>CM065594.1:274144054-274555536 GCA_033119425.1 Bufotes viridis | reverse complement strand
GTTGAAACCAGCCCTCTTCTGTTAGTGGTTACGATTATATCTTTTTTTCATCTTTGTACACATTTGGTTTTGCTATATTAACCCCTGAGGAACCCTTTTGCAGGGGAAACGCTAGGTGTTCAGGTGTATTAAGGGATACGCAGGGTTCCAGGGATAGGCACGTGGACAAAGACCCACCACCACCAGGTGCGTTCTTTGGGCTGAGGGATACATAAGGGATACGGTAGGGATACCACACCTGTCACCTCATAGCCTATTTCCTATTATTGCTATTACCTATTTTCCCTCCCTGCTGTGATCCACAATTTTTGTAGTATGTTATTTGGTTTTGGGGGAATCTTTATTTATATATATAGAAATTATCGGATCCGCCGTGTTATTTATTTTTAATGAATACCATTAAAGTATATTGTTTTTAGAGTCTACCACCCATAGGACCCTAATATAACATCCAACTTCTGTGTCTACTGAAACACTGGCTGCTAACAATGAAGGCGGACGCTTTACATGTGGAAGAGGTGGAACTAGGGGGAAGACATTACACAGGGTGATAGCCAGACCACCCTCAGTTCGTCTTCTGAGTGTGAATTGGATGATAATGATGAGGAGGAGGAGCAAGAGACGGTTACCTCCACTACAGAGGGTAGTAACCATAGCAGGTTTATTCCATCTGTTCAGCATAGATGGGCAGGAGAGGAGGAAGAGGATAAGGAGATTGAGAGTCATCCTCCTGATGAGGACAGCAAAGTCTATTCTGTTGGGACTCTGACACTCATGGCTGTCTTTATGTTATGCTGCCTTTCCTGTGACCCTCGCATTCTACGCATTTTGCACAACAGCAATTACGGGTTGTTTAGTTCACCCTTCTCGACACCCGCTACAAAGAGAACTTCTCATCTCTCATTCCTGTTGTGGAGAGGACGAGCAAAAATGACTGTATAAGTTTCCATCTGACAACACTGGTGGCAGAGTACGTAGTTCCTTGGCCAACCCAGGAGGGGAGATGAGGGGAACACACAGCAGTTCCAACAGAGGCAGGACAACACTCTCCAAGGCATGGGACAGTTTCATGACACCCCGCCAGCACCCTCACCTTGATGCACGGCCTAGTGTCACAAGGATATAAAAAATTTGGAAGATGGTGAAAGAGTACATAGCAGACCGTGTCAGCGTCATCAGTGATCCCTCTGTGCCTTATAAATACTGGGTGTCCAAGCTGGACATATGGAACGAACTGGCACTCTATAGCTATAGCTAAATGATAAGGAACATGGAAGATATACTATATTGGAGTGTAGTATTCAGGGTAAATGACCGTGTGGGCACTTTGCGATAAATAAGTGGGTTTTGGGTTGCAGTTTCGGCACTCAGTCTCTAAAAGGTTCGCCATCGCCAGCACCATCAGCATCTCGGCCACTTGCACGTAACTGGCCGCTTTCTTAATATTAAATGTTATATATGCTTAAAAGTATGTCACACGTACAGTAGCGTAGGATTTGTAAGTGTATGCGCCAATAAATTAAAACAGGTATTTGGGATGCGCACACATTGCACAGGAGATGGAGCCCTGATAATGTCACAGACTAGCATACACCGTCTGCAGATAAAGTACAGTATATGTCAGTGATATGTATGAAATGCATGTTGAAGACATTCTAATCAGAGCATTTGAGATGCACTCTGGTGCTCCAAATCAAGGTACCCCCAAGGGGTTAATATCCACACGTGGCTGAGAGACTAGACGCTGGCACATAGCTGGTCAATGCAATCTCTACTTTTATTCCTAAAAGTAAAAGCAATTATACATCTTCATAAGAGGGCGGTCCTCTCCTGAGGCTCAAGCATTATTTAATTGGTTAAAAAGGAAGAAAAGATAAGAGAAGAAGAGATAATGCTCTAGCATCTGCGCAGTATGCACTACTTTGGAATGTGAACTTGATCTAAACATCTAAGTGTCCGCCATCTTATAATGGCGGTTATCCTAACAAAAATACTGCATACGTCATGTGTGACACTTCAAGGAGGTGCTTCTCTATAGGCAGTGAATAATATGTGTATATATATATATATCATCAAGCTACGTGATTGGCTTAGGCATCCTTTCACAGTACACACATCTTCTTCAAAGCACCTGTGGGGAGATAGAAGACAAACAATGTCCACACTGCCCCCTGCCCCCCCTCTCTCCTCATGGCCTTGCATAGACAGACAACTGGAACAGCAGAGAAGGGAGAGGGGAGGCCCCTGAGATTGGAGGAGAAGAAGAAGTTTGTTACAGCTTCCAAGAAAAGTTTAACCCGTTAAAGTCCAAAAGATACAAACATAGAATAAAATTCACACGTCTTTAACACACACACACAGTAGATGTTGCACAAATAGTTTACATTTCCCCAAAATACACTGTTTTCACATGTGGCACAGCATTTTACACAGAGAGCCACACGCTATGGACAATAGATGTTGCACAAATAAATTACATTTCCCCAAAATACACTGTTTTCAGATGTAGTACAGTATTTGACACAGAGAGCCACAGACTATGGACACTAGATTAGGCCCAGATTATTTAGATATGCGCATCAGACACTGTTTTCAGATGTGGTACAGTATTTGACACAGAAAGCCACACGCTATGGAGACTAGATGTTGCACAAATTTGTTAAACTTCCCCAAAAAACATAGTTTGCGGAAGGAGTACAGTATATGTCACGAATGTGGATTTAATGCACACACAGATGTGGCACAAATTAGTTAAATTTCCCCAAAAAACAGATTTTGCGGATGGAGTACACTATATGTCACGGATGTGGATTAAAAGCTTACACAGATGTGGCACAAATTATTTCAATTTCCCCAAAAAACAGAATTTGTGGATGGAGTACACTATATGTCACGGATGTGGATTAAATGCTTACACAGATGTGGCACAAATTAGTTAAATTTCCACCCCAAATTTTTTTTTGCGGATAGAGGACTGTATATGTCATGGATGTGGAATAAACGCACACCCTATTGACAATAAATGTGGTGCTGATTAGTTGAATTTCCACAAAAATACACAGTCTGCAGATGATGTACAGTATATGTCACTAATAGGTATTAAAGAAAAATATATTTCTGCTGTCAAACACACACACTAGCCCTTAAAAGGATTATTGGTTGAATGAAAAGCTTTAGGTAGTTGTTAAAACAGCGATTTTTCTCCCTGCACTGTGTCTCTTCCTCAGCACGGTTGTCCCTGAGACAGATCAATTGAGTGCAGGTACTAAAAATATATTACTGCTCTCAAACACACACACACTGTAGTCCTGAAAAGGACTTTTGGGTCTTTGCAAATCTTGTTTCTAATAAAATCTGTTAAATTTCACTTCACACACTATCTTTCTCTGCCTACGCTCTGCTCTCCCTGACGCTGACTGAGCCGAACACGTGTTTTTGGGTGCTATATAGCACCCGATGACGCGTTCCGGCCAGCCAATCAGTGTAATGACAGTAGCTAACATGGCTATGGCATTACACTGAAGGGCATTACTTACCTGCATGTTGACTGGCTGCTTAGGAGGCGCCAAATGTGCGGGGAGGAGACTCGAGCATTTCGCTCAAGCACACGTGGTACTCGGCCGAGTACCGCCATGGGCCGAACATAACAATGTTCGAGCCGGAACGGTACTCGGCTGAGCATGCTCGCTCATCACTAATACTCACCAAAGTTGTTTTAAAGTTATTTATGAGCCACAATATCTTTACCTTTGACCGCTGCATCTACCACCAGCTCAGGTGAGTGACAATGGGGAGCCCTTGTGCTACGACATTCGCCAATATCTACCAATAGTAAAGAAAAGCAGGGGCTCACCCTCTTAGATATGTATATATGGGTGCACTGCCTACGGCACACCCGTTGCCATATTAATGATAACAAAAATGATAATAAAATGAGTGGCAGGCATGATATAACCTGGGGTCGTATGGACAAATCAGTCAAGTGGATGTGTATATACCATGATTTATTATAAAATATAACTAATAATGTGAAACATTATTGGTAATATGGAACATGATTAATAATAAAGGACAATTAATGATTCAAAACAATGAATATACAATAATAAATATGCAATTAATATACACACTATGTAAGTGTGCACATAGGCCCTAGCTAATCTGATTTTGCACTAAAAGTAGATTGTATTATATATGCAGACCGTAATAAAATATAAAAAATATTTGTCGTACTATAATAAAAAGCAAAAGCAATGTATCTCCTTTGTGTCATCACTGTGCCTATACTGTCATTGCGGCATCAAGACATCCAAGGACGTCTACTAGATTTACATAAATAGGCTGGCGTCCTTTAGACTTGTATAAATAGGCTGGCGTCCCCCTGATACAGTATGTCAGTATAGTTTTGACAGTATCATTTTGCCAAGATACTTGGATAGCAGGGGAAGCAATAGCTCATTCAGCAGTCTGGCATAGTATTATCGATTGTTCAATAGAATTAATGCTGAAGGTTTTACGCATGACAGTGCAAATAATCTAATTGCCAGGTAATATGGCCCTGCATGCCATACATCCCCCACACCGAAATGTACCCTTGGTTGGTTTCGTAGCCAAATGCTATTGTAGGAAACCTGCAAAAAGCTTTGGACTAACCTATCTTTTATGCTGCGTCCTCTACGGTACGTGATAGCTGGCCTCTCACCCACAATATGACCCACATCGGGATCAGACCTTAAAATACCCCAAAAGCAGGTAAGGATCTTCGTTAAGTCATCATGAGCATCATCATAGGTGGCGATGACGCGTACTTGGTCGGTATCCGATGGGCTTAACTTAGGTACCAGCAAGGAATTACGATCAATGGCCAAGAAATGTTGATATGCCTTAGCCAATACATCACCTGGGTAACCTCTGTCTCTGGGTCTGTAGATTTTTTGAGGCTGCACGGAAGTCTGATAATCTAGAGCAATTCCGGCGTACCCCCTTGGTGATGCCTCTTTTCAGGGACACCAGATGACAACTGTCCCATCTTAAAAGACTATTCGAAGCCGTCACCTTGCGGAACATCTGGGTCCCTAAATTGCCTTCCTGATCCTTAATGATCGTAAGATCCAGGAAGGCAATCTGATGCTCCTGTATCTCCGAAGTAAAAAATAGCCCCAAATCAATCTTATTGAGGTCAGATACAAAGTTATTGAACTCCGTCTTGTTCCCTGACCATAGGATGAGTACATCGTCGATGTAACGCAGCCATAGGCAGATATGCTTTGACCAGGTAATCTCATCTACAAACACCACTTCACGTTCCCACCAGCCCAGGTAGAGGTGGGCGAAGGTAGGCGCACATGGACTACCCATCGCCACCTACCTGAGCTGGTGGTACGTGCAACGGTCAAACAAAAAAACATTATGTTCCAAAATGAAGCTGAGTAGTTCAAGGACAAAGTCATAGTGACGCCAAAGATGCATGCCCTGTTGCTGAAGGAAAGACGCCACAACTCCACACCCTCTATCATGGGGTATGGAGCTGTACAGCTAAACTCTACATCCAGATTTGCCAGGAAAGTATGTTGATCAACCTGCACTCCTTCCAACTTCTCTATAACCTCTATGGAGTCACGTACGTAGGACGGTAGAGCCAACACGAAAGGTCGTAGCACCCTGTCCACGTACTGATGCCATGTGTCAGGCTGCCTGTTCCTGACACAATGGGCCTTCCATTTAATGGGGAGAGGCCCTTGTGTACTTTCGAAAGCGCATAGAAACAGGGGGTATTTTGGGAGTAAAAAGGCCAATTCTGCTTGACTGATCAAATTGTCTTCATGTGCTGTCTGTACTAGACATTTTAATTTATCCTGAAAGACAGCTGTTGGGTTGCTATCCAAAACCCGATAGCATGATTGGTCTGACAGGATATTAGAGCACATGTGTTTATAGTCCTCATAATTCATCATTACGATGTTTCCCCCTTTATCCGAGGGTTTGATAATGATCGAGGAGTCAGATTCCAAGGAGAGTAACGCCTCCATCTCACCTTTAGATTAAATGCACTCGGCCTACGATGTTCCATTGACCTAAGCTGGTCAGTAACTACACTGAGGAATGTATCCAGGGGTGTACAGTGACCGGTGGATATTTTGTGGACGGAAGTTTTAGATCAGTAAAGGGGCCCTCTCCAATGCCCAAGGGGATGAAAGACAGTCCCGATTACTGTCAGCCAACTCACTATCCCTTGGGGTTAAGCCCTGTGCATATTTTGTCCACTACCTTTAGTGTTATTGAATCTGCCCTATCGTGACCTGGCGCAGTTGGGTTGTACAGCGCTACAGTACAGCGCTATGGTCACTTAGGATTGATGTGCAGTTTTGAATCATTTGGGTTATTTTGGGGAGGGTTTTCTCTTTTGTTTTTTCTTTATTTTACGCAACCATAATAAAAGTTCCTTTTTAGCGACCGTTAGTCAGTGAATATCAATAACAGGTGGGACGCAATTACGCCTTTTGCATTCAGTGATATTAGTTCAATCGGATCAAATAGCAGAAAAAGCAATCATTCATTTAATAGTCTGGTATATTATTGCCTATTGTAACACACTAATGTGTATAGTTACATTACCATCCTAGAAGAGTTGCTCTGTAATTCAGATATGTAAATCTCCTGCTAGTAGAGCACAAGCTGTGCTGCTGCGGCCGCTTGCCATACTAAGTTGAATAAGTTGAATTCTACCGGTGTCCCACGTGGCATCGCACGTGGTCGGCGGTGTTCTTTAGATGGAGTGTGTAATCAGCGGAATCTTTGCTGCAGGATAAATATGCAGAGTCTTTATATCAGGATGGGTATGAGTCGATAGTGAGGATGGTGGTCACCTTACAATCTTATCCAAATTGCGCCATATAGTCAAATTATTAAACCAAACGCTTTTAGGAGCTACGCCTGCTCTATTCTTCAGTGATAATTCACGAATCTCCACCCGGGCTGGTGGGAGAAAGAAATCATCTTTGGTGACGATATCGAAAGATAGGCCTCGTCAATTACATTATGGATGAGGTTCATTAATGATGTTTTCATTCTTTGGAAGGGTACCAAAAAGGACTTTGAGGGACTTGTGTCCTGACTTAATAACAACGACTTGGGGTTGTCCTTTACAAGTGAAATAAATTATAATGACAAATTTAAAAAGTTGTCATTTACAGAGATATTTATCACACCAAGCATGGGCATATGTAAAAATACACCCCAAAACGCATTGCCCTACTTCTCCTAAGTACGGCGATACCACATGAGTGACACTTTTTTGCAGCCAAGATGCGCAAAGGGGCCCAAATTCCAATGAGTACCTTTCAGGAGGGCATTTTTACGCATTTGGATTCCAGACTTCTTCTCACGCTTTAGGGCCCCTAAAATGCCAGGGCAGTATAAATACCCCATATGTGACCCCATTTTGGAAAGGTGACCCCAAGGTATTCCGTGAGGGGCATGGCGAGTTCATAGAGGATTTTTTTTTTGGCACAAGTTAGCGTAAATTGACATTTCTTTTCTTTTCTCACAAAGTCTCACTTTCCGCTAACTTGTAACAAAAAGTTCAACTTTTCATGGACTGAATATGCCCTTCAGCGAATACCTTGGGGTGTCTACTTTCCAAAATGGGGTCATTTGTGGGGTGTGTTTACTGTTCTGGCATTTTGGGCGGGGCTAAATTTTGAGCAATCCTGTAAAATCTAAAGGTACTCATTGGACTTTACGCCCCTTTGCGCACATAGGCTGCAAAAAAGTGTCACACATGTGGTATCGACGTACTCAGGAGAAGTAGGGCAATGTGTTTTGGGGTGTATTTTTACATATACCCATGCTGGGTAAGAGAAATATCTCTGTAAATTGACAACTTTATATAAAAAAAAATAAAAAGTTGTGGTTTACAGCGATATTTCTCACACAAAGTATGGGTATATATAAAAATACACCCCAAAACACATTGCCCTACTTCTCCTGAGTACGGCGATACCACATGTGTGCCAATTTTTTGCAGCCAAGATGCGCAAAGGGGCCCAAATTCCAATGAGTACCCCCCAAGGTATTCCGATAGGGGCATGGCGAGTTCACATAAAAAATAGATTTTGGGCACAAGTTAGCGGAAATTGATATTTTTTTTTTTTTTTTTTACAAAGTCTCATGTTCCACTAACTTGTGATGAAAAATAAAATTTTACATGAACTCACCATACACCTCACGGAATACCTTGGGGTGTCTTCTTTCTAAAATGGGGTCACATGTGGGGTTTTTGTACTGCCCTGGCATTTGAGGGTCTCCGCAATCATTACATGTATGGCCAGCATTAGGAGTTTCTGCTATTCTCCTTATATTGAGCATACGGGTAATGAGATTTTTTTTTCCGTTCAGCCTCTGGGCTGAAAGAAAAAATTAACGGCACAGATTGAAAAAATCTCTGCCAAAATCAGTGACTGCGGTGCGGTGGGCTGGGCACTAACTACCTAACAAGTAGCTAACTAACTGGTGGTGATGAGGGACCCTTAGGCCCCATTCACACGTCCGCAATTCTGTTTGCGGAACGGAATTGCGGACCATTCATTTCTATGGAGACAGACTTTGTCCCGCTCGGATCTGGAATTGCGGATCCGCACTTTCGAGTCTGCACTTCCGTTCCGCAAAAATATAGAACATGTCCTATTCTTTTTCGCAAATGCGGACAAGAAAAGGCATTTCCTATATAGTTCTGGCAATGTGCGGATCTGCAAAAGGCGGAAAGCACATTGCCGGTGTCCGTGTATGCCGAATTTTTATCTCTGGGATGTACCCCTCATATAGTATAATTTATACTATATGATTGACATTTGACATATGTAGGGAATAAGGGCATCAAACTGTATGAGGGACACGTGTAAGGGCATTATATAGTATAATGGCACATGGGAGAACACTCCTCATCTTCTCATAAAAGTAAGCAAAGACATCTCTATGTTTTAAAATTTGAATGAAATGTACATGAGCGTTTTTTTCACTAATCAGTTCTGCATTGTGTGAGGATCGCTGTATGTTCTATATTCTCAGTTTTTCACTCAGCCCTGACCCCATAGAAGTGAATAGGGCTTCAGTTAAAAACGCATTGCATCCGGATGTAATCACATGTGTGAAAATGTATCAAAACTGACTGTACCCGCATAGAAAAAACTGAAACACTAAACGCAATCGCAGACCGTATTGTTCATGTAAAAGAGGCCTTATCCTGCATGGTGATCCAGAGGAAGGCAAAAAACCCTCATGAGGGAGAAGCCAATTCATCATTTTAGGGGAAAAAATTCCTTCCAAATCCAATCAGGCAATCAGAATACCTCCATTGTTCAATGATCCTTCTCCTGAAATCTAGTGACTATAACCTGTAATATTATTACACTCCAGAACTACATCCAGGTCCCTCTTGAATTCCTTTATTGTACTCACCATCACCACCTCCTCAGGCAGAGAGTTTCATAGTCTCACTGCTCTTACCGTAAAGAATCCTCTTCTATGTTTGTGTACAAACCTTCTTTCCTACAGACGCAGAGGATCTCCCCTCGTCACAGTCACAGTCCTGGGGATAAATATATGATGGGAGAGATCTTTGTACTGACCCCTGATATATTTATACATAGTTATTAGATCTCCCCTCAGTCGTCTTTTTTCTAAGGTGAATACCCCTAATTTTGATAATCTTTCAGGGTACTGTAGTTGCCCCATTCCAGTTATTACTTTAGTTGCCCTCCTCTGAACCCTCTCCAGCTCTGCTATGTCTGCCTTGTTCACAGGAGCCCAGAACTGTACACAGTACTCCATGTGGTCTGACTAGTGATTTGTAAAGTGGCAGTTTCTATAGTTAAATGGGTTTTTGTCACATTCAGCAAATGTCCTTTTTAATGTAGAGAAAGTTAATACAAGGCATGTACTAATGTATTGTTATTATTCATATTGCTTCCATTGCTGGCTGGATTGATTTTTCCATCACATTATAAGCTGCATGTTTCCATGATTACGACCAATTTGCAATCGATCAGTGGTGCTTGCACAATATAGGACTAAATGTTGGCCTCTCTTTTAAATGGGCCCATGGGAGCTGGCCTCTCTTTTGACCTGGACCATGGGAGCGCACATAGGCTGCTGTGCAAGTATGACCATTGCTAATGGATTTTAGGGTGGTCGCAACCATGGAAACGAGCAGTATATAATGTGATGGAAAAATGAATCCCTATTCTCTGAGCTGCGCCAGCTCTAATGAATTAACCCCCCCAGAGCTGCTTTCCGTGCTTGAGTTGCATCAATTGTCAATATTTGATCAAGGGAGGTGTTTCCACTCATCCCTTGACTAAAAATATTTACCCAATTTCACACTTTTTGACGTGTAAATCATCTCATGTCATATGTCTTATGGTGCCCCTGTGGATTAGTATACGTGGGAGAAACATCTTTAGATTTTAGAACTCAATGTAATTATCACAGATATACGATTAGAAAGAAAAGAACACATCTTCCAGTTTCCAGACATTTCCTAGATGCTGGCCACAAAGAAAGTGATCTAAAATGCATGTTGATTGATCATGTTCCTTTATCTCGCAGAGGGGTAACAGAATTTTGGCTTTACAAAAACGTGAGATGCAATGGATAGTAAAACTAAATAGCCTCAAACCAGGTGGATTGAATGTAGACTACAGACCATGGATCCTGTAGGACCTACTGCTTTGGAAGCGGTGGATCCTGCAGGATCCACTGTGTTCTTTCTTCTTTCTTTTATAAAAAAAAAAAAAAACGTGGGATACAATGGAGAATGAGATTCAATTAGATGGATTAAATGTGGATCAGAGACCATGGATCCAATTGGATCCATTGCACTGCTTGGGTGGCGCCCATTATGACATTGTGCTTTCGCCTAATGGTGTCAAATTTCTTTTAATAAACATATGATGATCTTTTTTGTCATGTAATAACTTTGGTTATTTTTTGTTTCTTGCAGTTAATCGCCGAGTGACCAATGGAGACCTCAACCCGGCCAGCATTTATTATAAATTGAAGTTTTTTCCTATATTCACAACCTGTTTCTGTGCAGGGAGTAATCTAGATTGGACATCTCTAGTTTAATATTTGCATATTGCACCTTTATGTCGGGAGCACTCATTCTTTGCTAACTAGTACAAGCCGAGAAGGTCTTTGCTTAAGTAGATACATAATTGAACCGATAGGACTGAATTTGGGGTTTTCACACCGGTGACCTGGTGTGAACCCTAATAATTGTGGCGGCTACGTGCCCCAGAGAGGAATCTTGGTGGCATATAAGTCGGCATACTGTCCAAGGCTCTTTTCTTACAATAAATGAACCTGGGTTAACACAGTGAGGAATCGCTGTGTAAGCCGTTAGTTCTTTGTCATCACAGTGTCCGAATCAGACCGTGGGTGGGACACACATCATGTATCCAGTTTGGTGGGAATGGATGCGCCTGACTATATTTAGTTAATAGTGATATATATATCTGATGTCCAAACATGATTCTCCCTGAGCTGATATTTTGACCGCGATTTATGTTTTGATGTACTCAATACTTTTATATATTGTAGTCCGCTATGAAAATATCATGTGATCCATTGTGCGTAGATTAGGTGACTCTTTAGCCCCATAGCAACCAACAACAAATTTAGGTCACGTGACAGAACAGGACTGTGACGTATTACGCCGATAGCGTCATCACGCTTTAAACAGGTTTGGACATGCGCAGTCTGTAACTAGGGACGCGCAGGAATCCATTATTATGCTGGCCGCAAGTACATGTACACGTGTCACTCATAATTTGTAATTATGGACTTTTGCGTTTTCATCACTACAACTATGATCAAGATTATTAATTTCTTGCACGGACACATTTACATTAAATTTTAGTTTTTTATATATATCACTTTAACATGATTGTGGTATTTGATCACTGGATATGTTTGATTTTCTGTAATTGTTTATATGTAACAAATTATGTAAATTGTTTGATCACATTAATAATATAAATTGAGTGTACATGTATAAATAGTTGGATGTTACACCATTTTATCACTGCTTGAGAAAGGTGCCATTGGGTGCACCGAAACGCCGCTTTTACTCGGTAAATAAAGAAGATTTTTTTTCACTATTTTGGGAAGTGCTGCGAATTTCTTTTTTCACGTACTTTCAGTTTCAACACGGTCACAATTTAAATTTGTTTTGGGGGTGGCAGAATGTTTATACTGCTCTAATGAACAGTTTTCTATTTATGTAAACAAGCCAGGATCTGTAATGGAGGAGATTCCAACTTATTTCCACAAATCAAAAGTTAACAAGAATTCGTTATTTGAGTTGAAGACAAGAGGAAAACAATTATATACAATATATATATATTTCTTTATAAACAATTTCAGTGCAAAATAATAAAGTATAAAATTGGTGATAAACAAAGGATAATGATTAATTAGTTTCAATCAACTGGAAATATAGGAAACTTGTAATATATCTAAATATGACAATACATGAATTTTTTACATGAAATGGGTATCTTATCAATAACTCATGGAAGAAGGAAATAACAGCTGAAAATTGACACGTCACTTCTCCCAGCAAACAGATGGTCATAAACTTAAACGATTAACAGCGTATGGGCAAAATTGTCTCCTCATGCACAAGTTTGGCTGTAAGCCACCACTTTCATGTAAAATTATATATATATATATATATATATATATATAACCAGACCATTGACTAGAAACTAAAATCAGTTTTCTGGAGATTATACAAATGTATATATCAAATCTATATCCTTATCTCCCTAGATTAAAAGCATAATTTGTACTGCAGTTAAAATTATCTCAAATAAATCTAGATCCTACAAGAACGATATGGTCTATTCAAATATATACACATATGGCTAATTAATTGCCTAATATAAAGATAGAAACTTATATGATACCAGCACATTAGAACTTAGTTGTTTGAAAGAAGTCAGCGGTCATGGTTCCTAAACAAGGGATGGTCAGGTTCTATCTTCCTGCATGTAATTCCTTCCCCTCCAGTTGCTTTCCTTCTCTTTTATGTTTTTTTTCCTTGCTGGCTCCTGCTATCTTTTAGCCTCCCCCCCCCCCCCCTCTGTAAAGTGGAATTGGTCTGTTCTTTCACGTGACTAATGATATCATAGTGCATCAATTTACCACGCATCTTTATTCACCATACTCACCACCACCACAAGGGGACACTATTGTTCTATGAACAAGTTTGGGTAATTACACTTAATTCTAATATTTTCCAAAGATCTAACAGAAAGATAACCTTTGACTTAGGCTTTGGACATAGCCCTAAATATGGGGAGAAGTGACATTAATGGCCACCAACTGTCAGACATATATAGTCTGCTTAGATATATTACTGTAAGCTAATCTACCAAATCACTTAACATTCCTACTCCACACACCTTGAAAGTGAGATAATTAGTTCACCCACTAGATTTTTACATTTAACAAGACTACATACTTGTATATACTACCTAATTCTATGTATTTCAAAAATATAACCCCCAGGTAAAATAAAAACATACTAATACCTTTCCATGGGAACACCCAAACAACATATAATGAATATAGTTAGGATATGATAAAAGTACAGTTTTATACTATAAAAAGCATATAAATGTTTCATATAATATCATAATACAATTATATTATTGCCATTATGCCATTATGATCACTACAATAAATATTAAAGATACATCAGGTAACCTTTAAATAATCTCTTTTTCTATTCTGCGAGAGAAGAAAAAGAACACTCCATCTTTTGTCCATTAACTTTTATAAAGGCATGAAGGATTTTTATGATATCTGTCTGAATCCCCCCACAATTTACGACATGAGAATGTTTATGTTAAGATTCTTGACTCTTTTCTGTAACACTTTGTCCAAAAGAACAAACTCACATTGACCTTCTCTCAAGCAGACAAAATGGCTACCATGATGTCCATATACCAATCTGTACAGCAAGATGTATAGGTCTTTATAACATGGATTCCTTTCTGTCCAGTATTTCTGACGGGGTTGGGGGGAGTCTTTAAATTTAATTAAGCAGCATATATACAGGATTACTGCAGCAATACCCATGGAGTGGCAGCAATCTACCTGTGTAAGTTGAAATTGAGCGCCAAGCCTAAGTCATCAGTTTACATATTTCTTCCAAAAAGCCATCCTACCTTGTACTCTCACATGGCAGACAACATGAGCAACTTTCTGCGATTCTCGCTCTGTGGCAGGGTTCACACCACAGTGGACACCTAGCGCAGCTCTTACAGGCAGACACAGTACTTCTTTCATGGCCCACTGGATCAATGCTTTTTCTGACAGCAGTGAGGCAGCACCCTGGCAATGAGGCCAGGTCCCTTTGACCTCCTCCCGATTGTGTCGGTCTGGTTCCCACACAAGGCACTTATCCACCTCCTCTGTGGACATGTTCCCGTCATCAACAGCAGCTGGGCACAGGGTTGCTCGCACTACCCCTCCTTCTTATCAGGTGTCAGGTCAAGTGTTGCTACGCTGTGTTGGAGCTGATCAGCCTGGGAGAGAGTACGCACACCAGCAAGCAGTTGCTCAAGTACATCAAGCAACAAACATCCCACTGTCTGTCAACATGCTGACTCCAACTAGACAAGGTGGTCAAGACAATGGGTGCAACATCGTGGATGCCTTGAAACTGGGTGAAAATACACATGCTCCCAGCATGGCATGTCATCAAAATAAGTATCTGGTGATAAACGCTCTCCTAGACCTGCAGCGTCAGAACGGCCTGCCACTATACCACTCAATCTGCTGTAATTAGACATTGTACATCCTCGAGCATCTGTACAAGCAGCATGTCATGCACCAAACATCCTTAGCAGCATAGAGCATGCGTTGCTTCGAGGTCAGGCAGTGGCAGCTAACTCGAAACGCCTGTCGGCTGCTGAAGCCCTTTGAAGAGGCCATAAGTCAGCAGGGACAACTGTGGCATGAACGATGTCATGCCTCTCTAATTTATCTTAAAACAGACGCTGATGCTCAGGGGACCACGGGAGAAGAAGAGCAGCTGACGCATCTTGATGTCTGCACTATAGCTGTTGGGAAAACACAAAGGGAATCGTCCATAGACGAGGAAGATGAGGATGATGAGGATGAGAAGATGCAACTGCAAGAGGAAGAGGAGGAGGAGGTAGGGAAGCAAGAGAATGATGATGAGAATGGCACAGCCTTTCTGGGGCCAGAAGGAAGTGGCTCCTCGGGCACGCTGGCGAGAATAGCGACCTGCATGTTCACTTGTTATGGCAGTGACAGGCGTATCGTTGACATCAAGCAGTCTGAAGATTACTGGATAGCCATGCTTTTAGACCCTCGCTACCAAGGGAAAATGGGGGAATGTTTTCCTCTGGCAGAAAGGGAGGACAAAATACATTACTACCAGGAAACACTGTGTATGCAGCTTGCTGCAGATTATGGCGAGCAGGCACTTGCCGCCAGTGTGTCTGAAAGGGAGGCCCCCCTCTGCCACCCGCAGAGTCACCACCATCTCGCTACCACAAACTGCAGAAGCCGCAGTAGCAGCAGCAGCCATTTCAGTCTGAACATGATGGAGCAGTTTTTCCATGTGTTGTGCCCGGCTGAGGCCAGTCAGCAAGACGACAGCTCCTGCCTCAACGCCCAGGTTCAGGCCTACCTAAACTATAGCCAGTCTCTGTTGCATACCCAGTTCCCTGACCCCATGGATTTCTGGGCTGGCAGACTGGAACAGTGGCCATCTTCTTTCTTGCGCAGCCTGTAGTGTCATCTCAGAGAGGGTTTTCTGTGCCACGGGGAGCGTGGTGACACCTAAATGGACCAAGCTGTTCTCCGCCAGTGTCAAAAACATCACTTTTGTCAAAAAGAACCAAGCTTGGATTCAGGAGATTATTCACACACCTCTGGCTGAGGCCGATTTATAGACCTCACGCACCTCACCTTGCTGGCCGTGCCCCATCTTGCCACTGTTGCTGTCTGACTGCCTACTGTTACATTCTGTATGGCTGCTGCTGCTGTCGCCTGCATCATGCTACTAATGCTTCTCAATCATTAGTTTACGTGTATTTACTTTCCACACGGATGATGAGGAGCCACAAAGGAATGAACAAGACAAACAACCAAAGACATCTGGGGCAGATACTGACTCAGAAAATGAAGATCTTTAGCCAACTAAGAAAAAACATTTTCACATTGAGGATGAAGATGAAGACTAGTGATAATCAGTGTTTGAACTGCTTGAAAGAAAACACCACTTGGGTGTGTTTTACAAAAATAAATTATGGTTCGGTTTTAAAATATTTTTCCTATGTGTCAGGAATATTAAAACCATTGAAGTGTTTGTTTCACTATTGCCAAACAAGAATGTTCTCTGGTGTTTTATAGTTAAGTTTTCAGAACTGCGTTAAATGTTTAGTGGATATGACAAAAAAAAATTCTCTATGTCATTACTTACAAATAAATAAAAAAAATTATGTATCTGGAGATGGGGGGGGGTTAAATTTAAAAATGTACGTGATTACTGCCTCAATATCAACACTTTCTCACAGTCCAGGTGAGGGTGCGGCCTGCATCATGCCACTAAAGTGTCAATCTTCAGTTTCCAAGTACTCACTACAAATAAATAAATAAATAATGTATGTGGATGGGGGTGTTTTTAAATTTATTTAAGGAGCAGCATTAATGTACATGATTAGTGTATTAATACAGACACTTTCTCACAGTCCAGGAGATGCCACTAATGCCTCAATAGTTAGTTTCCATGTACTCAATTGAAACAAAAATAAAAATAAATTTTTTTTTTTTTTGGGGGGGGGATTTCTTTAAGGTGCAGC
The DNA here is from genome assembly GCA_033119425.1 of Bufotes viridis. Classification (NCBI taxonomy): domain Eukaryota; kingdom Metazoa; phylum Chordata; class Amphibia; order Anura; family Bufonidae; genus Bufotes; species Bufotes viridis. The sequence goes on along the minus strand of CM065594.1, from coordinate 274,538,635 downwards.
ATAAACGTAAGTGATTGCTGTATTAATACTGACATGTTCTCACAGTCCAGGTAATGCTGTGGCCAGCATCATGCCACTAATGCCTCAGCTGTCAGTTTCTTTGTGCTTGGTTTCCACACAGTTGAAATAAAAAAACTATTTGGGGGGGGTAGCGCGGTTGAAAGTTTTACATTTTTTTGTGAGGGTGGTTAACACAGTTGAAATAAAAAAAAAAGTTTTGGGTGGGTGGGGGTTAAATTTCTTTAAGTACCATAAATGTACGTGATTACTGCATCAACATGGACATTTTCTCACAATTCAAGCAGGCCGAATGCGAGCAATAAATACCAGTGCCCTATCTTGCCACTCTTGCTGTGTGCCTACCTACCATCACGTTGTGTACGGCTGCTGCATGCTGCTGCCACCTGCATCATGCCCCTTATGCCACTTTCCTACCATTATGTTCTGTATGTCTGCTGCTGCTGCCTGCATCACGACGCTAATGCCACTTGCCAACCATTATGTTCTGTGAGACAGTGTAGATAGATTGATGATTGATGACAGGTACTTTCCCCCCAGAATCCTGTCATATGCAGCTTAAGCTCCATGGAATGCCCAGTATGTAGTGGAAAGCTCAAGCTTTCCTGAGGTGGCTTTGTAGAAAAGCCGGTATAGGGCCTGGAGTTCTGGATTGGGGAAGAGTTGGACGGGTTGTCCAATCCACAGTCCACTTCTGGTACAGATCTTGCCTGATTAGCTGCATCTGCAGCACTTGCATTAAGAGAACCCAGGCAGAGAGTCTGGGTCTGACAGCTGGATGATGTCTGGAACTGATATGCTGGTACTTGTGAGTAGCTTACTGTGGTGAAATTCAGTGCTAACAGTACCATACCTAGGACAGTTAGTAAGACACTGTGTAGTTAGTGCTCAGACGAGCAGGATTTGTTTTGTGTTTTACCTGAAATGTAAAGGCCCTTTATTTTTTCTAGAAACCACAATAAAGTGGAACTTTGTTTGGACTTTATCCTGTGTGTCACTGTCTCTGACTGTCCACACGCTGGCCAATCCTTCCTCTATCAGAGCTAAATCGCAAAGTTCCCACAAGACACTTATTTTTTCTCATAACACCATGTGTGCCTAAACATCATCTGCCCCTGATAAGGGACAATATTGGGTGCTTTGAAATATGAAAGAACATGACACACACACCGGTGCGGTGTGTTTTTAAATACACTGTATGATAACACCGTCAAATGTGCGTTTACCCATAGCTATGAAGTCATAAAAATAAACGAAACCGGACCCGAAACAGATCTTGACTGGTTCACTCATCTCTAGTATGCATGTCTCCAAATCTATTACTAATACAGCAACTGGAAAACAGTTCTTTATTAGGGACTTTATAAATTGCTATACAAAGGGAGTCATCTACAATGTAGTTGTTTTATGGACTACATTGGCAAAATCTATAGGGAATTGAGAAGATCAATGAGCGAACATTTGAGTCTTATCTTGAATAAAAGAAATACATCACAAAATGAGGTTCATGCTGGTGAACACAGGGCGATCACTTTGTGTTTGATGCAACATTCTACCCAGGAGCAGGAGCGGTAGACTGGAACTGTAGAAACCTACAGAAAGAACTACAGTGGATCTGTTTCCTGTGATAGCCATACTGTTCTGATTCAGTATCTTGCATTGTGTATTGGCATGCTCCTTTCTTCTCCTCCCCCCTCTGTTTCAGCTTCTAGTTAGTTCAGCCTAGCCACTTCCTGTTTTCCCAGTCATGCATTGCTGTTAGTGTGTGCTCTACTTCTGAGGAGAATCTCCATCTTCTTATCAAGGAGAATATTGTTGGCATAATTCTTTTACCATCTGGATTCCTTGCATATCTTGTAATACAATCTCCGGATTAAAAACTACTTGATTAACTCCTGGGTGTCTGATGCCTAAACTGTAAGTGGAGAATGTCTGATTCAACAAGTCACCTGAGTGCGCATAGAGGCTGATCTCTCACAGATGCGCGATTGTATAAAGCTGAAAGAAATTGTCTTAGTACTCTTCTTTTCCCGCTAATAAATGAATATTCTCCTCCTCCAAGTAATAGCCATCATCATTTGTCTCCTGTTATGCTGCAGTGCATGGTAATATCTTATACTGCTCAGTACTGCATTGACTAGGATTGCAGAAGCTTCTAGCAATTGCAGTTTTCTTACAGGCTAGGAACTGTATTCAGTCTGTTTTCTGAGGTAAATATCATCTGCCTGCTGTAAGATATTAAAAAACTGAACTACCACTAGAGGTTGCTGTTGTGTTACAGATGGAAATGCAGGACACAGCTAAAAGGATTTCTAAGCCTTCACTAAAAATGAAAGAGTCCCTTCTAACCGACAAAATGAAGATATGTAATAATTTATCCAGTTTGTGAGAAAAGACTGAACAATGTATGGATGCAGCACATAGATCAGGCTATAATGAACATCAATTAAAGACCATGTGTACAAAATTGAATAAGACCTATGAAAGTTATAACAGACTGTCTGAAAAATATTCTTCTCTGTTATCAAGTCTCAACTCAAGAGTAGGAGTGGGCGATATGGCCTAAAATTGATATTGCAATATAATATGAAGCATGTGCGATATGCGATATATATTTTCTATATTGGGAAGGGGGGCGGGGTTGTTAAACTTTTTTTTTTTCAACTTTTTATTTTAGGGGCTAGAACCCTTGTCCTATTTACCCTGATAGAGATCTATTAGGGTTAATAGGACCTTACACTATCCTTGCTGCCCTGTGCTATGGACACACAGCTGCAGGGAGCTGACTATGGCAGCCAGGACATCAGTAGTGTCCTGGCTGCCATGGTAACCGATCGGAGCTCCAGCATTACACTGCTGGGGCTCCAATAACTGCCACTGCCACCAATGATCGGGGGCAGTCGTATAGGACCTTTCATTAGTTTGAACTTTATTACTTAAGTAGCGGCACATAGGGCATATATGGGGCACTTACTATTATATCTGTGCAGGGCTCCGCTCTGACTCTGGCCACCGTTACATGGTGGGAACACCAGGGAGGAGACATCAGCCTCTCTCCCTGGGCGTTACATCTCCCTGCCTGTGACGTTCTGCACTGTGATTCGACAGCGCTACAGCCAGGCTGATGTCCCCTCCCTGGTGTTCCCCCCATGTAACGGGGGCCAGAATGGGCAAACGGAGCCCCACACAGGTATAATAGTAAGTGCCCCATATATGCCCTATGTGCCGCTACTTATAAAATAAAGTTCAAACTAATGATAGGTTCATAACCTGAGGGGTTAATTGCAGTGATTGGCAGCGTGCAGTCATAGAGGCTGGGTATGGGATATGGCCGGCACATGCAGGCTACGTTGCTATTCAGTCATTCATTTGTGGCAGTGGCCACAGTCCTGCCCCTCCACAGTCCCTCCCCTCCTCCGCTCTTATTGGTGGCCAGCGGCAGCCACACGCAGTGGGGAGGGAGGAACTCCCTCCTTCTCAACTGTGTCGGCTCAGGAGAACATGGTGTGCGCCGAGAGCGGCGCATACCATGTTCTACCGCGATATGGCGATATAGATGAAATCGAAATCGTGGCACAAATTCCTATCACATATCGTCTATATCGCCCATATCTCCCACCCCTAACTCTGAGGAATTCATCCTAGAATTAAAGACCCACACTGCACTTAATGATGAAAGATATAGCAGATTTATGGCAGTCAAGTCAATGCTAGAGGACAAGATATCGCAACAATATGAAACTGCGTCCCGCCATTCTAACCTTTCAAGGCACTCCAAGGCTTCTTCCCGTTCCTCGAAAATCTATTGCTCAGTCTTCATTGCTAAGGTCTCGCTCACAGCACTCTTCGCTGAGTACCTCATTGGTCTTGGCACGCGCAAAAGCTTATTGTTTGATGCAACATTCTACCCAGGAACAGGAGGGGTAGACGGCAACCGTAGAAACCTACAGAAAGAACTACAGTGGATCTGTTTCCTGTGATAGCCATACTGCTAGTTGTCTCATTAACCTTTCTGTATAACATCCTCTTTTTTCTAAGTATAGAGCTTTATTCCTGCCTCCTTGATATTAATTGTCACTATGCATCTATTTTAATTTTACATGGACCTTATACATTTATTGTACACCCTTATCTTGTCCATGTCTCACTTTTCTAACAGCAATGATGTGTAGCACTGGAGTATTTTATTACTTATTATTTTCTGAACTGTAGCAATGGTTGCACAAACATTGCTGTCCTGATGCAGTATGTATGTGTACAATGGTATGCATCATGTAGACTGCTTCTCTCAATGTATAATCAGTAAGACTGCTTCTGCCCCAAACACCTTGTACTCTTGCCTCTGTGAGTCAGTGAGGTACAGCTGGCTAAGTGTTTGTACTACTACTAGTACTATTGGTACTACGGCTGGTACTGTAAGGCCTCTTATTTAAGGCTTCTTTTACACACGACTGTTGGCCTGCCGTTACTTGCATTGGAACAGTTTATTCAACTTGAATGGGTCCATGATCTGTCCGCACCGCAAAAAATAGAACAAGTTCTATTTTTTTGCGGTGCAAAGGCACGGAGAGGAACCCGCACCTCCGGACCCGCTGTTTGTGGCCCGCAATATGGGCCACGGCCAGTAACGTGTGCATGAGGCCTTATACTGTTGTAAACTAAGAGACTCATTGTCACTGTGTAGACAAAATAAAAAGCCTAAACCCAGGCCCCTCCTCCTAAACTTTCTGGCTTATATGTACCAGCATCAGAGGGGAGAGATGGAGATGGAGAGGGAAGAAGACACGGCTGCTTTCAAAGAGAAAAATAAATAGTTTTTGTGGTCTGCAAATGTGGAATAGGACAGGAGAGGAGAAAAAAAATAAAAATAAAAAGAATGTTAAATTTAGTTATTTCTATTTGTTTGGATTCTGGTTTAGTGCCATTTAACAACTTCTTTTTCAATTAAGTTTTCAATTTTGGATGGAACTTTCAGTGTACAGATGTTCCACATGGGTAAAGCCTAATACAATTTGTGCCTTTAATTATGTTCCTTACATACCATTACTATTATTTGAAGATGAGCTCTTCATTTTCTTTATGTACTTCTTTTATTTAGTCAAGAAAATGTTTGCACTTTTCATGTGAGATTAGTCCAAAAAACTGCCAAGTGCCTTATCATGTCTTGGCTAATATGACAGTACAGTTACCATATACAGGCTCATGTGCAAAAGGTGGTAGCCTACTGTGTGGAAACTGATACATATGAAATGCCTTGCTGAAAACTATGAAGTGTTGTTTAACCCCTTCGTCATGTACATCATGATAGTAGTAAATTTGAGTCGATATAATTTACCTTTATTTAAAAAAAATAATAATAAATTTACAGAAAATTTGGAAGTTTGTAATTTTTTTAAATTTGAATTTCTCTGCTTTTAAGGCAGATAGTGATACCTCATAAAATAGTTATTACTTTACATTCACCATATGTCTACTTTATGTTTGCATCATTTTGTAAATGTAATTTTATTTCTTAGAAGGATAGAAGTAGTGATGATCGTGCACCAAAGTATTCGGGTGTTCGGATGTTCGGGCTGAACACATTGCTATGTTCGTGTGCTCGGCCGAGCACCTGAGTATAATGAAAGTCAATGGAAGACAACCAGGCATCCCCTGCTCTTGGAGGGTGCCTGGTCCATTGGAAAAGGTCAGAAAGTGACGGAAACACCACTGAAATTGATCGGGAACAGCATGGGGACCATGTCTGGATGCATCTTGGACTCCCAGGTCGCTGCTGGGAACCATGTTGTCCTAGTTGTACGCCAATTTTACAGACTGACAAAAATACGCCCAAAGCCCCCCCCCAAAAAATCAATTTTACAGGAAAAATTGTTAGGAAACATTCTTTCCTGTATATTCTATTGTATATAAAGTGCAAGTGCTGCCCAAATTCTTTTTCTTTTTTCAGAACTGGGACCATGATTAAGATGGACGGACGAAGGTATCCGTATTGCATTGCTATAGGTGAAATTCTTTGACTGGCACCAGAAGAACCACACTGAAAGCATTTGCCAAGAATGTTTTCTTTAATCTAGGATGACATTTGTAGCCTGGTTTGAAAACGATCCGAAAAACGATCCTGCGGCGTTATACCGATTACCCGCCGAGCATTTTCCTGGAAATAAAAGTCTTTGGGTTCCGGGAGTATGTTTGCAAAGCTGAAACATAAAGGAATTGATGGAAGGGCACCACCAGGAGTGGAGCCTGTGGCTTAATTTGATTCCACATGGGAAACCTCACCCAGCCCGGACACTGAAAGGATTGACAGATTGATACCTCTTTCTTGATTCTGTGGGTGGTGGTGCATAGCCGTTGTGAGTGGGTGGAGTGATTTGTCTGGTTCATTCCAATAACTAACGAGATTCCTCCGTGCTAACGAGTTACGTCACCCCCGGCTGCCACTGCAAGGACATTGCAGAGATATTATCAAAAACACTGGTCACGAAAAAAAAATTGTAAAATTTAAGAATATTGTTTGCTTGCGGTAAGATTGTAGGTGAGGGCCTGCAAGTGAGCTGACCCTTCCTGAAGAGGGACATGAGGAGATCTTGTGCACTGATCCCCAAATTCTTCAGCATCCACAGTCAGAAGAAGATGACGGTGAGGAATGGCAATTAGTGTTTCACGCGGTGGATGATGCGGATGAGACACAGTTGTTAATAAGTGAGGGTCTTGTTAGGTCAACACAAGTCAGGAGGATGACCAGAGTGAGGAAGTGAAAGACGAGATGGGGGACGATGACATCACTGACCCAACCTGGAAAGGTGGCAAGCCAAGTGAGGACAGCAGGACAGAGGGGGAGGAATCCACAGCACCGCAACACTAACAGGCTGGAAGAGGCTGTGGGGTGGCAAAAAGGAGAAGGCGGGCCACACAAAACAGGCCTGCAACTGTTCCCCTTGCAGAAATCTCCCTTGCCAGGGGGTAGGTGTTCTGCAGTCTGGTGCTTTTTTGAGGAAAATGCGGACAATAAAATAATTGTAATATGCAAACTGTGCCATACCAAAATAAGAACTTATAAATAACCAAATAACCATAACATATATTACATCCTATTCATAAACTCTAACTCAAACCATAACAATAAAAACTCACACCACTGCCTCCTCTTTGGCTCCTGTGTTACATGCTGGTCAATCCTCTGTCCTAGACTCAGGTCTGGATGACTCCCACCCTGCAGCTGGGCGTTCGCAAGCACCATCAGCTAGCACACCCACTTCTGTGTCCAAGCACAGCGTACAGATGTCCTTACCCCAGGCCTTTGAACGCAAGCGCAAATACCCAGCCACCCACCCACAGGCCATAGCACTAAATGCGCACCTTTCAAAATTTCTAGCCCTGGAAATGTTGCCATTTAGGCCTGTGGACACTGAGGCTTTCCTCAGCCTCATGGCGGCGGCTGTCCTTCATTACTCAGTCCCCAGCCGCCACTATTTTTCTCTGTGTGCTGTCCCCGCATTACACCAGCAATTGTGTCCCGTAACATCACTCGTTCCCTGACCAATGCAGTTATTGGGAAGATCCACTTAACAACGGACACATGGACAAGTGCTTTTGGCCAGGGACGCTACATTTCCGTGATGGCACACTGGGTGAGGCTGGTAGCGAGTCGTACCCTGGGATGGCACAGCTGCTACCGACGCCAAGGATTGCGGGCCTTACTTCCATCAGGATTTCCACCACCAACTACATTAGTGGCTGCAACCCCCCTCCGCCTCCACATCCTCCTCCACTGCTAACTCTGAATTCTCATCTTGCAGCAGCAGTCAACCATCAGTCAGTAGCTGGAAGCAGTGTAGCGCATCAGTGGGGAATCGGCAACTGAAACTCATTTGCTTGGGTGACAAACAGCACACCGCCGCAGAGCTGTGGCAGGGTAAAAGGGGCCAGGTTGGTTGTGTCTGATAATGGCCATAACTTGTTGGCAGCTTTGTAGCTCAGCAAGTTCACACACATGGCAATCATAAAGCATATACAGTCACCTAAAGAATTATTAGGAACACCTGTTCTATTTCTCATTAATGCAATTATCTAGTCAACCAATCACATGGCAGTTGCTTCAATGCATTTAGGGGTGTGGTCCTGGTCAAGACAATCTCCTGAACTCCAAACTGAATGTTAGAATGGGAAAGAAAGGTGATTTAAGCAATTTTGAGTGTGGCATGGTTGTTGGTGCCAGACGGGCTGGTCTGAGTATTTCACAATCTGCCCAGTTACTGGGATTTTCACACACAACCATTTCTAGGGTTTACAAAGATTGGTGTGAAAAGGGAAAAACATCCAGTATGCGGCAGTCCTGTGGGCGAAAATGCCTTGTTGATGCTAGAGGTCAGAGGAGAATGGGCTGACTGATTCCAGCTGATAGAAGAGCAACGTTGACTGAAATAACCACTCGTTACAACCGAGGTATGCAGCAAAGCATTTGTGAAGCCACAACACGCACAATCTTGAGGCGGAAGGGCTACAACAGCAGAAAACCCCACCAGGTACCACTCATCTCCACTACAAATAGGAAAAAGAGGCTACAATTTGCATGAGCTCACCAAAATTGGACTGTTGAAGACTGGAAAAATGTTGCCTGGTCTGATGAGTCTCGATTTCTGTTGAGACATTCAAATGGTAGAGTCCGAATTTGGCGTAAACAGAATGAGAACATGTATCCATCATGCCTTGTTACCACTGTGCAGGCTGGTGGTGGTGGTGTAATGGTGTGGGGGATGTTTTCTGGGCACACTTTAGGCCCCTTAGTGCCAATTGGGCATCGTTTAAATGCCACGGGCTACCTGAGCATTCTTTCTGACCATGTCCATCCCTTCATGACCACCATGAACCCATCCTCTGATGGCTACTTCCAGCAGGATAATGCACCATGTCACAAAGCTCGAATCATTTCAAATTGGTTTCTTGAACATGACAATGAGTTCACTGTACTAAAATGGCCCCCACAGTCACCAGATCTCAACCCAATAGAGCATTTTTGGGATGTGGTGGAACGGGAGCTTCGTGCCCTGGATGTGCATCTCTCAAATCTCCATCAACTGCAAGATACTTTCCTATCAATATGGGCCAACATTTCTAAAGAATGCTATCAGCACCTTGTTGAATCAATGCCACGTAGAATTAAGGCAGTTCTGAAGGCAAAAGGGGGTCCAACACCGTATTAGTATGGTGTTCCTAATAATTCTTTAGGTGAGTGTATGTACCATGCACAACAAACATCCCAAACTTATACATCAATATAAATAAAAACATAACACACGAGAGTGGAGGTAAACTAATGGCATGGCCTGTTTCAGAACTCATAAATAACCAAATAACCATAACATATTTTACAGCGTAGTCATAAACTCAAACTCAAACCATAACATAAAAACTCAAACAATGGAACATAACAGGCCCAGCCCTGAATGACAACTCTGCCCAGTGACCACAGCAAAACGTCAGGAAATTGTCCCTCAAAAACCTGTCCTAATAATAGTATCTTAATTACTGGGCAGAAAACAACCTCTGCCCAGTGAAGAAGGCAGAATTGGACATGAGACAAATGCTGATATGGCCATGTGGATCCCTCTTTAATGTCCGGGATCCAGTTATACCATGCCTAACCCATGTTTCTGAAATTTCTAAAAAAACTACCCCAATTTGCCTGAGCTACTGGTGAAGGTGTGCTGTATGTGTGCCCTTTTCAGAAAATCATCTACAGCTGCTGATGGTCTGGCAACGCTGCTGCAGCGCTTGTATTTGCCAGCTAACCAACTGTTGTGCGACGTGAGCATGCGCTGGAATTCCACATTATTATTAGTATTATCATTATTATTATTATTTATTGTTAAAGCACCATTCATTCCATAGCGCTGTACATATGAAAAGGGGTATACATACATAATACAGACAATTGCACTAAGCATGAACAAGACGAGTTACAAACTAGTACAGAAGGAGAGAGGGCCCTGCCCGTGAGGGCTAAAAATCTACATACATTACACATTTTGGCCAGAGAGTCATCCTCCTGATGAGGACAGCAAAGTCTATTCTGTTGGGACTCTGACACACATGGCTGACTTTATGTTATGCTGCCTTTCCTGTGGACCTCGCATTCTATGCATTTTGCACAACAGCGATTACTGGTTGTTCAGTTCACCCTTCTTGACCCCCACTACAAAGAGAACTTCTCATCTCTCATTCCTGTGGAGGAGAGGACGAGCAAAATGGTGCAATACCAGAAGGTCCTTCTTGAAAAATTGCTCCATAAATTTCCATCTGACAACGCTGGCGGCAGAGTACATAGTTCCTTGGGCAACCCAGGAGGGGAACACACAGCAGTTCCAACAGAGGCAGGACAACACTCTCCAAGGCCTGGGACAGTTTCATGACACCCTGCCAGCACCTTCACCTTGATGCGCGGTCTAGTGTCACAAGGATGGAAAAAATTTGGAAGATGGTGAAGGAGTACATAGCAGACCATGTCAGCATCCTCAGTGATCCCTCTGTGCCTTACAACTACTGGGTGTTCAAGCTGGACACGTGGCACGAACTGGCACTCTACAGCTATAGCTAAATGAAAAGGAACAGATAAGGAACATGGAAGATATACTATATTGGACTGTAGTATTCAGGGTAAATGACCGTGTGGGCACTTTGCGATAAATAAGTGGGTTTTGGCTTGCAGTTTTGGCACTCAGTCTCTAAAAGGTTCGCCATCACCATCACTGTTTTGCTACATTCTTTTACTCAGTTTCATTGCGTCCAGGGCCACGGCCTCTGCGTGGACCATCAGCATCACGGGCCACTTGCACATCCCTTACTGGCCCCATTCTTAATAATAAATTTTATATATGCTTAAAAGTATGTCACACCTACAGTAGCGTAGGATTTGTAAGTGTATGCGCCAATTAATTAAAACAGGTATCTGGGATGCGCACACTTTACACAGGAGATGTCGCCCTGATAATGTCACAGACTAGCATACAGTACAGTATATGTCAGTGATATGTATGAAATGCACACACAGTAGATGTTGCAGAAATAATTTACCTTTCACCAAAATACACTGTTTTCACATGTGGTACAGCATTTGACACAGAGAGTCACACGCTATTGACACTAGACGTTGAACAAATAATTAGCATTTCACCAAAATACACTGTTTTCACATGTAGTACAGTATTTGACACAGAGAGCCACACGCTATGGACACTAGATTAGGCCCATATTATTTAGATTTGCACATCAGACGCTGTTTTCAGATGTGGTACAGGATTTAACCCAGAAAGCCACACACTATGGAGACTAGATGTTGCACAAATTAAATTTCCCCCAAAAAAATAGTTTGCCGATAGAGTACAGTATATAGGAAACGTAAACCAGCATTCCTCAGTTGCTGTGGTATGATTCTTTATTCGCCACTCATGAAGAAAGTGACGTGTGTTTCGGCACGTACATGTGCCTTTGTCAAACACATATAGAGCAGCAGAGTACTCTTGTATGTGCCAAAACGCGCGTCACTTTCTTCATGAGTGGCGAATAAAGAATCATACCACAGCAACTGAGGAGTGCCGGTTTTTGTTGCCTTTGAAGTGTTTGTGGCGACGCCCACTGACCGTGCAGCCACATCCAACAGCAGTGCCGCCCGATTATCTACAACAGAGTACAGTATATGTCACGGATGTGGACTAAATGCACACACAGATGTGGCACAGATTAGTTAAATTTCCCAAAAAAACATAGTTTGCGGATGGAGTACAATATATGTCACGGATGTGGATTTAACGCACACAAAGATGTGGTACAAATTAGTTAAATTTCCCCCAAAAACATAGTTTGTGGATGGAGTACAGTATATGTCACGGATGTGGCACAAATGAATTAAATTTCCTCTAAAAAAAAAAAAATTGCGGATGGAGGACTGTATACGGTATGTCACAGATGTGGATTAAATGCACACACTATTGACAATAAATGTGGCGTTGATTAGTTGAAGTTACGCAAAAATACACAGTCTGCGGATGATATACAGTATATGTCCCTAGGTATTAACGAAAAATATATTCCTGCTGTCAAACAGACACACTAGCCCTTAAATGGATTATTGGTTGCATGAAAAGCTTTAGGTAGTTGTTAAAATAGCGATTTTTCAGTCTCTTCTTCAGCATGGTTGTCCCTGAGACTGATCAATTGCGCAGGTACTAAAAATATATTACTGCTCTTAAACACAACCACACACTGTAGTCCTTAAAAGGACTTTTGGGTCTTTGCAAATCTTGTTTCTAATAAAATCTGTTAAATTTTGCATCACATGCTATCTTTCCCTGCCTATTCTCTGCTCTCCCTGACTGAGCCGAACACGTGTCATCGGGTGCTATATAGCACCCGATGACGCGTTCCGGCTAGCCAATCAGTGTAATGCCAGTAATTAACGTGGCTATGGCATTACACTAAAGGGCATTACTTACCTGCATGTTGATTGGCTGCTTAGGAGGCGCCAAATGTGCTGGGAGGAGACTCAAGCATTTCGCTCGAGCACACATGGTACTCGGCCGAGTATCGCCATGGGCCGAACATAGTGATGCTCGAGCTGAACCGGTACTCTGCCGAGCATGCTCGCTCATCACTAGTTAGAAGGTTTAGAATTGTAGAAGCAATTCTTAACATATTTAAGAAAATTTCCAAAACTTTTTAAGGACCAGTTCAGTTAAGAAGTCACTTTGTGGGGCTTACATAGTAGAAACCCCCCATAAATGACCCCATTGTATATTTAAATAATTTTTTTTTAAGAAACAACAAAATTATAACAAATACATAATTAAACAATGAAATCTACTGTTATCATCCCTCTTTTTATTCCTCCCCAACCCATTTCCCTAATTATTGAATTCCCTTTTTGTTGCCCTGGCGTGACCCTGACTCCCCAGCTGAAGCCGCATGTAGCGGCGAAACATGTCGGGAGGGCTGTTAGTGAGAATGTGAGGTATATGGTAGATTTGCACTTTATGTGAGGCTGTAAAAATACATCGCCCTTTATTAGAGTTGAAACCTGGGCATATATCTGGCAGCTTTATGAAATAAGCCACTGCTTCTTGATCTGCAGCCATAACAAACGCACCGCAGTAATCTATAAACTACGGTATGTATCTAAAAGAAAATCCTTGAGCTACAGATGCGGCCAATAATGTGAAACATAGTATCTAGTAGTGAAACATAGGAAAAGGAATGGTGTAGAAGCTGTGACTAGCAGATTCAAATAAAAAAGCACACTTCAGACAACCACATACACTTCATTAATACAGACATATCAAACAAATAAATAATTACTATTTACTGACCCTGATAAGTGGAAGCTGTGAATAAAGGAAGCCCTATTGAGCACCCTGATAATTTAAATAAATTGGTTGGGTTTGCCTATTGGGGTTTCAATAGTAATAAATAAAAGTGAAGTCTTATGTAAAAAATTGTTTGGGACCCCTAAAGGGATTTTTGGGTCGAATAGACCTTTTTGTTTAATTGTTCATTATCCAGAGGGCCCCAATACGGGAGCAGTTTTGTAATTCATGTGAGTGATACACCTATCATTATGTAATCAAACAAGTATACAGCATGCCATTCTGGCCAGCATGCTGAAGGACTCGGTTCTTTGTGGCTCTGCCCCCACTGAAATGATTGTCAATGTGGTCAGTATTCTGATCATCACTATCATCATCCTTTGGCTCCTTCACCACCAATTTTATCCTCTGGCTCCTTCCAACTTCCTCCTCCAGTGGAAGCTCCTTATACTTCGCCTCCATGGGACTTTCTCCTTGTGGGTCCCCAACAGCTACATGGCAGACAGCAAATTCATAAGCTGTTCTTCCTCTGTGGTCCCTTTTTGCATCAAATGAGCATCTGCTCTAAAATAAATATTAGAAGGATGACATTGTTCATGCTGCAGATTTCCCTACTAACAAATTTTTTGGCATCTTCGATGGGCTTCAGTAAGCAACAAGCATCTCTGATGAGCTGCCACTGCCTGACCTCAAAACAACACTTTCTCCTTGTGGGTCCCCAACAGCTACACGGCAGACAGCAAATTCATAAACGGTTCTTCCTCGGTGGTCCCTTTTTGCATCAGCATGAGCATCTGCTCTAAAATAAATATTAGCAGGATTTTTATGCTGCAGATTTCCCTAATAACAATTTTTTTGGCATCTTCGATGGGCTTCAGTATGCAACAAGCATCTCTGATGAGCTGACACTGCTTGACCTCGAGACAACACATGCTTAGATAAAGCTGGACCCCAGGTATTGGCTCTGAAGCAATAAATAGGGGGAATAATTGAGGGATTAAGGAATAACTTGAGTCCAGACCTTGAGAAGAAGTTCAATGGCAGCTTTACTTTGCATAATCGTTCTCCAGAACGGTTTACAGGCATTGTCTTGGTTCTAGCAGGCTTTAGCATAAAACTGGCAGGGAAACTCCACTCTGCTGTATCTGTTTCTCTCTGACTCTGCTGTACTGACATGCTGGCTGTATAATTCAGCTTCTTCTGTATGCTGCACTTCACTTTGTAGTCTGACTCTAGGTTATGCCAGGGAACTTTCATCCTGGCTACTGAGGCTTCAAGCTTTGGCCTCCATGGCCAGCAGAGCTTAAGGTGCTTTGGTTGGTGTGGGCATGTTCAGCAGAGATGTGCCGCTGCACACCCTTCCCCTAGCAGGGGGTAAACTAGATTGACTAGAACTTCTGCCTTCCTGCAGGAATTGGACCCACCCCCTCTCTCCAAAACAACATTTATAACAGTTACATAACAATATTATAGATGCACATTGTGGAGGACCTGGAATAAATGCATAGGATGACATGAGGTTAGACCGATAAAGACAGTAACCAGGTGCAGAAGTGGTAACTACTCTGAGGTGTTACATTCCCGCTTACTTAAAACCAAACCGTCCTCGGCTTGTGCTTAGGTTGTGCTCTAAGGTACCCAAGGAAGGTTAAAGTGCTGCATAAGACTCTTTACTATTATGACATACATATACTGGTATAGCAACGGCTACCACTAGGTTCCTGCCCATATGAGTAGGGTGTCTATTCACAGTTTGCCCTCTCGGTATAACCAGTGAACCAAAGAAGATACTGCACTAAGCGCTCAAATACTCCACACAGGACTGGGCCAGAGTCGTATATGGAGTGTGGGGGTGTCATGTACTGTAATTCCTCCACGATACTATGAGATGCCTGCAACTACAAGAGTGGCTTCATCCTGTAATCCCTTCCTAGCACCAATGCCTTATAATGCTTTACGCTCTATCACCTTGATGACTGAACAGGTAGCTAAACATTTATATCCATAAGGCTGCGCACTAAGCCTTAGGCCACACCAAAGTAGGTAGAGGAGCCGTTTCTCTCCCAGAACTCCCACAAGGGTTAATCCCTCTGCACACACATTTTTAGCAGAGGGGTTACCCTTGATCTTGGTATACCTGCTTGTGACTCTAAATTGAAGTCTACAGAGGTAGTCCATATGAGCTAGAAAGTAAGGTGCTAGCTATCTGGCTAACTGCATTATTTTACCAATGTCCATTTAAAAGTGCAAAAGTTCACAGTGTTGTACCTGTAAAAGAGTACATACAATGGGTTAAATACTTGAAAGTTTCTGAAACGGTAAAACATTGGTGCAAAAATAGTGCAAATATATAATGCGATCAAATTCACTCTTTTCCCTAAGTGCTTGGCTTGTCAAGTGCACCAAACTGGAATAAATACTGCAAGAGTCATTTCCACACGAGGTAGTAATGTCAATATTTGTAATCCACATGGGGTAAGCGTAGAATAGCAGCAATTATGATGAGAACCCTTTTTGTTTGCAAAGGGGCTCACACTTAACCTGAGAAGGGGGAAAAAAGAAATTGGCGCAGACGTCCAGACCTTGAGATGAAGTACAATGGCAGCTTTACTTTGCATAAATGTTCTCCAGAACGGTTTACTGGCTTTTTCTTGGTCCCAGCAGGCTTTAGCATGAAACTGTCAGGCAAAGAGTGGAGGCAATGTCAAATATAATAAGAACACACAGGAACGCCAGAGTCTAATGTGGGTACAAACTGGAGCGTGAAAGGATGGCTGTGCCTGCTGCTGGAGAAGGAGGACAAGTGTAGGCAGTATCAATGTATAAGTACATAATAGCGGGCAGCATGTGCATCATCATAACATGTGTGAATGAAGCAGGATTATAGAAAGAAGATGTAGTAAAAGTGTAAATAATGATTATAAGGTAAAGCCTATGTGTAGTCTAATAGTGAGTTGACTATTGTAATAAACAGAGAGCAATGGAAAACGGGGTATAAAGTAAACGAAGAGAAGATACTGTATAAAATATCAAAGATGTAAAAATAAAATGGAAATTAAGAAAAATAAAAGTAACTTTAAAAATGAAAATTAAAAATAAGCACCGAGACTCCCTCCATACGGCCATTGATATGATTCCTAAACCTGACAAAGACCCTCTTATCAATTCCAATTGCCTCCCTATTTTGCTTATAAATATTGACATGAAACTTCTCACCAAAATACTAGCCATCAGTCTTAATACAGCTCTTTCTACCCTAATATATAAAGAAAGACCAAGTAGTCTTTGTCCCGCAGCGACAAGCCCCAGACAACTTCAGACGCATGGCCCATCTTATCCACGCTTGTAACACTCGGAACATCCTTGGCATGTTACTCTCCCTGGATATACACAAGACCTCTGATACCCTACCCTGGCCTTATCTCTTTTTATGTGCTTCACCCCTTGGAATTCGCCACAAAATTTCTTGTATGGCTCTGAGTCCTGTACGCAGACCCTGAGGCATTTGTCCGCTATAAGGGCTTTTGCTCGGAATTGTTTCCTATTTGTCGAGGCACATGGCAGGGATGTCCCTTCTCTCCACTACTCTTTATACTGGCATTAAAGCCACTGGCTATCCGTATTTATGACAGTGTAAATATTTAGGGAGTAGAACTAGTGTCTGTCCACCACAAGTTGTGCATGTTCGCAGATTACATTCTTGCGCTAATCTCATCCGCTCACATCTCTTTCCCAAACTTGCTCCTAGAACTATCCAGCTTTGAGGAAGTGTAAAGCCTCTATCAGCCACATGAAATCTAAAGCCTTTAACATATCGCTTCCAGAACCTGAAGGCTCCCGCATTCCCTTTCCGTGGTCATAAGGACACCTGAATTACCTGGGAGTCTGGATAACAGCTTCTTATAATACCCTTTACTCTCATAACTACCCGCCTCTCATCCATAAGTTAAAGAAACTTTTGGAAAACTGGAGCCACTATCACATATCGTGGATTTGGAGGATTAACTCCCCGAAAATGTCCCTTTTACCAAAGCTGCTTTACTTTTTCAGAGCTCTCCCGATCGCAGCCCCAACTCATATCCTAAATACAGACCAGTGTGGTTCAGAACCCAGATGCGCATTTCGCATATAGCTTCCTCATCCCTTGAGGAAGCTATATGTGAAATGCACGTTGGGGTTCAGAACCACACTGGTCGGTATTTCTTTATTACAGTCAGTACCTCTTGTTACCTATATGTTATTTATGGCACTTGGCACTTTAAATTGTGATACTTCACCTATGTGATATTCATTTTCTCCTATAAATCACTTGCTCTCCAGTAGGAGCTGACCTCTTGTATTATAGTGTGTGTTTTCACACCTGTTTCCCTATTTTCAAGTGTTATAAGGATTATTATGAATATTAGTAACTAAGTAGTCTGTATGGTTGATATGTGACCTATTGTGTGTGGTCTTTATCTTTCCTGTGTATACATGCCGCCACAACCTCTTATTCGTGTATTGTCCTATATGTATTAAATAAAATATATTTTTATATGCTGCGCTTTGTGATTTGGTGTGGGGGAGTTCATTCTGTTCGGCATGGTATTTATATTTGGTTGAGCTGTTTCTATTTGGTGTAAATATAAAGTTTTGTTTTATTAAGCGGAACAAATTTTAATAAAAATAAAATAATAAAATTTCACCCACTTTATCAGACTATTATGAATTCACCACTAGGGTTGCTATTGACAACAGTGGAACCTGTAAAATTCTCTTTACACTGAACTCTCCCTGGTAGTAGCTGCATGAAAATGAGCTCAGTGTTGGGTCCCCTTCCCCAATTGCAGTTGTGGGGTCTGCCTCTGTAAAAGGTACATCACTAAAATTGCTGTTGATCAAGGGATCTGACTTCAGACCAGCTGGAGACCAACAAGTTAAAAAGGTGGGCAAATAGCAAAGTAGCCATAATACAGCAAAGACAACTATGTATATTACGTTGGAGTGATCAGCAGGCCAATTGCATGAGTCCTTTGACTTTCCACTGACGTTTCTGAATTTCAGTCGAATCTTAAGAGTATGTTCAGATCATGTATAAATTAAGAAAGGTTAAAGCTTTCTTCTTAAATAAGTACATATTTTTGAGGTGTATAAAATTCTATACAATCCAGCAAGATTGGAACAATTTTTCATTTATACAAGGCTGTGAGCTCAGCATTTTCTGGGCATCCTTCACAGAGACTGTGCGCTATACTACATTGCTGTTATAGGTATGTTCAGACCTTGTAAGAAAAAAATGAATTTCAGCTCCCCACCGTTCTCCTTCGCCATGCACGGATCCTGAACCAGCAATCAATCAAAAGAGTAGAAAAAATCCAGCAGCAGGCTCAGGATAAAATCGAATGTCTTTATTACCTCATTATAAAATCCATAGGCTGACTAGACAGGCAAGGTCTACACGTTTTGACTATACGTCTTAATCATGACCACCATGGTTAATCAGGCAAACCTAGGCAGATGGCAGGTCCATCTGCAGCTTAGAGACAATGGTTTTGGGTGCTGCACCAACAATGCTTTCCCCCAATGAACGAGCATTTGCTCGTTCATTGGGTGATCAGTAGTACATTTACACTGGTCATTTATTCAGTTTGGAGGGCAAATGGCAATCTGGACACACAAGCCATTTTAGCTTTTAAAAGGTAGCCACATGTGAGTACAGTAGATGTCTTTTTTACCTACATATCTCATACACTTCTTATGATTAGAATAAAAAATACAGATACACCCAGAAACAAAGGGCTCTTTTTTGTTTGACAGTTTACTTCACTTTTACTATCAAGCTCTGTGGTTCTTACATAAGATTTTAGTCAGTTGTATTACACATTTTATCTCTATTGGTCCGTTGCTTTTTTACTAATCTGCTGGAAACTGACAGACAGAAATGCTTACATAAGTCTTCATGTATTGTTTTACATAATAAGCTCTTGTCTCAAACTCCCAACAGATACCCCAGAAATATTAAGCTAACAGTTGCCCCTGAACCATCTAAGAACCCACTTTCTGTTGGGGAGACAATAAACAGTATGACCTAGCATGAGAAGCACTTTGGGGCACATTTATTAAGACCAGCGTTTTAGATGCCAGTCTTAATAAACGCTTAAGCTGGCGGTGGTTCTGCTCAAGTTATGAGAGGCCAGTCTCTTCATAACTGCTCCTTTGCCAGTTGTAAATTTTAAACAGCTTCCTAGCTGTGGTGAGCGGGGAGAATGAGGAGAAGGAATGAGGAGAAGGAAAAGGAACCACTCCTGTGTTTGTATTAAAGTAGATCATATATGTATATATAATGACTAGAGATGACAGAATCGAAGTTGACGAAGTGAAATTCAATCCAAATTTCAGGAAAAATTTGATTTGCACCAAATCTGAATTTCCTGACACTTCGTGGTAACAAATCGCATTTTTTCCTAAAATTGCTGCTGCACATGTTAGGATATGGAGCAAAGAACTCTGGGAACTAGGGATCACCCACAATACAGCCAATCAGCAGCCAGTCAGTCCTGTGATATCACAGCCCTATAAATACCCCCAGCCATCTTGGAAGTGTAGGAAAAGGATAGGGAGGAATTATTCCACAGTATTGAAGCAGAACAGGGTTCAAAAGGGGAGAACAATCCTATTACACCTTGCTGCACTGACTGGGGATCCAAATGGCCATTTATACTGCTGCTTTCAGGTTCGCAATAGATGAAACCTCTAATTTCAGCAAACTTTTCTTGTTATTGATGTGCAAGTGCTGTGTGATACGGCCATTAACAGGGTGTATTACTAGGAAATATTTGTGTCTTATTAGCCCTTGTGCGTTGCAGTTGTTTGGGGTGTATTAGTGGAAAAGAAGGCTTATTAGCTGTTCAGCGGTGCAGTTATACGTTCTAAAGCCTTTTTTGTCATGTATTAGTGGGAAAAAAAGGGCTGATTTGCCGTTCAGCGTGCAGTTACAGTATATGTTCTAAGCCTATTTGGCCGTTCAGCAGCTTAGAACAGTTATATGTTCTAAAGCTTTTTTGGTGTGTATAAGTGGGAAAAAAGGGCTTATTAGCCGTTGTGTGGTGAGGTGAGAAAATTGCAGCCACATTTTGGTGGCAAAAAAATATATTCCATTCAGCTGTGAAGTTCCATTGTACTACAGCCATTTACGGGGTGTATTAATAGGATGGATACGTACGTCCTATTAGCTGTTCTACGTTGAATTGTGATTGTTATATTTATTAATAGGTTTATTAATAGGGTTTATTATTGGAAAAAGATTATGTCTTATTAGCCGGTCTGCAGTAAACCGACATTGTTATACAACCATTGTTGGGGTGTATTAATGGGAAAAATAAGTACGTGTTATTAGCAGTTCTGCGTTGAATTTACATTGTCATAAAACCATTGTTGGTGTTTAATAATAGGAAAAATAAGTACTTCTTATTAGCCGTTCTGCGGTGAATTTACATTGTCATTCAGTGGTGAAATTTTTTGGTGATACAGCCTTTTTTGGGAAAATTGATGGGTGATTGTAGGTTTTCTTCTGTAGGGACTGAGTAATTGCGTCGATAAGCTATTCAGTTGTAAAATTTGTTTGAGGTACAGCCTGTTTTGGGGGGTATCATTGTAATTTTATTTTAATTATTTTATTATACTGTATGTCAGCCAGACAAGTGACAGGCCCTTCAAAGGGAACAGGCAGTGGCCAAAATGTTTCTGTTGCAAGCAGCTGTAGAAGGGGGGTGGCAGTAGAAGTCGCAGTGAGAGGCCTGAGCCCCCGGTGTCATCTAGCAGCCGTGTCTTGACCAGCAACCCAACAGTGCTTGAATGATTGACTCGGTCATCCACTTTGTCCCAAGTGACATCAGACACCCCCAGCCCCATTTGGTGCTGCAGTGCTACAGGCCCTCCTTTTCCAAGTGGTGGACTCTGCACCTTTCAGAGAACTGATGGATTGTGCTTAGCCGAGGTGGAGAGTCCCACCCAGTCATTTCTTTGACAAAAAGGCAGTACCAGCCCTACACACAGAAGGTAGGCCAGTCCTTGAGCCTGTCGGTGTCTTCCAAAGTGTATGGCAGCGCCGACGTGTGGAGCTGTAACTATGGTTAAGGACAATATATGTCATTTATGGCCCACTGGGTAAATGTGGTTTCTGCTCAGCCAAACCAGCAACTTGGCCAGTATACGTCGCTTCCACCTCCACGTTCTCACACAGTTGGTCCTGCGACAATGTCCGTCTCTGCCTCCTCATCCTCCACTGTGTCCTCAGCCTCCACTGCAGGGACAATTCACAGTGCCCCACCACCAGCATACCATATGTGCAGGGCACGGGGGTGTCACACTGTTCTGCACCTAGTTTGCCTGGGCGAACCTAGTCACACAGGGGAGAAACTGCTCCGCGTCCTTCATCAAGAAATCCACCACAACTCAAAATCGGAACCATGGTGACCGACAACGGGAAGAACATGGTGTTAGCGCTGTGTCAAGGAGGGCTGAGCCATGCACCCTGCATGGCGCACGTGTTCAGTCTGGTTGTCTAGTGGTTCCTGAAGTCTTACACCCATCTGCAAGACATCCTAAAACGGCCAGGAAACTTTGCATGCACTTCAGCACCAAGCACACCCTCCTTGATCTGCTGCAACAGAACGGCATCCCCCAACATAGGCTGATATGCAACGTTACCACCCGTTGAAATTCCACCCTCCATATGTTGGACCGACTATACGAACAGAGAAAGGCCATAAATGATTTATTGATAACCCAAGTGGACAGAGGTACTCACCTGTGTTTCTTCAATGTTAGCCAGTAGCAGCTCATGAGTGACACCTGCCATTCGCCGGTGCCCTTTGAGGAGGCCACTTTGTTGCCACTTTGTTGCCAAGATTACGGGATGAACAACATCATTCCACTGCTTCATATCCTGGAAAAGATGCTGGTAAGTCTGGCTGGTCTGGAGACTGGAGACGTGGCGCCTAAATCTCAAAGCCACATGAGCCCTGTGGGGGCTGAACTGGAGGAGGAGGACATTGGAGTATCAAATGTGTAGCAAAATGGGGTTTTTCTACAGAAGTGACAGCAGTGGCGTAGCTACAGGGGTCGCAGCGGTCGCAATTGCAACCGGGCTCCTAAGTCAGGGGGAGGGGGGGGTGGCAGGAGCAGTACCAGCTCCATCAGCAGCAACCTGAGTCTAGAGTCACTAATGAGCAGCTTTCTTCACTGACCTAGTGAAGAAACTACTCACCAGCAGCTAGACCTGGAGCAGAACCTGAACCAGCAGGTGGTGGCATACTTGGACAGCACCCTGCCACCCCACATTGAAGATCTGCTGGACTACTGGGAAGCCAAAATGGATTAATGGCTGCAACTGGCCGAGTTTGCCCTGGAAAAGCTGTCCTGCCCGGCCAGTAGTATGGCATCAGAACAGGTGTTTAGTGTGGCAGGGGGCCATAGTTACCCCAAGGAGAACTCGCCTGTCCACCCAAAATGTGGAGACCGGTTTCTTCTGGCTACCTGCCTCAGCTACTATTCTGATGCAGCCACCCTCCTGATGCCACACATCTTATGCCAATTGCTCCTTCTTACATCCACCATCGTCAGTGGGTACTGTAATTGCCAACCACCTCCCCACTCTTTCACAAGGTCACTCTGTGGTCTCCTGATGCTGCCTCCTCACCACTCAGCTCTTCTCATGCTGCTGCTGCTACCTCCACACTATGTCACCTTGCCAGTCTGTGGCCTCCTCATACTGCTGCTGCCACCTCCACACTATGTCACCTTGCCAGTCTGTGGCCTCCTCATGCTGCTGCTGCCACCTCCACACTATGTCACCTTGCCACTCTGTGGCCTCCTCATTCTGCTGCTGCCACCTCCATACAATGTCACCTTGCCAGTCTGTGGCCTCCTCATGCTGCTGCTGCCACCTCCACACTATGTCACCTTTCCAGTCTGTGGCCTCCTCATGCTGCTGCCACCTCCACACAATGTCACCTTGCCACTCTGTGGCCACCTCATGCTGCTGCTAAATCAACACTATGTCACTGGGCCACTCTGTGGCCTCCTTATGCTGCTGCCACCTCCACAATATGTCACCTTACCACTCTGTGGTCTCCTCATGCTGCTGCTAAATCAACACTATGTCACTGGGCCACTCTGTGGTCTCCTCATGCTGCTGCTAACTCAACACTATGTCATTGGGCCACTCAGTGGACTTCTTAAGCTGTTCTCCCACCCTCCCCACTCCATGACTGGGCCACTATTTTGCCTTTTTGGCCTGGTGGACATCATCATTTATTTGACCCTTCTTCTGATCTGTCAGAAGGAAGGAAAAATTAGATGCACAATGGATCCTGTCTGTGTAGCAGCTGTAAGGCCTGTATGGTCCCATCAGAATTGGCTTATAATTTGGTAGCCAAAAGCAGGAGTGGGTACAAAACACAGAAGACTTGCAAATATTCTATTCATGTGTCATCTCTGTTTTGGATCCACTCCTTTAATTTTTTTTTATTTTTTTGCAATACTGATGGATTACTGACCAAATGCTGACCAAGTGAAGGCGGATGCTCAACAGACAGGATCCATTTTTGGGGGAATATTCTGACGAGTCAGAGGAAGAGCAAAATAATCAGTGACATCAAAACAAACTTACTGCTGACACGCTCTCCACTCTGGGGGGCTCTACTTGTATAAGCGTTTAATAGAACAGGTTCTGTAGAAATCTATGTGGAATCAGCTGACAATAGTGTGAAAGGAGTGTGCTCTTTCACACTGCAGTAGGATCTTGGGCCTCTGCAAGGTTCTTTATACCTGGCACTAACATCGACCTGTAAGGCTAAGTACACACTTGAGTTATTTGGTAAATTTTAGACCTGTAACTGCACAAATTAGTGAAGTGTGCAGTAATTCTATAAGCGACGCCTGTCATGTGCGTGTCATACTGACTCACAGTATTGTTTCACTTCCACAGCAGACTCCCTATGCGTGTTACTACAAGGCACAGTGTTCTACACCACTATAAAGGCTCTCTGCAGCCAGGAAATAGCTATCTTTTTTAACACGATTCGCCACAAATAAATTCGGATCTAATCAAATCTTTTCGGTAAATTCGGTGAACTGGCCGAATCAAACTCCAGTAGAGGGTCTTGAGGGTCTTTCATGTTTTCTGTGGGAAGAAAAAAATATAGAAAAAGGAAATAAAGAAACTGTACATCAAAGGAAACTACTCAAATCATAGTCTCGATTTAAGCCTTTTGGTTCCAAAGTCTGTAGTCTGTGGATCCAAAAGGCTTCTCGTTTTTTCAACATCTTTTTTCCCTTACGTCCTACCAGCAGCACAGATGGGGTTAACCACCCCCCGTGGACTGGCAGGACCGGCGGAATGTTTAATGAGCCCAAGACTAATAACTCAATTTAACAATTAAGTATCTCCTTAAAAGGAGGAAGTCAACCCCCAGCCCACTGTGTTTTTTTCTGTCCTCCTGGACAGGTGGACTAGGCGGTTTGTTCCCCCCTTTCTTATGGAAAGTGCGGGGAGCCTTCTTTTCGTTTGGGTAACGGCGTTGCCTTTTTTCCTAGGTACCTTGTCAGTTTGGCCGGCAGCTTATTTGCTGCCGGCCCCGCGCAGTTGCGCCTGGCTGGGGTATTTTGGCGGCGTCCATGGTCCAGGATTCCCGGTCCCTGTGTGCCGCCATCTTCCGGAGGTGACGCGGGGACTCTCCTTTTGCATCACCTCCGGTGATGTCTCCTCCGCGGGATTCGGAAGGCAGGAAAGTGGATTCCAAGAGAAAGCATCTATCCTGCTACCATTGCAGCAGTCAACGGTTATTGTAAGCTGATCATACCTGCACTCGTAAGATCGCAGAAGCTAAGCAGCTTTAGGCTGGGCTAAGACCAGCTTGGGAGACCAGTTGGGAATCCCTGGGTCTGTTGACTTAACCTACATCTGGGGTTACAGCTGCGGTTAGAGGTTTCTGACCTCTAGTGAACCTATGTTGCAGGATATGTATCAATGGCTCTGTTAAAGGAGTCATAGGCCTGCTGGATGGAAAGGCTTCCTATTCGTGCCCAGGCCCCTATGGAGACCTCTGTCCCGGTAGAGAGACCTTCTTGGTCTCCTTAGTTTCTTCCTCCTCGGATGAGGAGGAGCTGACGTTGTGTTTTCTCCCTGGAAAGACACAGAAGTTGCTCAAGTCCATCAGGTCGGGGACCATGATGTTGACTCGGGGGGGAGTCTCCCGTTCCCGCTACTCGGGCACATCGTGTCTTCAAAGCGGATGAGACCCTCCTCTCTGTCATGATATTGTGTTTTCTCCCCTGGAAAGCCACAGAAGTTGCTCAAGTCCATCAGGTCGGGGGACCATGATGTTGACTCGGGGGGGAGCCTCCCGTTCCCGCTACTCGGGCACATCGTGTCTTCAAAGCGGATGAGACCCTCCTCTCTGTCATGATATAGAGTGGAAAAAACCTGGAAAAGGTCCGGTTTTAACAAAGAAGTTTAAATCCATGTTTCCGATGGCTTAACCCTTGGTGGATTCGTGGGGATCCATTCCCAAGGTGGACATGGCTATTGCTAGTTGTCCAAGCGCACTCTGGTTCCTGCAGACGATGGGTCTAGCTGCAGGACCCCTTGCAGAGTGCACACTAAGACGGGGTGTTACGGCAGCTGCGGCTTCCGCTTCCACAGCCATAGCGGCTTTTTGAAGTCTCTACGTTCCTCCGATCTCGCCTGGATCAAATTCAAGTTGATGTGAACCAGAGGTTTGAACCAGATGCTTTCAAGACCATCAACCTGGCTACGGACTTCTTGTGCGATACCGCACAGCCCCAGTTGAAGCTAGCGAGGAGCTTCCCGCTAGCAAAGCAAGTCCTGGGTATGAGGCCAAACACAGATCCTTGCTCTTGAAGCTAAGCAGCAGGTCTGTGGCTCATGGGAGACCAAGTGTGCCTTTGGCACCCTGTAACAATACTATCAAATAATGTCAGGGGCCTATATATAGCATGGCCCTGAGATCGGCGGCCCATATTCCATTTGGAGGAGCCAAGGATGGAAAATCCACCTCCTGACTACGGGCCTCTTCGAGGCTCTTGCTTAATTCCCGTTACTCCTGCCGTCCTGCCAATAAGCTTCATGTACCCGTCGGGAGTCGTCTCTCCCACTTTTGAGAAGAATCGATCCAAGAGATCTCGGATCCCTGGGTCCTGAATATCATTTTCAACGGTTATTTAGTCAACAATGATTATCGATCTGAGATATTTCAATCGATTTATAAGGAAGGTGAAGTTTCGTGTAGAAACCATCAGGTCAGTAGTTCACGTCGTCAATCCTGGAGACGTGATGGCAACCCTGGACCTCAAGAATGCATATCTGCACATCCCGATCCATCCTGGTTCCAGGAAGTATATCAGGATCACGGTCCAGGTGTCCGGTGTCGTCAAGCATCTTCTGTTGCCCTTCTCTTTGGCATTTCTTCTGCCCCTCACACTTTTACCAAGGTGGTGGTTCTGTGGTGGCGGCTTTGAGGCTTCAAGGACTGACCATCATTCCTTATCTGGACGACTGGCTTTGAAAGCCTCTGCTCTAGCGGTCCTAACCCAACTTCTTCAGGTAACAATCTCCTTTCTGTTCCACCTAGGTTGGATCATCAGCTGGTAGAAGTCGAACGTGAGCCCGTCGACTTCAGTAAGATATCTAGGGTTCATAACCGACTCCGCTGGGATGTCGCTCCAGTTGACTCCAGAAAGAAGATTCCGGGTTCAGAACACGGCAAGTTCCTTTCCCGGCGAGTTCCAATCCGGACTCTCATGAAGATGTTGGGGCTCATGTCAGCGTCTGCGGAAGCAGTCCCTTGGGCTCTATGGCACCTCCGCCCTCTACAGTCGGAGGTCCTCTCCTAATGGAATGGCAGCCCTGCTGGGCTAAACTCCCTGTGCTCCCTGACTTGGCAAACTCGGTATTCCCTCAGATGGTGGTGCCATCTTTTAGACGGGAAGTCTATGACCCAGCCAGTCTGGGTCATATTGACTACGGATGCGTCCTAAGTAGGCTGGGACGCTCACCTAGACGACACTCCAGTTCACGGGACCTGGTTTCCTCAGGAGTGGCTTCTTTCATCCAATCTCCGCGAGATTCAGGCTATCCGGCTTGCCCTCCTTCACTTAGCCCCTCAGATCCGGGGCAAAGTGGTGAAAGTCCAGTCAGACAATGTGACTGCGGTACTTTACATCAACCAGCAGGGAGGCACAAGATCACTTCCCCTCTTGTCAGAGATCGGGGTGATTCTGGATTAGACAGAGTTGTACCTTCCCACTTATCTGCGATCCACATCCAAGGCTCCCTCAATATGATAGTGGCTGAGCCGCGGTCTTCCGTTGGTAGAGTGGTCTTTACATCCGGGGAATCAAGCAGATAGTCCTCAAGTGGGTATGCCAGAGGTGGATCTCATGGCAACAAGGTTCAATGCCAAGGTGGAGAGGTTCTGCTCCCTCTACAGGGAGGACAACCCCCTGGCGTTAGACGCTCTGTTAATATCCTGGAGGTTCAGGCTGGCTTACATCTTCCCTCCCTTTTCCATGATACCGAGGGTATTGATGAAAATCCGTCAGGATCAGGCCTCGGTGATAGCCATCATACTGTTTTGGCCGAAGAGATCCTGGTTTACCTAGCTCACCCAGTTGAGTCGAGGACAATATTGGAGGCTCCCCCCACAGCAGACCCTGGTGTCGTGGGACACTCACCTCTGCTCAGATCTGCACAGATTCAACCTGACAGCCTGGAGGTTGATCAGTCCCTTCCCGGAATAGAAGGGCTTTCAGAGTCGGTCCTGAGAACGCTGTCTCATTCTAGAGCGGACCCTACCAAGAGAGCCTACTCTTGTATTATGAGGATATTCTCATCCTGTTGTACCTCAACTGAGGAGGCGTCGGCAGATCCGCCCCTCTCCGCTATCCTTCAGTTCCTGCAAAACGGCCTTGATAGAGGCCTTGCCCTTTACTCTGAAGATTCAAGTTTCAGCCATCTCAGCTTGCCTTAACAGGCTTTTTCTCAGGACCCGCTGATCAAACGGTTCCTTAAAGGAGCTGAAAGATTAAAGCCTACAGTACTGAGACCCCTTTTTTCAATGGGTTTTTCAGTAGTTCTCAGGGGTTAGCATCTCCGCCTTTGAACCGTTAGAGGAGGTGGACATCAAGTTCGTCACTTGGAAGTTTGTGTTTCTCCTTGCAGTGACTTTGGCCAAAAGGGTCTCTGAGCTTCAAGCTCTCTCAGCACATGAGCCCTATTCTTACATGACCGGGACCTTCTTAGATTCCTCCCGTATTGTAGGCCTAAAGTTCCTTCCTTCCAGAAAATCAACCAGGTGATATTCCTCCCGGTTCTGTCGACATCTACCACCTCCTCCTAGGAACCTGCTAGACATCTTCTGGACGTCTCGAGATGTCTCCGGATCTATGTGGATAGATCAAAGGAGTTCAGGAAAGATGAGAATCTGCTAATCCTGTTGCCGGTAAGTTTAAAGGCTATAAGGCATCCAAACCTTCCATCAGTCGGTGGATTGAGGAGGCTATTAAGGAATCCTTTGTTTCCACAATCTCTGGACCCTCCGGGATTCGTGAAGGCCCACTCTACTAGAGTTGTGGCTACTTCTTTTGCCGAGAGGAGTCTTCTGCCTCTCAACATGATTTGCAAAGCTGCCTCCTGGAGCTCTGAATCGACATTCATCTCCCATTATAGACTAGATGCCAGTCTAGCTGAGTTTTCGGCCTTTGGGCAGACTTTTCTTAGTTCTGCCAGGCAGGAAGGCCCTCCCTAGGGTTTTTTTCTTGCTATCTCCCCATCTGTGCTGCTGGTAGGACGTAAGGGAATCGTTAATTTCTAACGATAATTTGTTTTCCCTTAGTCCTAACAGCAGCACACAAATTTCCCACCCTAGTAAGTCTAGTTTTTTTCTTGCTATAAACACAGTGGGCTGGGGGTTGACTTCCTCCTTTTAAGGAGATACTTAATTGTTAAATTGAGTTATTAGTCTTGGGCTCATTAAACATTCCGCCGGTCCTGCCAGTCCACGGGGGGTGGTTAACCCCATCTGTGCTGCTGTTAGGACTAAGGGAAAACAAATTATCGTTAGAAATTAACGATTCTATCACCACCTCTCCGTGGAGAGGGAGAAGGAGACACCCATTGAGAAACACAGCCGTCTCCTCCTCCCTGTACCGATGGTATGGATTTACATGCCAGGCGGGAAACTAGAATGGGGGCACAACAGAGCAGAGCATAGAAAACATGGTAAGCACTATAACATGACATACCATATTTAGGCAGGACCAGCAATACCATAGTGCAAAGCAAAATACCACCTCAGCTGAAAATAAAATCCAAAGTGCTGCACTAAATACAGACACCAGCCCCACAGTTTTTAACTGTATCATTGTCCTGAGGACATTGATACAGGTGAATTCAGGAGGGCACCTGCAGCTGCTATTTGCATAGGAGAGAATCAGATCTTTATGTACCGGGCTGGCGGCCATGAGGAGGGCTTAGTTGGCACGATTAGGAATCAGTCCATGAGGAAATTTCCCTCTAGGGTCTATGGCCCATCCGCCCCTGACATCCACAGTGCATTTCTCACTGTGCAACTCTAATGCTACGTCCATTGCATCCTGCTTAAGATATGTGACTCCCTAAAGTGGCAACACACATGATTGCAGGTTGCCATGTGACATTTGCCACCAGAATACAGCTTTTTTTTAGCATTTTATCCACCTTTGTGCAATGTCTTTTAAAAGTACCATTGCTAGTATTCCTCCGTGGTACAAGGCCAACTTTACCTTGCTGGTGTCTCAAATATGGTTTCATCTTACATGGCACACTTAAGTGTGGAGAAATATGCCACACCGTACAGCAAGCACTGTAACCCCCTTCTCCCCGATGAAGCTGCACCAGCCGCGAAACATGTCAGGGAGGAGTAGCGCTAGTATTTTAGCTGCAATGTGTGTGTGAATGAATCAGAGGGAGAGCTCGAGCAGACAGAAATGGAGTGGATGAGTGTCTTTACAATAATGTTCCACCTTTGTAGCGATCTTCTTCTATAAAAGGAGTACTTAGAAATATTGTATTAGAAGCTAGCAAGGAGGAAGCAATAAACCACCAGGAGACATAGATCATTAGCAAGCCTCACAGACAGCAGCCGTGCAGTAGGTGCAGCCTGATACTGAAATAGAGGTCTGCATGAAATATTAGAGTTCAACCAAAGGCTACTAGATCAAGCAGATACGTTAGTAAGATAGGCAGTGGTAGTTGGTGTAGATAAAGTGTTTTACAGTACAAAATAGCACAGCACGGCAAGATCTCTGAGACTTGGACTACTTTCACACTAGCGGCATGACGGATCCGACAGGCTGTTCACACGACGGAACAGCCTGTCGGATCCGTCCTGACGCTAGTGTGAAACTAGCCTTAAGAGATTGTGAAGAAACACCAAACAAAGAAACTACTAATTATTAAAGGGATTTATTTAAATTGTCTATTCACACAGTGGGATTGCATTCAGTCACAGGAGCAAAATAAGATAGAAATAATAACAAAGTCAAAAAAACTAACAGAAATTATGAGATAAATATAGCTCTTGCAATTACACACACACTCCCATGTTATAAACATTGTTCCCCCTTTGAGATACACAAACTTGGACACTGAATAGCAGTTCTCCCAGCGACCAGCTGATAATTTTAACAATTTTCCTTTTTGTTTTGGGTTTTTCTTATTTTTATAATTTAAAGAGGACCTTTCACTTCTCCTGAAATGCCTGTTTTAAGGCTACTTTCACACTACCGTTTTTGCTGGATCCAGCAGGGTTCAGCAAAAACGCTTCCATTACTGATAATACAACCATCTGCATCCGTTATGAACGGATCCGGTTGTATTATCTTTAACATACCCAAGACGGATCCGCCATGAACTCCATTGAAAGTAAATCGCAGCATGCAGTATGAAAATGGAACAGAATGCATTTTGGAGCATTCGGTTCTGTACAGTTACGTTTTGTCCTCATTGACAATGAATGGGGACAAAAAGGAAGTGTTTGATTTCCGGTATTGAGACCCTATGACGGATCTCAATACCGTAAAATATTAACGCTAGTATGAAAGTAGCCTAATATCTCCGTGGATTTCCCGTGTAATAACAATTCTGGAGCATCTATTCTTATGGCTCTATATTGTGCCATTCCTTTCTTATTCCTGCTAAAAGTTATAAACAAATTGCTAGCTATCTGCAGTAAGGGTACAGAAAAGTGGCGACTAGTTGGGGGTGTGTACCTCCACAGTCTGAGAATGGCAGCACTGAATGGATACAGTGAGCCTATGCAGGTACACACCCTCAACTGTTACCACCCCTCTGTACCCTTACTGCAGACTGCTCGAAATTCATTCATAACATCTAGTAGAAATAATGAAGGAATGGCAAAACAGAGAGTCATAAGAATAGATGTTCCAGAATTGTTATTACATGGGGAATGCATGAAGCTATTAAAACATGCATGTCAGGAGTGGTGAAAGGTCCTCTTTAGGCTACTTTCACACAAGCATTTTTAATTTCTGGTATTGAGATCCGTCATAGGATTTCAATAGCGGGGGAAAACACTTCCGTTTTGTCCCCATTTATTGTCATTGGGGACAAAACTGAACTGAACGAAACAGAGTGCACCAGAATGCATTTCATTCTGTTTGGCTGCGTCCCCATCGTGGACAGAATAATGCTGCAAGCAGCGTTTTTCTGTCCACGGTGTGGTGCGGAGCAAAACGGATCCGTCCAATGTAAGTTAATGGGGACGGATCTGTTTTCTCTGACACAATGGAAAACGGATCCATCCCTCATTGACTTACAATGGTTTTAGAGACCAGCAAAAACTCTGGTGTGAAAGTAGCCTAAGTGTGCCTAAATTAAAAGTTAAGTTTTAATATATTAAATATAATGAGTGGGATTTGTTTGGTCATGTGACCATTTATTTTTTAAGCACTGTAACTATGTCACAGTTCCACTAGGAAGAGATGCCACTGCAATTGTGCCAACAGTAACCCACTGCAATAAGTCAATGACAAAGTGTATTACATTTTTATACTGTGCCAGTCATCAGTCTCCTTGTGGCATAGTAAAGTTATGATGAGCCCATATGGTGGCATTGAGCCAAGCTGAATAGGCCATCAGTCTCATAACCAGGAAGTCAATTAGGGAGTAGCATCCAAATTTTGTTGATCCTTTAGTATTAAATTATATAAACTGAACAAATCTATGTCAGTGTGGTCAAACAAGTGCTGTCAGTACCAGTAATGTTATACTAAGGGTGATGCTGTGGCACTATTTTTGGCAAGCAGCGCACAACAGAACCCTCTTAAACGAGGCTTTCTGAGCCTTAGACCACTCTGCCCACATGTTTTCCACCTGAACCCTCCCTCAAAGACAGGTTGAGTATCGTGCCACTGGAGCCCAGGCAGGTAAGTATGTTACATGCTGTTAATGTGTCACGGACGTTCCCGCGACAGATGGCTGGAGATCGGTGAGACTGGCAACACGTGGTTTGATCTGACAGGTTTCCTTGTAGATGAATAGACATCTGTGTTGTTTCTAGTAATGGCCACACCCCTTGCCTCAGGTGTTGCTAAATGTGGTCATTTAAATGTCCTTATTTATAGTTCCTTCTCCCACTATGCTATGCGGTTTATAGCTTCAGTTTCAGTTGTGGATTGCTGCTGTGTGGATCTCAGGAGAGATCATGGTGATCCATTGCTTCTTTGAAGTTAAGTCTTTCCTTTCCCTCTTTGTATTTCGGTTGAGTTCTGTGTGTTGCATTTGCCTGTCGTTTGTAATAAGGAATCAGGGGGACTCCTGCATTGCTTCTTTGAAGTTAAGCCTTTCCTTTCCCTCTTTGTATTTCGGTTGAGTTCTGTGTGTTGCATTTCCCTGTCGTTTGTAATAAGGCATCAGGGGACTCCTGTTTGTTCTTCCTTTTGGAGGAACAGGTTGTCTTAGTCCTGACATTAGTACCAGGATCCTATAGAGTGAGTCAGGACATTAGATACTGTGTATGAACTCATCTACCCCTGGGGTCTGTTCATACTGGTAGTTAGTCAGGACTTTAATTGTACAGTTGCACAGTTCTCTCTATTATCGTGCAGAGCAATTCAGGAGTGTACTACATTATCATTAAGTCCAGGCACAGAGGAGCGAGTTCAGTGTGAGAAAGTTGCTGTGTGTGGCAGTGTAAATACCTGTTCTGAACTCTGCTCCTCTGGCAGAATTTTACAGCATTAAATCATTTATAATGCTATGTGACCTGAATTACACTGACAGCATTATGTTTTTCACATTGAACTTGCTCATCTGTATCTAGACTAAAGGGCTTGTCTCACTTCCAGCATTGATATTCATGTTTAATATAACACTAGAATAAACCACTTACTAATATAATCTTTGTTTCAATAGTGCCCCCTCTCCTGGCTGTGTTTCCTTTTGTAGTCCCTTATTTAATGCTCAGCCACCGGTGCTGGATTGTGTCTGCTCACCGCATACTAAAGTGCCAGGCCAGCCTCTTTGGTGGCCAGGATCATGGGAGCGCATATGGCTGTGCATAGGCAGTAGCTCCCTTCCCAGCCACTTCATATATGCTTCCTTGAACAGTTCCAGGCAATGGCAGCGGCCTGGAAGTTGTTCGAAAGAAGAAAATGCCCCTTCAGGCATGTGAAGAAATAAAGTAGACTAGACCTTAGAACAAGGTCTATGGTCTTGCTCTATTACTCTAGATATGCACCAATTACAAGAGACAGCTAACAGCCTCAGTAGTGTGCCCACACAG
The DNA here is from genome assembly GCA_033119425.1 of Bufotes viridis. Taxonomy (NCBI): domain Eukaryota; kingdom Metazoa; phylum Chordata; class Amphibia; order Anura; family Bufonidae; genus Bufotes; species Bufotes viridis. The sequence goes on along the minus strand of CM065594.1, from coordinate 274,504,413 downwards.
GCAAGCGGCAGGATTACATTAGTGCAGCTTGCCTGTGCCATCATTAAAACCAAGTGGCACCGCCACCATAAAGCTCTGATAGCGAGCCTAGCAACCAGCAGGGAAGCACTGAAATAAGGAGGTCAGACAACCCTTATAAGGGGAGAGTTCTGGATGTGTACACAGGAGTAGATGTTCCCTGAGCAGGGATAGTTTTTAGGTAACAGGGTTTATCGGACAAGGCCACTAGCTTTCAGTTCCCTGTGATCCAGTTATGATGCCCATGTGCCCATTGTAGCTGCTTTTGGTTATGGACAGGAGACAGTATGGACTTTTTATATGTACTAAATACTGCATGTTGGGAACACCCTACAAGAGATGCTCTGACCAAATTGTCTAGTCGTCACAATTTGGCCCTTGTCAATGTCACTCAGATTCTTAAATGTTCAAATTTTGTCTGCTTCTAATCTAAACATCATCTTTAAGATCTTTAATCATCTTTGCCTAATATACCCTATAACTTGTCAGATGCAATGGTCACATCATAATCAATGTTATTCGCTTCATCTGTCGATGATTTAAGGCTGGATTTCCACATTCAAGTTTGTTATGTAGTTTTTGAAGACAAAACCAGGAAACGATCATAAGCAAATGACATGAATTAACCACCTCCCGACCGCCTAACGCAGGGATGCGTTCTGCAGACGGCCGGGCTATTCCTTCTGGACGCATATACGCGTCATCTCGCACATATGAGGCCAGCACATGCGCATTGCGGGTCTGCAAAAGGTGCACAAGGAGTCGGTCACCAGCCTGCCAGCCAATGATCAGGGCTGGCAGGTTGGTGACTTTAAAAATCGAACCACCAGCCATATAACACATTATATTTATAAATATAATGTGTTAAATGGCTTCTGTGCTCTCTGCTGGGTCCTTTTTGTCGGTTGGTCCCAGCAGAGAGCATAGATCACAGTGAGTATACCAAGCACTACATATTTAGCACCAGATCACCCCCCATCACCCCAATTAACCCCTGTCAATCACTTGTGAAAGGGAAAAAAGTGATCAGTGTAAACTGTCACTTTTTTTTTCACCAGTATTGACTGTTTAGGTTAGTTTAGGCCCCTTTGGTAGGTAGTTAGCTTCAGTTAGCGCCCAGCCCACCGCAGTCACTGATTCGCTGATTAGTGTATCGCTAATCAGCATTGGTACTTTAAAGTATCTGTAAGTGATCAGAACTGATCACAGTCAGATCTATAATAGTATTAGGGTCCATTCACACGTCCGCATTTATTTTCCACATCCGATCCGCATTTACAACTTTATTAACATTTAAAATTTACATCATGTTCCCGTTTTTGAGGATCCGCAAAAACGGATAACATACGGATGATATACGGAAACAATTTTGCGGAGCAACGGATCCGCAAAAAAAGGACTGCAATTCTGGATATAAATATGCGGACGTGTGAATGGACCCTTAGTGTCACCTTAGCTCGCCATCCACCCAAAACGCAGTGTTTGCCCGATCAGGCCTGATCGGTCACCCACACGTGCGTTCACCCACGCCCACCCCGACGCAGTGACAAAAATTTTTTTTATCATTGCACAATCACTACACAAGCGCTGCAGCGATAAAAAAACAGTTTTGATATTTATTATCAATCGCAGCGGCTTCCTGTACTTCGCTAGCCTCCCATTTGTAAGACAGGCTTGCTCTTTTTCTTGGGTAGTCTCAGGGAAAAAAATCTCATTACCCATATGCTCAATATAAGGAAAATAGCAGAAACTCCTCATGCTGGCCATAAATGTAATGATTGCGGAGACCCTCAAATGCCAGGGCAGTACAAACACCTCACATGTGACCCCATTTTGGAAAGAAGACACCCCAAGGTATTCGCTGAGGGGCATATTGAGTCCATGAAAGATTGAACTTTTTGTCACAAGTTAGCGGAAAGGGAGACTTTGTGAGGGAAAAAAAAGTCAATTCCCACTAACTTGTGCCAAAAAAAAAATCTTCTGTGAACTCGCCATTCCCCTCACGGAATACCTTGGGGTGTCTTCTTTCCAAAATGGGGTCACTTGTGGGTATTTATACTGCCCTGGCATTTTAGGGGCCCTAAAGCGTGAGAATCCAAATGCGTAAAAATGCCCTGTGAAATCCTAAAAGGTACTCATTGGAATTTGGGCCCCTTTGCTCACCTAGGCTGCAAAAAAGTGTCACACATGTGGTATCGCCGTACTCAGGAGAAGTAGGGCAATGTGTTTTGGGGTGTATTTTTACATATACCCATGCTGGGTGAGAGAAATATCTCTGTAAATTGACAACTTTGTATAAAAAATTGAAAAAGTTGTCATTTACAGAGATATTTTTTAAATACCCCACAAGTGACCCCATTTTAGAAAGTAGACACCCCAAGGTATTCCGTGAGGTGTATGCTGAGTTCATGTAAAATTTTATTTTTTGTCACAAGTTAGTGGAATATGAGACTGTAAGAAAAAAAATAAAAATTCAATTTCCGCTAACTTGTGACAAAAAATAAAAACTTCCATGAACTCACTATGCCCATCAGCGTATACCTTAGGGTGTCTAGTTTCTGAAATGGGGTCATTTTTGGGGTGTTTCTACTGTCTGGGCATTGTAGTACCTCAGGAAACATGACAGGTGCTCAGAAAGTCAAAGTGCGGAAATCAATTTTTTTGCACCATAGTTTGAAAACGCTATAACTTTTACCCAAACGAATAAATATAAACTTATTGCATTTTTTTTATCAAAGACATGTAGAACAATACATTCAGAGAAAAATTTATATAGAAATGTAGTTTTAAAAAAAAAAATTACAACAGAAAGTGAAAAATGTCATTTTTTGCAAACATTTCGGTCATTTTTGATTAATATCAAAAAAAGTAAAAATGTCAGCAGCAATGAAATACCACCAAATGAAAGCTCTATTAGTGAGAAGAAAAGGAGGTAAAATTCATTTGGGTGGTAAGTTGTATGACGGAGCAATAAACCGTGAAAGTAGTGTAGTGCAGAATTGTAAAAAGTGGTCTGGTCATTAAGGTGGTTTAAGCTAGGGGGGCTGAAGTGGTTAAGAGATAGAGTTACCTACTTTGAATATTCTCATGTCTTTTTTTTTTTTTTTTTCATAACTTTTTATTGCTGCATTTTTTTATTCTGTTTTTATGTGTCCAGATGTTACTTTAAAGTTGAATCATGAAAATAAGGTAATTATGAAATTAACTACAAACAAAGGGGCATATTTATTAAGACTGACGTTTTAGACTCCGGTCATCAATATCTGATCGTCCGACACCTGGGACCCCCACAGATCAGCTGAGACGAGGAGGCAGCATTCATTACACTACATCTCATCTCATTGTCGCGGTGGCATAGTGTAGTTACAAGCACCTGCTCCATTCACTTGAATGCTTGTATTACACAGCACTTCCGAGACTAAGTGCGGTGTAATGAAGAGGAAGCTGTGCTTGCATGAAGCGTAGCCTCCTCTTCAAACCGCTGATCGGTGGGGTCACGAGGATAGGTCATGAATATCATGGGCTGGATAACCCCTTTAAAATGTTCACTTCTAAGACCCCCATTATCTGGAGAACGAGTCCTCTTATTTCTTTTCCATTAGAGCTGCTCTTTCTATAACTCCAATAAACTTGAAAGTGCAGTCACCTCTTTATTCAGTCTGCAGCTTCTTCACCTGGATTAATTGCTCTGATACATGGAGGACCTGCAGATTTGTTATTGCCATGAATGTCTCGTTGATCGATTATAGTGCTGTTTTAAAGGGGTTTTCTCACTTCAGTAGAGAAAGGTAATACAAGGCACTTAACATGTATTGAGATTGTCCATATTGGCTCCTTTACTGGCTGGGTTCATTTTCCCGTTGCATTATACACTGCTTGTTTCCATGGTTACAACCACCCTAAAATTCAACAGCTTGCACACTATAGGAAAAAGCACTGGCCTATGCATATGCCCACTCCCACAACTCCAGCCCCAGCCGCTTTTTCCTATATTGTGCAAGCACAGCCTCTGCTGCAGGATTGCAGGGTGGTCATAACCATGGAAATGAGCAATGTATAATGTGATGGAAAAATGCATCAAGCCAGCAAAGGAGGCAATATGGATAATAACAATACATTAGTAAGTGCCTTGTATTAACTTTCTCTATGCTGAAGTGAGACAACCCCTTTAAAATACCGTTCCTAATACTAAGAAACTTTTGAGTTAAAACAAGACTGAACCGTTAAACTTAGGTAATCATATCTGCTGATTTTATCTGATTTTGCACCATTTCTTATCAGCTTCATGGACTAATGGACCTAGGCTTTCAAGTTCCTAAAATACAGTTATAAAAGAACAGAACTGAAGAACACAGCAGCAGAACACAACCGAAGAAGACCATCTGAAGTGTAAAAAGACACTTAGAAGACATGTGGGGCCTTCTACTGCTGCTTTTGGTGGGCACCACCTTTGCTCAAGAATCTGGTGAGTTAATCATACATAGATTATCACTGATGCTGATACACATCAGTTGTCACGTTTATTGGTAGTTACTACTGGCATAGATAATGTATTAAATATCTTAGATTGATATATTAGAAAATAATATTAAGATCATCTCCAAGCTGTGGAGGATAAATGACATTCCATACCATGTATTTAGCTATTCCTTCACCTGAAATTTCTCCAGCTCTATATACTTTTTGTTAAAAATGTGCCTCATATTGAAGATGAGGGTTTAGAAGTAATTTTAGAGGAGAAATATTATATGTGAATCATTGTTTTTATCCCTTTTTATACATTATAAAATTGTATTTTCTCTGCTTTTATAAGCAGTTGTATTGCATTAAGGAGGACCTGGCACATCTAATAATATGTCTGTTTTAGTGACTAATGAAATTCTGGATCATCTTTTCACAAATGTTCCCTTCTTCTGCTATTTCTTTTATTAATGTATGTATATATTGACAGCTCGGTATTAGTCTATACAGTCCGTCACTAGCAGTAGTGATTGGACAATAGCAGACTGTGGAGGGGAACACCCCTAACTGTTAACACCCAGTTAGCAATTCATTTATAAACTTCTAGTAGAATTGATAGAGGAGGTTGACCTTGATAGACGTGTATTTTTACACCCTATGTAACTAATAAGAAAAGACATTCCAGAAGTTTTATGTGGAATGCAATTCATTACTAAGACAGACAAGCCAAAAGAGGCGACAAGTCCTCCGTAATACTGCTAGCTTACCAAGGTATTTCAGCAATATTTCACTATAAACCTGAGTAACCTACAAAGTTTTCTCCAGCCAGAATAAAGGGATTACTTTTATGGTAAGAATATTTAATCTCTAATGTTTAGAAATGCTATTTGACCATAGCAGCTCCCACCATCTAAAGCAGGTTATACACATTGAAGGAGATCTATCAAGACTGGTGGATCCATCCGCCAGTCTTGATCTCCCTGCGATAGAGTGAGAGGCGTCTGATTTGTTAAGAGGAAGAAGGCTCTTAGAAAATCAGATGCATCTCTGCCCTGTGGTGTGCCAGAAACTGAAGTCTACGCCAGCTACAGGCTATCGTAGACTTCAGCTATAACTTCCGCCGCTTTCTGTCGAAAGTTATAGTAAATGTGGCAGCAGTGTGAAGTCACTTCCCCTGCCACTAAGCCACAGCCCTTTTCCCAGTGCCAAGAAGCTGGAAAAGTCACAAGTTATGGTCCACACATGTGCGACTTTTATAGGTCTTGATAAACGTTTCTCATTGTATGTATGTTGGCCAAACCCACCTATTTTGGTGGAGCAGGTCTTTAGTGGCCTTCCGACTCTTCCCTGATGATAGTTGTTGGACATGAGGGGTTGGTCATGTTGGACTAAACTATGCCCAATCCTTTTGTTCTAAGGTAGATAAGCCACTGCTAAATATGGTTTATGGCGACCTACTCCCCTGAGTCTATGGAGAACACATGCATTCTCATCTGCAGCAGTAGCTGTCAGCCGAACAAGATGGCAGTTATCTAATGTGTATTACCAGTCTAAAACTAATGTATACTGTAACTCGAGTTCTGACAATACTGTAGGTTTCTCAGATTTCCTTTCTTTTATTCTATTCTGGTTTTGAAGGCCAAAAGAAATCTGATCCAGCAAAAATGTGAATAGAGTCTTAGCCTATGATCCAAGAATGGACAACCCATTTAATTAAGCGGAAGTTGTGTTCTTTAAAATATGATATATTTTTTATTCCCAGGAGACTATGCTCAGGAAAACTCTGATCAGTTAATTAAAGCTGCCAATGAGGATAATGATAACATTGATGAGTCCTTTGATATAGACGACGATGAGGATGAGTTTAATGATAAAGACTTGTCTCTGGGTCATGAAAGTGTCTGTATTAAGCCAAATTTTACTGAAAAAGCAGAAGGTGCTATGTGTCCTGATAAAGGAACATGCGGCTACCATGTTTTCTTTTCTCCAAGGCGCTTTGGAAGAGCTCAGGTATGTTCATGTGTCTAATTAAAAATTCTGTGTCATGTGTAAGTGTACAGTACATCCACCTACTACACATGTGTTCATATAGTCTAATCTGTAGCAAATGGCAATTTGTCAATTGGTCAATGACATTCTCCAGCACTTAAATGAAGTAAACCTAGAAGCTAGAAGACATTAGCATGCGGGGCCATAACACAATATGATATCAAACTTTCAACAAATCTTTTTTATTGTCACTATCATTTTTTGATGTTGCATACAGTACATGGGCCTTGGATTTCTGATATCACCAACATAGCAGATTTTGGGATTGTATAGTTTTGAACACATTTCAGCCAGTGGAGGTAAATTCAGAACGACACAGAATACTACTGTTTACTCAGGGCTGTGGCAAGGTGTAGGTACTCTTCTTAGAGCACCACCATTAAACCTCAGACATGGGGGGAGGGGTGCAACTTAACAACACAACTGTCTCCGCCTTTCTTCTAAGATGGTGGGCCGAGCCTTGCTGGTAATAGTAGTAGAGCTGGGGTTTGTGTCCGGCAAATGGTTACAGTCAGGAACTATGTGACTTTTCCAATATCAAGTACCTCCTGGACAGATTTTCTATTCCTGTCTAGCATGTAGATAGTGAAAAACTCAAGGCCTCTTTACACAGCTCGATGGAACAGACGATTGTCGGGAAGGAGGTTTTTCTTCCCAACAATCGCCTGCTCGTCAGTGGACCGTTGCACTTACATGCATCTCTTCCACAGTATGAGGAAGAGTGATTGCTAATGCCATCTCTCATCCCCATACAGAACCATGATTTCACTAACGGTTTATTACCCAATGAAAGAGCGTAATCAGGGGCACCTTTAAACAGGCTGATTATCGCTAATGGACATTTGTGCTAACGTTCGTTAGGTTAATCTTTCCAAATATTGGGCAGTTTAAAGGAGACTTCAGACTGCATGGCTAGACATCTACCAAACTTATCACAGTGGCTGATGCTGGACAATAAATTTGGTGCACGGCTAGAGACTTTTCTCTAACTTTATACTACCTATGGTATATTGTATACCAAATTGTGCCAAAAATATGTTACATTTTGGTACAAACTATGCCAGAATTCAGATGCATCCACAATAATAAATGTTATATGGGCCATAGACAGCTAGACAGTCTGCATTTGCTACCTGATAGTTAAAAGTGGTATTGAATCTTTAAACTAGCAGTAACCAAACCCTCTCCTCCACTATCTCTGCTATACCCGTACACATTCACCATTATATAACTACACTGATGTAATAGAGGGTTCACATTTCCTTTTATTTCTGTTGGTTTTTCATTCATAGCGGATCTGCCGTTGTAGGAGAGGAAATTTGAGCTCCATTCATAATGCTTGGTCAAATAATATTCTGCGATGTTTCTTGAGGAGAACTTGTAGAAATATCAGCTATGTTTGGATTGGTGTTCAGAAGAGAAATTCAGTAAGTATAGGAACGATTTCTATGCATATTTATTCCATCTTCCATTGAATGGCATAATGTATAACAATAATTATGTTCAGGGGCATAGCTAGAACTGACTGGGCCCCAACAGCAATTTTTTTAGGGGGCCCCCCTCACTTACTTAAAATAAAACCGTTGAAAAAAGACCTTTCTCTTTTTAACGCCATTTTCTGACAGCCAAAATAGTTTTTTTTATTTCTGCCTAAAGAGCTGAAGTTTTTTTTTTGTGTGGATAAACTGGAGTTTTTATTGCTACCATTTTTTGTGGTACGACCACTTTTGGATCACTGTTGTTCAATCGTTTGGGAGGACATGGTAACAAAAATATATATATATATATATATTTTAATAGTATAAACACTATCAATAATGAGTGCAAAAATTATCCTCTAGATCATTTAAAGCAATTTTTATGGATATTTTGTATGGATATTTGTGGTGCTTCACTGTTGGCTAACACGGCTCAGAACATTGAGGATGGGGGGGACACTGCTGCTAGGTATTAGGATTACAGTCACGCCCCCACTACCAATTGACCAATAGGCCAGTATCATCTAAATGCTGAATTGCCACCAACCAACCTTACTGGTGCAACTTTTGCAGAAGATTTGCACTTGCAGCTTGCTACTGCTGTATGTAATTAAAATTCTATGTTCTACTTAAAAAAGTAAAAAAGACTTTGTTATGTTTAACTTTGGAGTCATTCTTCATTACTATATTTTCACTGCACTGATCCCCCGTGAGCAACGGCCTGAGGGAGTACACCATGACACAACATTTTATCAGGGGCACTGCAATTTCTATCCCCTATGCAAATGCTCCCTGCTGTAAAGCAGTATATAATGCCCCCCGTAGTGCCAGTATATAATGCTCCTCCATAGTGCCACCGCTGGTACTAGTATATAATGCCCCCCCCCCTCTGTAGTGACGGGTATATAAAATGCTTTACTCCACCTTTGGTGCCCCCATTAGTGCCATTGTTTAGTATTAAAAAAACACACACTGCACTCCCCTTCCCAGCCACCTCACCACTCCTGCGCAAGGTTTTGCGTAAAATCGCACAAGTTTTGCCGTAGGAGGTCACAGTGACATCATAACAACCTCTTGTGCCACTCTACTGATTTAAAGCCTTTAGACCTAGCAGCCTGAAGCCTATGATGCTGAATGGCCGCAGATGCAGCCCTCATTGTGCCACCCTTTATGGGTAGCAAGGTGGTGCCCTAGGCAGGTGCCTACCCTCACCTACCTGTCGTCCTGGCCCTGGCTGCACCTTCAAATAGTTTGAGGCCTCAGTGACATTTCAGCCATGGGGAATGGAAGCCCTGCAGCAACCACTGAAAAAGTTAAGTCACTTGTTATCTCTATGGAGGCATCATCCCTTTGACCTAGTCAGCACACCAGTGACCGGTGTACCAGTGACAGATAGAACTTTTACAGAAAGTTATTAAAAACCGAAAGTATTATAAAAACCTATTTTCCCTATATTATGCAGGTTGGTAGTGTTTTTGTAAACAGATCAATATCTACCTGTATCCTGGGTGGGAATAAGCCCATGTGCAACGGACGCCTCCCCTGGGGCACTCTATAACACTACCCAGGTGTAGGAATGCCGAGTGGTATGTTGCGGCCTAAAATGTTTTTTTTATGTGTGTCACGGTGCTCCTACCTGGCTTTGGCTCAGAAGCAATAAATATGGGGAATAATTGAGGGATGAAAGAATAACTGGAGTCCAGACCTTGAGATGAAGTTCAATGGCAGCTTTACTTTGTATAAACGTTCTCCAGAATGGTTTACAGGCTTTGTTTTAGTTCCACCAGGCTTTTGCATGAAACTGGCAGGCATACTCCACTCTGCTATATCTGTTTCTCTCTGTACTGACAGGCTGGCTGTATAACTCAGCCTATTATGTATGCTGCACTTCACTTTGTAGTCTGACTCTAGGTTATACCAGGGAACTTTCCTCCTGGCTCCTGAGGCTTCAAGCTTTGGCCTCCATGGCCAGCAGAGCTTAGGGTGCTCTGACTGGCATGGGCACGTCTAGCAGAGACGTGCCCTTGCACACCCTTCCCTTAGTAGGGGGTAAGCTAGACTAAAGCTAACTGGTCCCCACCCTTCCTGGAGGAAGTAGGACTAGGTTAGAATGGAATGGAGAGTACCATTCTACCTAAATACAGCTCTGCCATGTTTTCTGCCACCTGCTGGTGAACCAGGCACATTACATGAACAGTTACATAACATTAGAAATGCACAGTGTGGGGGACCTGGAATAAAATCCACAAAATGACATGAGGTTACACATGCTCCTTACAGCCCTATGGCCCAGATGATTTTTGTTCTGCCTCTGTCTCTCCTAGATATATAACTGCATTGCAAAATAAAATTCTTATTTTATGTATTTTTAACTCTGTTCACTAATTTTGTTCCAAACACAACTTATTTAGTGCTTTCCATACCGCAATGTTGACGGAAGCAGACTGAACTATACCAATTGGGCTTGTGGACAAAAAAGAAGACATGGAAAATGGTGTGTCGCCATGAATGTGCAAAGTAAGTATAGATGAACATTGCCATTACCACAGTGTTATAGTCAGGGTTGGCAATCTTCTAGAAATTCCAGGACATTCTGTAAAATAAAAAAGGCTGTCATTTATTTTGAGCCTGGTGGTACTGAAGCAGATCACTGTCATTCAAGTTGTCATCATTTTAGAGGTCAGAGTAAATGCCAATAATGAGCTCACAGCAGTATATTGAGCTATAGGCATGTTTTACTTATTATCTTTATGATTCATAGCATTTTCCAATTTGCCCATAAAAATTGTTGGTTATCTGTGATTTTTGTTTAAGTTGTCCAAAATAAACAAAAACATCAGGTTTGATTATAATGCATATAAGGTTATAATGCATGAAATGCTAATGTATCTGGAGCTACTAGAACTGCTTCATTCAAAGGGTAACATTTCCCTGTACATTAGTCTAGGGCAGTGATGGCTAACCTCTGGCACTCTAGCTGTAGTGAAACTACAACGCTCAGCATGCTCCATTCATTTCAATGGAGTTCTGAGAACAGCCAAGCAAGTGTGCTTTTTGGGAGTAATAGTTTTACCACAGCTGGAGTGCCGGAGGTTTGCCATCACAGGTTTAGGCTAACAACTGTGCATATCTTACTGGTAATGGATTGCCCTATGGATGTGCAGCGGACTTGTGAGAGGGTGAAATCGGTTCTGAAAACTACGTGGGGATAAGTAATTTGCGACTTTTCCCCCGCTGATGCCAGGTCCAAAAATAGGGGCGTGGTGTGGGCCCTACGCCTGTTTTAGGCATAGAAAATGGCCTAAGGCTACATGCACACGACAGTTGTTTTTTGCTGTCCGCAAATCAGGATCCGCAAAAAAAACTGATGGTCCATCAGTTTTTTTTGGAGGATTCCTTTGTTTTCACAGATCCCTTGTAATAAATGCCTATCCTCGTCCACAAATGAGAAAAAAGTAGGACATGCACTACTTTTTTTGCTGAAGGGAAACACAGACAACGGACGTGGAACACAAACGGATGAACTGTCAGCATTTTTTTGCTGACCCATTGAAATAAATGGGTTCCTATCCGCAAAAAAAACGGAAGCCGAGAAAAACAACTGTCGTGTGAATGTAGCCTAAATGTAAGAATGAAGCTGTAAATGAGGGGATTGTGACATTTAGCATCCTAGATGAGTTATTCAGTGTGATTTTTTCAGTCATCAGTGCAAGCATAGACAATGCTGTTACTACTGTGTCATGTACAGATCTGTGTATCAACATGGTTGTAGACTAGAAACAAACCATGAGTCTACTGTCTTCTAACCTTAATCCTTACCCTTTTATCTACCTTGCAGCCGGCCAGTGGTTCACTTTGAAGTGCAGGACTCGATTGCCATTTGTCTGCACATTTTGAGAATGAGCCCCCAATCGCATCCCCCTTTATACACCAGCTTTGAATAATAGTAACGCTGAAGACGTATAAAGAAATGGTTTGCCGTGCACTGGTGTTGGATTAGCAGTGAAATCTTGGAAACCAAAAGTCCCTGGGCTCTCATAATTGTTCCATAACCATGCTCCAACTACCTACTTTTCTGCTATGTAGCTTATAATAAACGTTTTATACATGTTCATGCTACTGGATTTGTCTTTAGTCCCTTTATCAATACTAATAAAAGCCCTGTGTGCGTGCTCAGGGCTGGTGTCCGTGCGTGAGTGCCGATAATTGAACTGCGCATGCACAGCGCTCCATCCAATCACAGCCGCCCCACACGCAACTGCGCTGTCCACACCTCCTCTCGACTTTGCCCCAAGTCACCCCCTTGCTCTCAGCCCCCACAGATTTGCCCCATTCAGTGTAGTAATATTATGTATAACTGTAGGCATTGTTTGATAATAATAATACTAATCTTTCTTCCTTAACTTATTAAAGTATCAGGCAGGAGGCCGGAGGCCGGGCGGGCACTGGCAGGGTAACTCACTACGTGACGCTCCTGCTCCGCCCCGGCGCGGGCGCGTGACGTAGTGAGTTACGCTGCCAGTGCCCGCCCGGCCTCCGGCCTCCTGCCTGATACTTTAGTAAGTTAAGGATTGAAGATTAGTATTATTATTATTATTATTATTATTATTATTATTATTATTATTATTATACAATGCCTACAGTTATACATAGTATTGCTACACTGAGCGGGGCCCGGAGCTATAAAATACAGTGACTACACTGGGCCCCGCTGCCATTACAAAACTACAGTAGATGCCGGCCCCCTGTGTTGGGGGTCATTCACACTAAACAGCGACACTGTTATGGGAGGGATATGTGGATGACACATAACATAAGATGCTATGTGTCATCCACAGATCTCCCCCATAGCAGTGTCATGCCATCCACAGATGCCCACATAAGTGTCATCCACAGACCCCCATAACAGTGTTAGGCACAGACCCCCATAACAGTGTTAGCTACAGACCCCCATAACAGTGTCATCCACAGATCCCTTCCATAACAGCATCACCCACAGATCCTCTCCATAACAGTGTCACCCACAGACCCCCATTACAGTGTCAGCCACAGACCCCCATAACAGTGTCATCCACAGATCCCTTCCATAACAGCATCACCCACAGATCCTCTCCATAACAGTGCCACCCACAGCCCTCTACCTCCCCCATTACACTGACTGCATCTGTACACTCCGGCAATAACATTAGAGAGAGCTAGGGAAGGGGCTACAGGGGATATGTTATAGAGATGGAGGGGGATACAGGAGGAAATACATTGTATACATATTACACTCCAAACCCCATCATATTATACTCCAATCCCCATCATTGTACACATACAGGGAGTGCAGAATTATTAGGCAAGTTGTCTTTTTGAGGATTAATTTTATTATTGAACAACAACCATGTTCTCAATGAACCCAAAAAACTCATTAATATCAAAGCTGAATATTTTTGGAAGTAGTTTTTAGTTTGTTTTTAGTTTTAGCTATTTTAGGGGGATATCTGTGTGTGCAGGTGACTATTACTGTGCATAATTATTAGGCAACTTAACAAAAAACAAATATATACCCATTTCAATTATTTATTTTTACCAGTGAAACCAATATAACATCTCAACATTCACAAATATACATTTCTGACATTCAAAAACAAAACAAAAACAAATCAGTGACCAATATAGCCACCTTTCTTTGCAAGGATACTCAAAAGCCTGCCATCCATGGATTCTGTCAGTGTTTTGATCTGTTCACCATCAACATTGCGTGCAGCAGCAACCACAGCCTCCCAGACACTGTTCAGAGAGGTGTACTGTTTTCCCTCCTTGTAAATCTCACATTTGATGATGGACCACAGGTTCTCAATGGGGTTCAGATTAGGTGAACAAGGAGGCCATGTCATTAGATTTTCTTCCTTTATACCCTTTCTTGCCAGCCACGCTGTGGAGTACTTGGACGCAGACTTCTTCCTGTACCACTGCTTGAAGAAGGTGTCTTCCAGAAACTGGCAGTAGGACTGGGAGTTGAGCTTGACTCCATCCTCAACCCGAAAAGGCCCCACAAGCTCATCTTTGATGATACCAGCCCAAACCAGTACTCCACCTCCACCTTGCTGGCGTCTGAGTCGGACTGGAGCTCTCTGCCCTTTACCAATCCAGCCACGGGCCCATCCATCTGGCCCATCAAGACTCACTCTCATTTCATCAGTCCATAAAACCTTAGAAAAATCAGCTCTGAAATATGGCCAAACTGGTGGCAAGTGGCATCTTGGCAGCTGCACGCTTGACTTTTCTCAGTTCATGGGCAGTTATTTTGCACCTTGGTTTTTCCACACGCTTCTTGTGACCCTGTTGACTATTTTGAATGAAACGCTTGATTGTTCGATGATCACGCTTCAGAAAATTTGCAATTTTAAGAGTGCTGCATCCCTCTGCAAGATATCTCACTATTTTTGACTTTTCTGAGCCTGTCAAGTCCTTCTTTTGACCCATTTTGCCAAAGGAAAGGAAGTTGCCTAATAATTATGCACACCTGATATAGGGTGTTAATGTCATTAGACCACACCCCTTCTCATTACAGAGATGCACATCACCTAATATGCTTAATTGGTAGTAGGCTTTCGAGCCTATACAGCTTGGAGTAAGACAACATGCATAAAGAGGATGATGTGGTCAAAATACTCATTTGCCTAATAATTCTGCACTCCCTTGTATTCCACTCCGACCCCCATCATTACACTACAGCTCTCATTGGAGTGTAATATGTGTATAATGATTGGGGTTGGAGTGTAATATGTGTGTAATGATGGGGGTATAATGATGCTGATAGGTCCCTGGGCCGCGCATACCCAGTATAACAACTGGCACACAGACGCAGGGCACTCACACAGGGATTTTATGTGATGGGGGCTGGAGTGTAATCCTACACAAATAAAATCCCTGTGGGAGTGCCCTGTGTCCGTGTGCCGTTTGTTATACTGTGCATGCGTGGCACAGGGACCTATCAGCACACGGCGGTCCACACGCCAGCCAGCTGCTGTGTCCAGCTCCATCGTGCCTCCTCCTCCCCCTCCAGCTTCCTCTGCAGCCGCCTCACACCCCAGGATCCCCATGTGTATACACATATTACACTCCAACCCCCATCATTATACACATATTACACTCCAATCCCCATCATTACACACATATTACACTCCAATTCCCATCATTACACTCCAATGAGGGCTGTAGTGTAATGATGGGGGTTGGAATGTAATATGTTTACAATGATGGGGGTTGGAGTGGAATACACGTGTAATGCTCTCTACCTGTGATAGCTTCCCTCATTTGCTACTGTGCGGCCATTTGGTGGGCGGGGTTAGGGAAAAATAGGAGCGATGAGGATGCGGCCACTGCGGGGACTAACATTTGCCCCCTGACAGATACCTGGGGTCCAGAATCAGAGGTCCCAAGTGCTCTTAGCTTTGTCCTCCCAGGCTCTTTGGGAGTTCTATGAACTCCAGGATGTGATGCTGCAGCAGGTACAGGCCCACTCTCTGCCCATGCACAGGTGTGGGCAGTGCGTAAGGGTGTCTGGTTAAGGATACGTTGTGGCAGATGGCAGTTGCAGGGCCCGAATCCCAGAGTGTCAGAAGGCTGCAGAGGAAGACGAAGGGGGTGGAGGAGGCACGGTGGAGCTGGGCACAGCAGCGGACCAATGCGCAGTGTTGCACTTAACTAATCGGCACACACATGCACACAGGGATTTAATTATGGAGAAACTATACAGTATCTACTATAATAAAAGCCCTGTGTGCGTGCTCAGGGCTGCGTGTGTGTGTGGCGATAATTGAGCTGCGCATGCACGCCGCCCGTGGTGGCCAATCATTGCTGACGCTTGTAGGTTATGGTGTGCTCTCCGTGTCCGAGCGCTGCCAATTATGGTTCATGCCTCACACAGCTGAACAGTCTCAGTACTCTCAGCCACAGACAGCAGTCACTGCCAGCCGTATCAGCCATTAGTCAGTGCCACCAGTCTCTGTGATCAGTACTTTCCCATTCACCGCTGCAGTCCTGGGCTCTGTCCTTGTAGTAACTGTTTGTTCTGGGATCTGCTTCACAGTTTCCTTTCAGCCCTGGCCACAGCATACGTGGCACAGTGGGTTCACACCCGTTGGCTTGTGACCAGGAAGAGAAACCATCCACACACAGCAAAAGAGCTCCACCCCCTCACAGGAACTTTACCACTTCTGTACACTGTGAAGCTCTGTCTGTTACTGCACTAATGAGCCTATCTGGATGATACTTTGCGAGGACGTTGAATAGGACAAAGAGGTGCTGTGGAATTTCCACCTCGTTTCCCTGACTTAAAGGGGTTGTCCGAGTTATTTTTTGTGTTCCTTGTATGTTTTTAACTAATCAAATGTAAAGGGTTTACAATTCACTTACTTCATCTGCAGTGGCTCCTTTCTCAGATTTTTACTGAGGGTCACATAGTTACATAGTTAATACGGTGGAAAAAAGACATATGTCCATCAAGTTCAACCAAGGGATATGTGGGGACGCGATTCCCAGAAGTAAGTGAGACTCAGATTTCTACACATTTTCATAAGCATTAATGTCATTTACTTTTAAGAATTCATCTAAACTCTTTTAAAAACTGTCCACTGTTCCTGCTGTGACTACGTCCAGAGGTAGTCTACTCCACAGATTCACAGTGCTTACAGTAAAGAAGTTTTGACTCTTCTGGAGACTGAACTTTTTCTTCTCCAGTCGGAGGCAGTGCCACCTTGTCTTTTGAGGGCATTTTACATGGAACAGTTTTTCACCATATTTTTTGTATGGCCCATATTTGCATAGATTAATCATATCCCCCTTAGACGTCTCTTCTCAAGACTAAATAAATTCAATTCTTTTAATCTTTCTTCATAACTAAGACCCTCCATGCCCCTTATCAGTTTAGTCGCTCTCCTCTGTACTTTTTCCAGCTGCAGAGCATACTGTTTATGGACTGGTGCCCAGAACTGAACTGCATATTCCAGATGAGGCTGCACCAACGCTTTTTAAAGTGGTAATATTAAATCCATGGCCCGTGAGTCCATGCCTCATTTAATGCATGACAATATCCTGGTAGCCTTAGAAGCAGCTGATTGATATGGTAGATTAAAAAACAGCATACAATCTACAAGAACACCCAAATCCTTCTCTATAAGTGACTCTCCCAGTGTTACTTCACCTAGGACATATGATGCACGGAGATTATTACTACCAAGATTCATAACTTTCCATTTATCCACATTGAAACTAATTTGCCAAGTTGATGCCCAATCACTCAGTGTCCAAGTCAGCTTGTATTTTAGCGACATCTTCCATAGACTGCACAGTACTACATAGCTTAGTGTCCTCTGCAAAAATAGAAATGGTGCTATTAATCCTGTCCTCGAGATCATTAATAAATAAATTAAATGATGTTTCATGCACAAGCCTGAGGAGCAAGTCTGCGTCTGTGCACCAGATGTCACTGTTCCGGCCACGCCCTCCTGCACTGCTGTCTGCCTTGTGTGTCCCCTCCCACTGGATTCTTCAGGAAAGTTTAACTCCTTCACAGCACACACTCATGGCTGGAGGATTTCTTGAGTAGCTGCAGCCAATGAAGAGACACAGGATCTTTCCTCCTCATCCTGCAGATACACAACTGACAAAGACTGGAGAAGTTCTGCAGAGCATTGCACAAGAACAGGTAGGGGGAAGGTCCTGTGTGTATCAGCAGTGTCATTGTACAGCTGGGACTTGTAGTCCTACACATACAACAGACTGCTGAGTATCCCAGCAGTCAGACATTTCACCCAGGAAAGAGCTTGTATTTGCTCCCTTTGCACAGCAGCGGGAGGGCCACAAATATTCAGGAGGAAAACAGAGATTATTCTTATTGGTAAAGAAAGGGCCAAAAGAGAACCAGGGAAATGAGCAAATAGAAAATATTTGCCTAAAACTTGCTTAGCCTATGTATATATTGCTGACCATCAGATTTACAGTCCTCATTTTTATTTTTACATAATTTGGACAACCCGTTTAACACCCCTCAACTTCTACCTGTGTGGAATCCTAAAGGATGTGGTATACAGTAAAAAAAAATTCAAATGTCATGTAGAGCATGTTTGTGCAGTAGTTCGCCAAAATCAGAAGTGTCAGGATGTCAAAGGGATTCTCCGGGAATTAAGAAAATGAAAATACATAGTGTGGTAAGGTGCAAGGTACCGTGGTCGATGGCAGGTACGTGTCACCGAGGTTCCTGGCCTCGGTGAGGTAAGAGCCGGGTTTTCTTGCGTGTCAGCAGCAGCTAGTGCTGTTTTGACACATTGCTATTTAGTTTGACTGCAAAGCCAATCCGGGCCGGCTCTTACTGGGAGTAGGCAAAGAGTTGGGTGGGTGCCTACTCCCCACGGTCCAGGCCGGGTTTTCCCGGGCCTTTATAACACAGCCAGCAGCTGGGTGTGTGTGTGGTGATTATCCTGGAGCTGGTGTTAGGCTGTGGAATCATCTGAGTTTGGGAGTTCTGATCCATTTTGTGCTGTGTGGAGTTCACGCTGGAAGCAAGAGCCCAAGCAAGGAGGAGTGCAGACGGCCTGGAAGCATGAGGTCGATCGCCTTGCGGCTTGACTGACAGCCAGGTGCGAACCTGCACCTAAAACCTCCCAGATGACTGGAGCCTGTTTTGGACTGTCTTGTTTTTCCTCATGATTTCTTATGTGTGTGAACTAACACCAAGAGACTGTTTATTGTTTATTTTGTGCAAAGTGTGAATAAAACACTGGTTATTGAACTTTCTGGACTCCTTGTTGCCTCTGTACTGCCCCCGCACCGCTATCTACCAGAGCGACTCCCCACATTTGGTGTCGGATGCGGGCATGCGCAGTGAGGCTGGCGTGAACGCCGAACTTTGTTTGTTTTGCTGAGCAAAAGTGAATGTCATATGTCAAGCCGGCAAAGTTTCAACACGTGAACCCTGACAAAATGGAGGCAGTTGTAAAAGCTCTCGTGGAGGCCAATTTACAGCAGCGGGAGGCCAACAAGCAGCAGCAGGAGACAAACCAGCTGCTGTTGCAACATGTAATGGCTTTGCAAGCGACTGGAGCCTCTCACCATGCCCATGATGCCCGGAAAGCGGTCCGTGCGGCGATTCCCAAGATGACCCCGAGGACGATGCTGAGACCTACCTGGCAGTCTTCGAAAAAGTGGCCGTGAGGGAGAAGCTGCCCCGCGACCAGTGGGCTGAGGTGGTCGCTCCGTTCCTGGCTTCCGGACCCCAGCAGGTGTTTTTCGACTTGGCGGACGACCAAGCGGCCGATTATGACACCATGAAAGGAGAGATCCTGGCCAGGCTGGGGGTGAACGTGCTGGTCCGCGCTCAAAGAGTCCACCAGTGGGACTTTAAAACGACTGAACCTGCTAGGCCGCAGTACTACGATCTGCTGCACAGGCTGCAAAAGTGGCTGCAGCCCGATCTACTGAGTCCCACTGTCATGTTGGATCGCCTGTTGGCGGACATCTTTTGGAGGGCCCTGCCTTATCCCCTCCAGCACTGGGTCGGCCAGGCGTCTCCGGTAAGTGCCCTGGAGATGGTCGACCTGGTGGAGCGTGACGAGGCCACCAGAAACCTGCAGGGGAAGGGGCAAGTCAAACCCCGGAGGCCTCCACCCCAGTTCCGACGACCGGCGACAGAGAGACCTGCACGGCATGTACCCCCTGCGGATACGCCTCCCGTGGTGTGCTGGAGGTGTCAGGAGCCAGGCCACATCAGGGCCGACTGTCCGCATCGGGGTGAGCCGATGGAGGTGAACTACGGGGGTCGCCACTCCCTGTATGCACGGAAGCTGTGCGCAACTGGCACCCGTGAGGTGCAGGACAATAACCACCTGTGTCAGGTAGAGGTGGGAGATTCTCTGGCGGTGGCCCTGCTGGACTCCGGGAGTCTAGTCTCCCTGGTAAGGGCTGCCCTGGTACGGCCTGCGGAGTATACCGGCCGTAAAATCGGGGTCCTGTGCATCCACGGAGACCTAAAAGACTACCCCACTGCACTAGTGACTTTGTCCACAGCGGCTGGTAAGTGGACCCACGAGGTGGCTGTCGCTACTAAACTCCCACATGAACTGATACTTGGGAGGGACTTCCCAGGTTTTCCGGCGCTGTGGCCGGCAATAAAGGTATCTGACGGACCCGAGACAGGGGTAACCCTAGTAGAGTGGCCTGATACCACTGGAAGGCCCGAACCCTGGGAGCCCGAATCTGAAGGGCCAGCGGTAGGGGTGACCACTGCTCCAGCGGTAGAGGGGGAGACAACCCCACTGAGTGTAATGGTGGGAGACACGGAGGACTTGCCACCGGGACCTGAGTTGGCAGACCTCAATGTCTCCGGGGAAAATTTTGGGACCGCACAACCAGGGCCTGGGAAAGTGTTGTAATGATTGATGGTAAACCCCAGAAACCTGGGGCTGAATTAATGTTCCCACGATTTATTGTTCTTCAGGATATGTTGTATCGGGTGAACCAAATCCGAGGTGAGCCCGTTGAACAGTTGGTGGTGCCCACCGCATATCGCAAGCTTGTTATGGAGCTTGCCCACCAACATGTTCTTGGGGGACACATGGGGTGGCAGAAAACGCAGGACCGCGTACTACAGTGATTTTACTGGCCCGGTTTGTTTAAGGAAGTAGAGGAGTTCTGTAAGTCCTGTCCGACCTGTCAGGTAAACAGCCCCCGGCCAGGGCTTCTAGGTGACAAGGGTCCAGCCCCACAGTTCGAGGCCTGCGAAGCGGTAGCCACGGTAAAAATTGCAGACAGCCTGTCTTCCAAACAAGTTCAGGAAGTCAGGGAGTTCATCAGTCGGAACACGGATGTGTTCTCGGACCTTCCTGGCCGCACGTCTCTCATCCAACATGACATCGTCACTGAGCCTCAGGCCAAAATCCGGTTAAAACCATACCGGGTACCCGAGGCTCGGCGACGGGCCATCGCGGAGGAAGTGCAATTAATGTTGAAGCTTGATGTCATTGAGGAATCGAAAAGTGAGTGGGCCAGTCCCATAGTTCTAATACCCAAGCCGGATGGGACGTTGCGGTTCTGCAACGATTTTCGCAAATTAAATGAAGTGTCCAAGTTCGATGCGTATCCCATGCCCCGGGTAGACAAGCTTGTTGAGAATTTAGGGCAAGCCCGTTATTTTTCTGTGCTAGACCTCACTAAAGGATACTGGCAAGTACCCTTAACGGAGGCGGCCAAGGAAAAAACGCTTTGTTACCCGCAGGGCCTGTATCATTACAAGGTGTTACCTTTTGGCCTGCATGGCGCCCCGCCACCTTCCAAAGGTTAATGGATATTGTGCTGCGACCTCATCGTCGGTGCGCCTCGGCCTACTTAGATGATGTTATCATCCACAGCACCGACTGGGAAAGCCATTTGCCCAAAGTGCAGGCGGTAGTAGATGCCCTGAGGAAAGCTGGTCTAACCGCCAATCCAAAGAAGTGTGCGATTGGGTTGGAAGAGACCAAATATCTGGGATATGTCATTGGGCGGGAGTCATCAAACCTCAGGTAACTAAAGTAGAAGCCATACGTAACTGGCCCCGACCGGTCACTGCCAGGCAGGTAAAGTCCTTCCTGGGAATTGTAGGGTACTACATGCGGTTTGTGCCCCACTTTGCCACAATAGCAGCGCCGTTGACAGACCTGTTGAAGGGGCGAAGGTCTGGGAAGGTTAGCTGGAGTGAGAAGGCGGAGGAGGCTTTCTCTGCTCTGAAGTCGGCCCTGTGTGGGTCCCCGGTTTTGGTGACGCCCGACTTCAAGAGAGAATTTGTGGTACAGACCGATGCCTCTGAAGTGGGCCTCGGGGCTGTACTCTCTCAGGAAATCAATGGGGAGGAGCATCCCGTGGTTTTCCTGAGTCGCAAACTCACCCCAGCCGAGACCAGGTACAGTATAGTGGAGAGAGAGTGCCTGGCCATCAAGTGGGCACTAGAGTCTCTCCGCTATTACCTGCTAGGGAGAAAGTTCCGTCTGGTGACCGACCATTCCCCTCTAAAGTGGATGTGCCAGGCGAAAGACAGGAATGCTCGGGTCACCAGGTGGTTCTTGTCTCTGCAGAATTTCAAGTTTTCGGTAGAACACAGGGCAGGCTGCTTGCAGGGTAACGCAGATGCCCTGTCCCGCGTCCACTGCCTCACTTGTGTTCACCCCTCAGGGTTGAACAAAGGGGGTATGTGGTAAGGTGCAAGGTACCGTGGTCGATGGCAGGTACGTGTCACCAAGGTTCCTGGCCTCGGTGAGGTAAGAGCCGGGTTTTCTTGCGTGTCAGCAGCAGCTAGTGCTGTTTTGACACATTGCTATTTAGTTTGACTGCAAAGCCAATCCGGGCCGGCTCTTACTGGGAGTAGGCAAAGATTTGGGTGGGTGCCTACTCACCACGGTCCAGGCCGGGTTTTCCCGGGCCTTTATAACACAGCCAGCAGCTGGGTGTGTGTGTGGTGATTATCCTGGAGCTGGTGTTAGGCTGTGGAATCATCTGAGTTTGGGAGTTCTGATCCATTCTGTGCTGTGTGGAGTTCACGCTGGAAGCAAGAGCCCAAGCAAGGAGGAGTGCAGACAGCCTGGAAGCATGAGGCCGATCGCCTTGCGGCTGGACTGACAGCCAGGTGCGAACCTGCACCTAAAACCTCCCAGGTGACTGGAGCCTGTTTTGAACTGTCTTGTTTTTCCTCATGATTTCTTATGTGTGTGAACTAACACCAAGAGACTGTTTATTGTTTATTTTGTGCAAAGTGTGAATAAAACACTGGTTATTGCACTTTCTGGACTCCTTGTTGCCTCTGTACTGCCCCCGCACCGCTATCTACCAGAGCGACTCCCCACAATAGATACACCTTTATTATAAATATATTCCCAAATACCTTTCATTAGTTATAATGGCTCATTTTGTCTAGGGAGCAATGATTAGAAGAAACAAAATGGCCGCTGTCCTATTAGTGCACACTAAACCTGTCCTAATCACACACTAAGGTAAAGAGCTGCCTTATCCTCCTCTCCTACTTGTAAGGTATTATGATCCTGAATACAGATGAGAAGATATTCAGCTGAGTCTCTGTAGGAATGGAGTTCATGAGGAGACATGAAGTACAGAGAGGAGGGACAGGACACACTGTGGTAATGTGGGGCTGTGGTAATGGAGACTGCATACAAGTGCTGCTGCTCATTAGCTACATCCCCACCCTCATATCTGTACTTCATATTTCCTCATGAACTCCAATAATACAGAGTTTCAGCTGATAGTGATGAGTGGCATAGGCAATATTCGAATTTGCGATATTTCACTAATTTTTGGCCAAATATTCACCATAAATTCGCAAATTCGAGAATTCGTTATCTCCAGTCATTATTTACTTGATTGCGAAAATCGGCAATGTAATATATTCACGATTAAAATTCGCGATTAGAATATTCGCGATCAACACTAAGGGGTAGGCAACTTTCCTATTGGTTGCCAGTGATGTTGCTAAGTGCCGTTATTCGTGATAAATTCGCAATAAATTCGCGATTAGAATATTCGCGATCAGCACTATTCGCAAACACGAATATATAGCACTATATTCTAAATATTCGCGAATTCCCGAGGTGGCGATATTCGCAATTGAAATTAGCGATTTGAATATTTGCGCTCAACACTAATGACCATATTAAACTCTATTCAGGATCATAATCCCTGACGAGCAGAGCAGAGAGGAGGATGAGGCAATTCTTTACCTCAGCATTGTTAAAGAGGACCTTTCAGCAAAAAAAAATTCATGAGATACTTATACCATCTTACAGGGCTGCTGCCGCTGATGTCCGCACACCGTTTTTTTAACGCCAGTTCGCCAGCGCTCGGGATCTTCGTGCCTCTGATGCTAATGAGGCACTCGGTTATAGTGAGGTTCATTTAGTTATGGTGGCGGTGCTTCTGCGCAGTGCATCCAATGCAGCGCCTCTCTAAGCCAGGGCTCATGGCTAGAGAGAGCTGCAGTGATGCACTGCTGCCAGAGAAACCGCCCATACTATGAAACTACTACTATAGCTAAGTTGCCTCATTACATCTGAGCACATGGAGATCTGAGGCTATATGTGTATTGAAAATCAGTAAAACTGTTACTTAAAATGTTATTCTAATTTTATTTTTGCTGAAAGTCTCTTAGTACCTCTTCCTCCTGTGTGATTAGGACAGGTTTTGTATGTACTAATAGGACCGCAGCCATTTTGTTTTTTCCTAATAACTGCTCCCCAGAAAAAATGAGCCATTATAAAAAGTGTATCTAGAGAGAAATTCAGGGAGAACTACTACCATCATTGTAATTACCTATACTCAGGAAAAGCCTACTCTGTGATATGCCTCAGAACTTTGCCTATTACTAATTGATGTACTGCAGCTTCCACCCATCATCTATTCAGTAAAGAGAGACTTTAATTATTGTAACCAAACAGGCCTGGTCATTGACCTCACCAGCCCCCTACCTCATACTTACCAAACTTTTAGTTGGTAAATTCGGGATATTTAAAGGGAACCTGTCACCTCAAAATCGGCTTTTAAACTGTTGAAAGTACCTTATAGTGCCCCATAGTCGTGTCCTAAAGCACTGTTGCAGTCCTTTTGCACGATTTAAATTCATTGAGAAATCGCTATTTTATTCCTCTGCTGCCCCGTGCTTCAAGTCATGCTTTAAGTCAAGGGGACAGCGGCCTGGGCGTTTGCAATCCAGCTCTCCCCGCCTCCCTGTGCCTTGATTGACACGCCACATTTCCATGCCCGGACCGCGCTCTCACCCCGCATGCGCAGTAATGGGCTGCTGTATCGCGATCCCGGCTGCAGCTCATACACTCAGCCGGCTTCATTCTCGCCACTCACATGCGCCCGGAGCCCGGTCAGACTCCCGCCCGTGCCCGGCATCTGGAGGTGACTGGGCGGAGCGTGACCACTGTGCCTAGCCTCTGTGGCGTCCCTGTGATCACACTCTCTATGACGTAGCTTAGAAGATGCCGGGCGTGGGCGTGAGTCTGACAGGGCGCATGCACGGAGCCAGGATCACGATACAGCAGCCCATTACTGCGCATGCGGGGTGAGAGCGCGATCCGGGCATGGAAATGTGGCGTGTCAATCAAGGCGCAGGGAGGCGGGGAGAGCTGGATTGCAGACGCCCAGGCCACTGCCCCCTTGACTTCAAGCATGACTTAAAGCACGGGGCAGCAGAGGAATAAAATAGCGATTTCTCAATGAATTTAAAATGTGGAAAAGGACGCAAAAGCCGATTTGGAGGTGACAGGTTCCCTTTAAGTCCCACCTTTGGAAATGTCCTGACTTCCCCTGTTAATAGGGGCGTAACTACCATAGTGGAAGACAATGCGACTACTATGGGGCACAGGGCAAGAGGGGGCCAAGTCTTAGTTGGAATAATCTCCTCTTCTAATGGAGGTAAAAACTTGGTCAGGACTCTATCCTCTAAAGGAAGAACTTTTAGTGGAAAAATGGCCCAAGGGTCATTGAAAGGGTTTAGGCAGAAACCAAAATCCTTCTTTCCTGTGTGAGGGTCCTGGTTTGATCCTTACCATGGGGCCCTTACTTCTCTATGTACACCACTGCCTGGTAATTATTACTAATGGGCTGGGATTTTGTTAGCCACATCCATTTTCAGACCAGTACAACTCAAATTTGCCAGGACTGTCTCTGAAAATCAGGGACAGCCCCTTCAAATTCAGGACAGTCAGTAACTATACTACATATGACTGCTCTCCTGCCTTGCAAATTGCCAACCATTCACCATCAAGGGCTCCCCAGCCACCACAAGGCAGAAGACCCCAGAAGTCCAGGGTGCGCCCCAAAGGAAGAAACGGTGGACCTTCCCATTACTGCATGCCTTAGGGAGTGCCAAGGTGAGGACTGCCACCATCAGAGCTACCAGCTCCACCATTGCCACAACCGCTCTCCTCTTCTCGCTCTCCCTCCTGGGCTTGCAACATACTTAGGCCTCTTTCACATGAGCGAGTTTTCGGCGCAGGTGCAATGCGTGACGTGAACGCATAGCACCCGCACTGAATCCTGACCCATTCATTTCAATGGGTCTATGTACATTTTTTTTTTCATGTACACAGACCCATTGAAAAGAAGGAGTCAGGATTCAGTGCGGGTGCTATGCGTTCACGTCACGCATTGCACCTGTGTGAAAAACTTGCTTGGTTACAATATTTAAAGTCTGATTCGTCGCGTGAAAAACGCAGCATGTTCAATATTCTGCGTTTTTCACGAAGCCCTGTCCCCATCTAAGTGAATGGGGCGTCAGTGAAAAATGCATTGCATCTGCAATGGCCTTAGTACCAATGTCTGGGGTATCCATTACCCTTTAAGAGGCTTTTACGATATATGTCCCTCTGATAGAGCAAGTTGTCATGACGCCAGTTGCATTGAAGCAACAAGGACGTGGAGTCCCCTTTAAGTATAGTGGTGTTGGTACCCAAGTGTAGGATAGGTATATCTCCTCAGGCTCCTTGGCTTCGGGGTCCTCTCCACTCCACCAAATGCCACCCTGCTTTGATTGAGGAAACCGCCGGTGCCCAATGTTGCTTTTGCTGGTGCGGGCACAGACAGGAAATGAAGGAGGAGCTTGGGAGGGGCTTCCTCTCTCCCTCTTTGTGGAATAGTCTTGCTCTCTATAGGCTGGGCTACTGTTTCCCGCTTTAGAATGGGGTGTTTCTTCAGGTTCCCACTCTTGTTGGGCATGAAGAACCTGCGCCATAAGTGTCAAAGATGGCAGATTAACTCTCCGGGCTCCGGCGCACAGAGTTTTGTGCCAGTCACTCCGCAGCAAACACATTAAAGTCATTTTTAAAGGAAATTTTGTAAATCCAATAGGCTAAAGAAAACAGATTAGCTTTGTCCGTATCCTGTTCGTGACGGCAATTAATGCAATGGCCTTAGTACCAACGTCTGGGGTATCCCTTAGCCTTTAAGAGGTTTTTACAATATATGTCCCTCTGATAGTGCAAGTTGTCATGACGCCAGTAGCATTGAAGCAACGAGGACATGGAGTCCCCTTTAAGTATAGTAGAAATTTGTAAATTGGTGTACAGTGGATCCGCACACCGGATTGGTACCACTTAGCGCACAAAGACGACCTTAAGGCAGGTGTATTCAGATGACGGTTTAATGACTATGCATTTCGGGGTTTAACTACACCTTTTTCAAGTCTAAAACAGAGAGAGCAACAAAAACAGGTGTAGGACCCGTAGGCTCTATAAAAATATTCCATGGATAAAAAGAAACCTTACATACATTTCATAGATAAAAGATGATGGGTTTGTGTTCATAAAATTCATCAAAATTCCTAAAAAGTACATATTAGAATGGGCAGTCATATGAGATGGTACAAGACTGTCCTATAATAAAATGTAACGTAATTGATAATTATGACGTAATTAATGAATAAATAAAGAGATAAATAAATAGGTGATGGTATAAAGATGACCCATATTAAGTTGTGACACGATTAATAAATATAGCATATGGATAAAATAAATAAATATGTAACAGGCAAGTTCATTTGTCATAAGGCATAATTGCTGGAGGTGGTTACCTGGATCGCCGTACTGCTAGATTATACCTTGGGCCACAGGGTTGGCTGTGAGGATGAGAAGGGAAGTTTAAATTAAAACGATAGGACAGGCATGCTCAACCTGCGGCCCTCCAGCTGTTGCAAAACTACAACTCCCATCATTCCCTGACAGCCTACAACTATCATCCTACAGAAGGGCATTGTGGGAGTTGTAGTTTTACAACAGCTGGAGGGCCGCAGGTTGAGCATCCCTGCGATAGGATAACACTTGGTGATATGTATGGATGGTGGCAAAACATAATATTAATATTGATATAATATGGTGGTGGTGTAATGGAGGAAAGACCAGCCTTGGTAGAATAAAAGCTGCGATCTTTGTGACAGATCGGCACGATAGTATGATGCTCACCTGGGACTTCAGGACGCTGGCAGTGTGGCTCAACGCGTGCTGGAGCGGGCGCTGCTAGAAATGAGGGCGGCAGGGGCGGGGTTGGTGACGTGTGCCTGCATCCCCGCCGGCGCTGTGAGGGGGCGGATGCGGGATGCGCTAGTGTAGGATAGGCCTGTAGACTAAGGGAAGGAATAGAAGGGGAGTGTTACTGGTATTATTGATTCTCTGTGGACTAGGGCCGAATGCTAGCATGAATGGGAGCGGCAAGTCGGCATGACGGGGAGGGGGGATATGTAGATATACTAGAAAGGTGGTGCTGTTTATAGAACTGGTGGGGAAGAGATGTGGATGTATCTGGGATGAGGGAATCCAGAGCAATGTGGGGAACGGTGGTGGGGAAATGAATGTGGTGCAAATTGATGTGAATAAAATTAAAATAAATGAAAATATAAATAAGAATGAAAATGAACATAAAAATAAAAAAATATATAAAAATAAAAAAATAAAGAAAATATATATAAATAAAGAATAAAAATAAAAATATACATATAAAAATAAAGTTATATGATCTGTACAGTGCAGAGGGGTATACTGAGTGCATTTTGATGTAATATGCTGGTATGATGATGAATGCAAATTGATGTGAGTACTGTGATATTGTATAGGGTGATTGAATGGATCAAGGTAGACATTGGAGAAGAGTCTGCTGTAGTATGTGGGCTGAGGTGTTGTAGTGATATGTCAAGGAAAATAGGATGGGTAAAAGGGTGTGGTGTTTAATGGCAAGGGTGGTGGAGAGGAATTAGCAGAGGATAGGGGTTGGAGGTGGGGAAGGGGCAGTCCAGTTAAAAGCAGTTACTTTCCAGCGACTCGTTGAGGCCGTATGGTTCCAAACACTGTAATTTGAAGATCCAGAACATTTCTCTCCTTCTTAGTTTCTGGTAACGATTTGCCTGATCTGCTGGGATCTGCTCTATCGGTGTTATGGACAGGTCTTTTGGATCTTCATCATGAGCTTGGCAAAAATGTCTTGACACTCCGTGTTTGAGAAATCCATTCACGATTTTCCACCGGTGTTTATTCATTCTTTCTCTTAGAGTTACGGTCGTTCGTCCTATATATTGCAGGCCGCAATTGCATTCAAAGAGATGGATGACATAGGTAGATGAGCAATTTAAAAAGTGTTTGATCTGGAACTGTTCACCTGTGATGTTACTGGAGAATTTTGTAACACGGGTGGAGATATTCTGAATGTAATCCTCAGAGCCTGCTCTATTCTGTATATATACACTGCACAGTACCACTTCTCCTGTCCTGTATACTGGGTGTAATCCTCAGTATCTGCTCTTATTCTGTATATATATACACTGCACAGTACCACTTCTCCTGTCCTGTATACTGGGTGTAATCCTCAGTATCTGCTCTTATTCTGTATATATATACACTGCACAGTACCACTTCTCCTGTCCTGTATACTGGGTGTAATCCTCAGTATCTGCTCTTATTCTGTATATATATACACTGCACAGTACCACTTCTCCTGTCCTGTATACCGGGTGTAATCCTCAGTATCTGCTCTTATTCTGTATATATATACACTGCACAGTACCACTTCATCCTGTCCTGTATACTGGGTGTAATCCTCAGTATCTGCTCTTATTCTGTATATATATACACAGCCACAGTACCACTTCTCCCCGTCCTGTATACCGGGTGTAATCCTCCAGTATCTGCTCTTATTCTGTATATATATATATACACTGCACATGCACTGCAGCTCCTGCTTCTCCTCTCCTGTATACAGGCGTAATCCCTCAGTATCGGCTCTTATTCTGTATATATACACTGCACAGTACCCACGTTCTCCTGTCCTGTATACTGGGTGTGATCCCCTAGTATCTGCTCTTATTCTGCATATATACGCTGCACAGTACCACTTCTCCTGTCCTGTATACTGGGTGTAACTCTCAGTATCTGCTCTTATTCTGTATATATACACTGCACAGTACCACTTCTCCTGTCCTGGCCATACTGGGTGTAATCCCCTCAGTATCTGCTCTTATTCTGTATATATATACACATGTATATACACACTGCTAGTACCACTTCTCCGTCCTGTATACCGGGTGTAATCCTCAGTATCTGCTCTTATTCTGTATATATATACACTGCACAGTACCACTTCTCCTCTCCTGTGCTACCGGGTGTAATCCTCAGTATCTGCTCTTATTCTGTATATATACACACTGCACAGTACCACTTCTCCTGTCCTGTATACTGGGTGTAATCCTCAGTATCTGCTCTTATTCTGTATATATATACACTGCACAGTACCACTTCTCCTGTCCTGTGGGTGTAATCATAATTATCTGCTCTTATTCTGTATATATACACTGCAGTACCACTTCTCCTCTCCTGTATGCTAAGATTGTAATCCTCAGTATCTGCTCTTACTCTGTATATATATGCACTGCACAGTGCCACTTCTCCTGTCACTGTACCGGGTGTAATCCTCAGTATCTGCTCTTATTCTGTATATATATACACTGCACAGTACCACTTCTCCTGTCCTGTATACTGGGTTGTAATCCTCAGTATCTGCTCTTATTCTGTATATATATACACTGCACAGTACCACTTCTCCTGTCCTGTACTGGGTGAAAATCCTCAGTATCTGCTCTTATTCTGTATATATATATACACACTGCACAGTACCACTTCTCCTGTCCTATACCGGGTGTAATCCTCACGTCATCTGCTCATTATTCTGTATATATATACACTGCACAGTACCACTTCTCCTCGTCCTGTATACTGGGTGTAATCCTCAGTATCTGCTCTTATTTGGGTGTATATACACACCGCACAGTACCACTTCTCCTGTATACTGGTGTAATCCTCAGTATCTGCTCTCTATTCTTGTATATATATACACTGCACAGTACCACTTCTCCCGTCCTGTATATACTGGGTGAAATCCTCAGTATCTGCCTTATTCTGTATATATATATATACACTGCACAGTACCACTTCCCGTCCTGTATACCGGGTGTAATCCTCAGTATCTGCTCTTATTCTGTATATATATACACTGCACAGTACCACTTCTCCTGTCCTGTATACTGGGTGTAATCCTCAGTATCTGCTCTATTCTGTATATATACACACTGCACAGTACCACTTCTCCTGTTATACTGGGTGTAACCTCAGTATCTGCTTATTCTGTGTATATACACTGCACAGTACCACTTCTCCTGTCCTGTATACTGGGTGTAATCCTCAGTATCTGCTCTTATTCTGTATATATATATCACTGCACAGTACCACTTCTCCTGTCCTGTATACTGGGTGTAATCCTCAGTATCTGCTCTTATTCTGTATATATATACACCTGCACAGTACCACTTCTCCTGTCCTGTATACTGGGTGTAATCCCTCAGCATCTGCTCTTATTCTGTATATATACTACACTGCAAGTACCACTTCTCCGTCCTGTATACTCGGGTGTAATCCTCCAGTATCTGCTCTTATTCTGTATGTATATACACTGCACAGTACCACTTCTCCTGTCCTGTATACCTGGTGTAACTCCTCAGTATCTGCTCTTATTCTGTATATATATACACTGCACAGTACCACTTCTCCTGTCCTGTATACCGGGTGTAATCCTCAGTATCTGCTCTTATTCTGTGTATATATATACACTGCACAGTACCACTTCTCCTGTCCTGTATACTGGGTGTAATCCCTCAGTATCTGCTCTTATTCCTGTGTATATATACACTGCACAGTACCACTTCTGTCCTTATACTGGGTGTAACCTCAGTATCTGCTCTTATTCTGTGTATATGTATATACACTGCACAGTACCACTTCTCCTGTCCTGTATACTGGGTCGTAATCCTCAGTATCTGCTCTTATTCTGTATATATATACACTGCACAGTACCACTTCTCCTGTCCCGTATACCGGGTGTAATCCTCAGTATCTGCTCTTATTCTGTATATATATACTGCACAGTACCACTTCTCCTGTCCTGTATACCGGGTGTAATCTTCAGTATCTTGCTCTTATTCTGTATATATATACACTGCACAGTACCACTTCTCTCCTGTATACCGGGTGTAATCCTCAGTATCTGCTCTTATTCTGTATATATACACACTGCACAGTACCACTTCTCCTGTCCTGTATACTGGGTGTAATCCTCAGTATCTGCTCTTATTCTGTATATATATACACTGCACAGCACCACTTCTCCTGTCCTGTATACTGGGTGTAATCCTCAGTATCTGCTCTTATTCTGTATATATATACACTGCACAGTACCACTTCTCCTGTCCTGTATACCGGGTGTAATCCTCAGTATCTGCTCTTATTCTGTATATATATACACTGCACAGTACCACTTCTCCTGTCCTGTATACCGGGTGTAATCCTCAGTATCTGCTCTTATTCTGTATATATATACACTGCACAGTACCACTTCTCCTGTATACCGGGTGTAATCCTCAGTATCTGCTCTTATTCTGTATATATACACTGCACAGTACCACTTCTCCTGTCCTGTATACTGGGTGTAATTATCAGTATCTGCTCTTATTCTGTATATATATACACTGCACAGTACCACTTCTCCTGTCCTGTATACTGGGTGTAATCCTCAGTATCTGCTCTTATTCTGTATATATATACACTGCACAGTACCACTTCTCCTGTCCTGTATACCGGGTGTAATCCTCAGTATCTGCTCTTATTCTGTATATATACACTGCACAGTACCACTTCTCCTGTCCTGTATACTGGGTGTAATTATCAGTATCTGCTCTTATTCTGTATATATACACTGCACAGTACCACTTCTCCTGTCCTGTATACTGGGTGCAATACTCAGTATCTGCTCTTATTCTGTATATATATACACTGCACAGTACCACTTCTCCTGTCCTGTATACCGGGTGTAATCCTCAGTATCTGCTCTTATTCTGTATATATATATATATATATATATATACACTGCACAGTACTACTTCTCCTGTCCTGTATACTGGGTGTAATCCTCAGTATCTGCTCTTATTCTGTGTATATATATACTGCACAGTACCACTTCTCCTGTCCTGTATACTGGGTGTAATCCTCAGTATCTGCTCTTATTCTGTATATACACACACTGCACAGTACCACTTCTCCTGTCCTGTATACTGGGTGGAATCCTCAGTATCTGCTCTTATTCTGTATATATATACACTGCACAGTACCACTTCTCCTCTCCTGTATACTGGGTGTAATCCTCAGTATCTGCTCTTATTCTGTATATATATACACTGCACAGTACCACTTCTCCTCTCCTGTATACTGGGTGTAATCCTCAGTATCTGCTCTTATTCTGTATATATATATACACTGCACAGTACTACTTCTCCTGTCCTGTATACTGGGTGTAATCCTCAGTATCTGCTCTTATTCTGTATATATATACACTGCACAGTACCACTTCTCCTGTCCTGTATACTGGGTGTAATCCTCAGTATCTGCTCTTATTCTGTATATATATACACTGCACAGTACCACTTCTCCTGTCCTGTATACTGGGTGTAATCCTCAGTATCTGATCTTATTCTGTATATATATACACTGCATAGTACCACTTCTCCTGTCCTGTATACTGGGTGTAATCCTCAG
Source organism: Bufotes viridis (assembly GCA_033119425.1). Lineage (NCBI taxonomy): Eukaryota > Metazoa > Chordata > Amphibia > Anura > Bufonidae > Bufotes > Bufotes viridis. Next base: position 274,470,752 of record CM065594.1, on the reverse strand, counting down.
TATCTGCTCTTATTCTGTGTATATATACACACTGCACAGTACCACTTCTCCTGTCCTGTATACTGGGTGTAATCCTCAGTATCTGCTCTTATTCTGTATATATACACTGCACAGTACCACTTCTCCTGTCCTGTATACTGGGTGTAATCCTCAGTATCTGCTCTTATTCTGTATATATATACACTGCACAGTACCACTTCTCATGTCCTGTATACTGGGTGTAATACTCAGTATCTTCTCTTACTCTGTATATATACACACTGCACAGTACCACTTCTCCTGTATACTGGGTGTAATCCTCAGTATCTGCTCTTATTCTGTATATATACACTGCACAGTACCACTTCTCCTGTCCTGTATACTGGGTGTAATCCTCAGTATCTGCTCTTATTCTGTATATATATACACTGCACAGTACCACTTCTCCTGTCCTGTATACTGGGTGTAATCCTCAGTATCTGCTCTTATTCTGTGTATATATACACTGCACAGTACCACTTCTCCTGTCCTGTATACTGGGTGTAATCCTCAGTATCTGCTCTTATTCTGTATATATACACTGCACAGTACCACTTCTCCTGTCCTGTATACTGGGTGTAATCCTCAGTATCTGCTCTTATTCTGTATATATATACACTGCACAGTACCACTTCTCCTGTCCTGTATACCGGGTGTAATCCTCAGTATCTGCTCTTATTCTGTATATACACACTGCACAGTACCACTTCTCCTGTCCTGTATACCGGGTGTAATCCTCAGTATCTGCTCTTATTCTGTATATATATACACTGCACAGTACCACTTCTCCTGTCCTGTATACTGGGTGTAATCCTCAGTATCTGCTCTTCTCAGCTGATTCGGGGCCCCGGGGCGAGGATCTCATACTGTCAGAAGAGGTTTGTCGGAGGCGCACAGGATGGACGCCGGTCTCCTGTTCGCCCCTATGTGGCCCCGGGGGCTCTGGTCGCAGCGCAGAGCACAGTTCACCGGATGAAGTAACAGTAGTTGAGAGGACGGTGGGGGAGCGGAGAGCGCACAAGTCAAGAGATAATTGGATCTCCTGTCACGGCAGTTTCTCACATTAATCATCGCACCAATTGCTGCGCAGACAATACGGTGGAGCGATCGGGGTGAGACATGGCGGAAGCTGCAGATGGAAACACTGAGGAGCCAAAATCTATAGAGGTTCCTGCTCCACCCCAACATGGCCACCAAGAAATCAACTCATTATCTCCTCCACCCGTATCAAATAGTGTATGGCCCTTTAAATGTCCCTTATACTGCATTAAGTTACTCTTCCTAATAAAAATGATACCAGTTCCCGCTCCTGACCCTGATCCTGCAGGAAGTCACCGGTCCTGACCCTGAAGGAAGTCACCACTTCTGTGCCTGATCCTGCAGGAAGTCACTGGTACTCACCCTGATCCTGTAGGAAGTTACCGCTCATGACCCTGATCCTATAGGAAGTCACCAGTCCTCACCATAATCCTACAGGAAGTCACCGGTCCTTACCTTGTACGAAGTTTCCGCTCCTGACCCTGATCCTGTAAGAAGTTATCACTTCTGAGCCTGATATGGCAGGAAGTTACCTCTCCTGACTCTGATCCTGCAAGAACTTACCTCTCCTGACTCTGATCCCGTAAGAAGTTACCTCTCCTGACTCTGATCCCGTAGGAAGTTACCTCTCCTGACTCTGATCCCGCAAGAAGTTACCTCTCCTGACTCTGATCCCGCAAGAAGTTACCTCTCCTGACTCTGATCCCGCAAGAAGTTACCTCTCTGACTCTGATCCCGCAAGAAGTTACCTCTCCTGACTCTGATCCCGTAAGAAGTTACCTCTCCTGACTCTGATCCCGCAAGAAGTTACCTCTCCTGACTCTGATCCCGCAAGAAGTTACCTCTCCTGACTCTGATCCCGTAAGAAGTTACCTCTCCTGACTCTGATCCCGTAAGAAGTTACCTCTCCTGACTCTGATCCCGTAAGAAGTTACCGCTCCTGACTCTGATCCCGTAAGAAGTTACCGCTCCTGACTCTGATCGTGTAGAAAGTTACCACTCCTGACCCTGTTTCTACAGGTAGTTTTGGCCCCGATCCTACATGAAATTAGTGCTTCTGAACCCATTCCCGCAGGAAGTTAAGGTTATTACTCCTGACAGTGATCATGCAGGACATTACTGCTCCTGACCCTGATCCTTCAGGGATTTATCATTTATGACATGGATCCTGCAGGATGTTACTTCGTCTGATCCTGATCATGCAGGAAGTTACCAATTTTGACATTGATCCTGCAGCACGTTACAGCTCCTAACCACAGTCTTAGGCCTCATGCACACGACCATTGTTCTGGTCCGCATCCGAGCCACAGTTTTTGAGGCTCGGGTGCGGACCCATTCACTTCAATTGGGCCGCAAAAGATGCGGACAACACTCCGTGTGCTGTCCACATCTGTTGGTCCGTTCTGTAGCCCCGCAAAAAAAATATAACATGTTCTATTTTTGTCCATTTTGTGGACTAGAATAGGCATCTCTATATTGGGCCGCTCGGTGCGTTCCGCAAATTGCGGAAGGTACACGGACGCCATCCGTGTTTTGCGGATCCGCAATTTGCGGACCGCAAAACACACGATGGTCATGTGCATGTAGCCTTAGAGGAAGTTACAGCTACTGACCCTAATCATGCAAGAAATTATCAGTTCTGTTCCTGCAGGAAGTTACTGCTCCTGACCCCGCTCCTGCAGGAAGTTACTGCTCCTGACCCCGCTCCTGCAGGAAGTTACTGCTCCTGACCCCGCTCCTGCAGGAAGTTACTGCTCCTGACCCCGCTCCTGCAGGAAGTTACTGCTCCTGACCCCGCTCCTGCAGGAAGTTACTGCTCCTGACCCCGCTCCTGCAGGAAGTTACTGCTCCTGAACCCGCTCCTGCAGGAAGTTACTGCTCCTGACCACGCTCCTGCAGGAAGTTACTGCTCCTGACCACGCTCCTGCAGGACGTTACTGCTCCTGACCACGCTCCTGCAGGAAGTTACTGCTCCTGACCACGCTCCTGCAGGAAGTTACTGCTCCTGACCCCGCTCCTGCAGGAAGTTACTGCTCCTGAACCTGCTCCTGCAGGAAGTTACTGCTTTTGACCCCGCTCCTGCAGGAAGTTACTGCTCCTGACCCCGCTCCTGCAGGAAGTTACTGCTCCTGACCCCGATCTTGCAGGAAGTTACTGCTCCTGACCACAATCCTGCAGGACGTTGCTGCTCCTGACCACAATCCTGCAGGACGTTGCTGCTCCTGACCACAATCCTGCAGGACGTTGCTGCTCCTGACCACAATCCTGCAGGACGTTGCTGCTCCTGACCACAATCCTGCAGGACCACTCACTGCTGACCCTGGATCCTGCAGGATGTCACCCCTGACATTAATACAGCAGGGAGTTACAGATCCTCATTCAGATCTACAGGAAGTTACCACTTCTGTCCACAATCCTTGAGGAAGCTGCTGCTCCTGACCACAATCCTGATTCTAATAAACAGCCCTGTGCATTTGTCTATACATAGAGGAGGAGGAGGAAGTAGTGCTGTTCATCCGTCCATACACACAGAAGAGGAGGAAGTAATACTGTTCATCCGTCCATACACACAGAAGAGGAGGAAGTAATACTGTGCATCCCTCCATACACACAGAAGAGGAGGAAGTAGTACTGTGCATCCCTCCATACACACAGAATAGGAGGAAGTAGTGCTGTGCATCCCTCCATACACACAGAAGAGGCGGAAGTAGTGCTGTGCATCCCTCCATACACACAGAAGAGGCGGAAGTAGTGCTGTGCATCCCTCCATACACACAGAAGAGGTGGAAGTAGTAGTGTGCATCCCTCCATACACACAGAAGAGGTGGAAGTAGTACTGTGCATCCCTTCATACACACAGAAGAGAAGGAAGTAGTGCTGTGCATCCCTCCATACACATAGAAGAGGGGGGAGTAGTACTGTGCATCCCTTCATACACACAGAAGAGGAGGAAGTAGTACTGTGCATCCCTCCATACACACAGAAGAGGAGGAAGTAGTGCTGTGCATCCGTCCATACACACAGAAGAGGAGGAAGTAGTGCTGTGCATCCCTCCATACACACAGAAGAGGAGGACGTAGTACTGTGCATCCCTCCATACACACAGAAGAGGTGGAATTAGTACTGTGCATCCCTCCATACACACAGAAGAGGGGGAAGTAGTACTGTGCATCCCTCCATACACACAAAAGAGGCGGAAGTAGTGCTGTGCATCCCTCCATACACACAGAAGAGGAGGAAGTAGTACTGTCCATCCCTCCATACACACAGAATAGGAGGAAGTAGTGATGTGCATCCCTCCATACACACAGAAGAGGCGGAAGTAGTACTGTGCATCCCTCCATACACACAGAAGAGGAGGAAGTAGTGATGTGCATCCCTCCATACACACAGAAGAGGCGGAAGTAGTACTGTGCATCCCTCCATACACACAGAAGAGGAGGAAGTAGTGCTGTGCATCTGTCCATACACACAGAAGAGGAGGAAGTAGTGCTGTGCATCCCTCCATACACACAAAAGAGGTGGAAGTAGTGCTGTGCATCCCTCCATACACACAGAATAGGAGGAAGTAGTGATGTGCATCCCTCCATACACACAGAAGAGGCGGAAGTAGTGCTGTGCATCCCTCCATACACACAGAAGAGGAGGAAGTAGTGCTGTGCATCCCTCCATACACACAAAAGAGGTGGAAGTAGTGCTGTGCATCCCTCCATACACACAAAAGAGGTGGAAGTAGTGCTGTGCATCCCTCCATACACACAGAATAGGAGGAAGTAGTGCTGTGCATCCGTCCATACACACGGAATAGGAGGAAGTAGTCCTGTGCATCCCTCCATACACACAGAAGAGGGAGAAGTAGTACTGTGCATCCGTCCATACACACAGAAGAGGCGGAAGTAGTGCTGTGCATCCCTCCATACACACAGAAGAGGGGGAAGTAGTACTGTGCATCCCTCCATACACACAGAAGAGGGAGAAGTAGTACTGTGCATCCCTCCATACACACAGAAGAGGGGGGAGTAGTACTGTGCATCCGTCCATACACACAGAAGAGGAGGAAGTAGTGCTGTGCATCCCTCCATACACACAGAAGAGGAGGAAGTAGTACTGTGCATCCCTCCATACACACAGAAGAGGAGGAAGTAGTGCTGTGCATCCCTCCATACACACAGAAGAGGAGGAAGTAGTGCTGTGCATCCCTCCATACACACAGAAGAGGGGGGAGTAGTACTGTGCATCCGTCCATACACACAGAAGAGGAGGAAGTAGTGCTGTGCATCTGTCCATACACACAGAATAGGAGGAAGTAGTACTGTGCATCCCTCCATACACACAGAAGAGGAGGAAGTAGTGCTGTGCATCCCTTCATACACACAGAAGAGAAGGAAGTAGTGCTGTGCATCATTCCTGGAATGCTCCCATACAGAGCGTCAGGGCTGTGAAGGGTTAATGACCGATTTCTGCTCTGGAGGTGAATGCATCCTCTGCTCCATGCAACCGCTCCCGGATTCATTTTGTGAATGGTTTGTTCCATTAATATTTTCTGCCTGAAATTCCGAATGGCAGAGCGGAGCCTGAATGAGCCGGCGGCCCCTGATCCATCCTCACCGCACTACGCTCAGCACCCCCGGGTGACAGACTCCATTAACCCTTCAGATCCATCCTCACCGCACTACGCTCAGCACCCCCGGGTTACAGACTCCATTAACCCTTCCGATCCATCCTCACCGCACTACGCTCAGCACCCCCGGGTGACAGACTCCATTAACCCTTCTGATCCATCCTCACCGCACTACGCTCAGCACCCCCGGGTGACAGACTCCATTAACCCTTCTGATCCATCCTCACAACGCTACGCTCAGCACCCCCGGGTGACAGACTCCATTAACCCTTCCGATGATTCCTGACAACGCTACGCTCAGTACCCCCGGGTGACAGACTCCATTAACCCTTCCGATCCATCCTCACAACGCTACGCTCTTCACCCTCGGTCCATTAACCCTTACGATCCATCCTTACCGTGGGTGACAGACTCCATTAACCCTTCTGATCCATCCTTACTGTGCTACGCTCAGCAACCCCGGGTGACAGACTCCATTAACCCTTCCGATGATTCCTCACCACGCTACGCTCAGCACCCCCGGGTGACAGACTCCATTAACCCTTCAGAGCCATCCTCACCACGCTACGCTCAGCACCCCCGGGTGACAGACTCCATTAACACTTCTGATCCATCCTCACCGCACTACGCTCAGCACCCCCGGGTGACAGACTCCATTAACCCTTCTGATCCATCCTCACCGCACTACGCTCAGTACCCCCGGGTGACAGACTCCATTAACCCTTCCGATCCATCCTCACCGAGGGTGACAGACTCCATTAACCCTTCCGATGATTCCTCACCGCACTACGCTCAGCACCCCCGGGTGACAGACTCCATTAACCCTTACGATCCATCCTTACCGAGGGTGACAGACTCCATTAACCCTTCTGATCCATCCTTACTGTGCTACGCTCAGCAACCCCGGGTGACAGACTCCATTAACCCTTCCGATGATTCCTCACCACGCTACGCTCAGCACCCCCGGGTGACAGACTCCATTAACCCTTCAGAGCCATCCTCACCACGCTACGCTCAGCACCCCCGGGTGACAGACTCCATTAACCCTTCCGATCCATCCTCACCGCACTACGCTCAGCACCCCCGGGTGACAGACTCCATTAACCCTTCTGATCCATCCTCACCGCACTACGCTCAGTACCCCCGGGTGACAGACTCCATTAACCCTTCTGATCCATCCTCACCGCACTACGCTCAGTACCCCCGGTTGACAGACTCCATTAACCCTTCTGATCCATCCTCACCACGCTATGCTCAGTACCCCCGGGTGACAGACTCCATTAACCCTTCAGATCCATCCTCACCACGCTACGCTCAGTACCCCCGGGTGACAGACTCCATTAACCCTTCAGATCCATCCTCACCACGCTACGCTCAGTACCCCCGGGTGACAGACTCTGTTAACACTTCCAATCCATCCTCACGGAGCTACGCTCAGTACCCCCGGGTGAAAGTCTCCATTAACCCTTCTATCCCCAGACGTGGCAGCAGGATCACACAGTACCCGGTCTGAAATGGCTGATAACAGGGAGCAACAGATTGTGTTCAAATACACAGCAAATGAGGGAAACACAGAAAACATGGACTGTCCCTTCAAATGGCTGATGAGAAGTAACACAAGTATCCAGAACATATTATGACCTACTGAAAACCCTAAGAGACCACACCAGAGGGCGGGGCTGTGACAACCTCTCAGATATGATATAGGGCGGGCTGGGTATTTAAAGTGGACGGCATTACAGCTGCATGCTGCCAGGCACTAATGCTGAGAGCACTGGATCATCAGGTACCCGGCCGCCCCCTGGCCCACCAGGACGGGGGATCAGAACCAGTAGGTCCTGAAGTCTGGACCAGCCATGTACTGGTGATGGCTGATAACCCCCAGCATCCTCCCCTTGTACAACTCAGCAATGCAATCTTCCAGCAGTGCAAGGGTTACAATCCATACAGCAGCATCTGACCGAAGAAGAGCTGAGAGGGTTAATGCCCCAGTGGAGGGGGCGACACACACAGAGCATGCCTTACGCCCCAGCTCCCCTCCATGTGATGCCCCCATGTTGCCCACCCAGTATAATGCCCCCTGGAGGGTCCTGGAAGAAGACCCCCACACACCTCACCCTCTTATGCACCCAATGCGATGAGATCTGGGGGGACGGAGGGGGCACTTATCAGATCACACCCCGCGAGGGAAGGTCACCAGCCGCAGGCGAAGAAGGGGTTAGCATGCGCCCAGCAGGAAAGGGGTTACTGAAGAGCATGCGCCCAGCAGGGAATGGGGTTACTGAAGAGCATGCGCCCAGTAGGGAAGGGGTTACTGAAGAGCATGCGCCCAGCAGGGAAGGGGTTACTGAAGAGCATGCGCCCAGCAGGAAAGGGGTTACTGAAGAGCATGCACCCAGCAGGGAAGAGGTTACTGTAGAGCATGCGCCCAGCAGGGAAGGGGTTACTGTAGAGCATGCACCCAGCAGGGAAGGGGATACTGTAGAGCATGCACCCAGCAGGGAAGGGGTTACTGTAGAGCATGCACCCAGCAGGGAAGGGGATACTGTAGAGCATGCACCCAGCAGGGAAGGGGATACTGTAGAGCATGCACCCAGCAGGGAAGGGGATACTGTAGAAAACAGAATTCCCTGCAGCAGTGAAGGGGTTAACGCCAGCGTCAGGCTGAGTCAATGAAGGGTTACTAGAGGACAGGACCCCATTAACCCTTGCAGCGGTCCCTACCTCCTCCACCGTCAGCGGCATGCAGATCCGGTACTCCTTCAGCAGCATGGTCAGAGCGCGGGGATCACAGGGGCGCAGAGCGGCGCATCCTCCTCCGGACACGGCGGTCACCGGCCCCGCAGCTCCCCGGTCACCGGCCCCGCAGCAATCCTCTCCCGCAGCTGCCCGCTCTCCTCTCCAGTCTCCCGCAGCTCTCCTCCCCGGTCTCCTGCTCTCCTCTCCCGCAGCAGAGGATGCGGCCGCTCACTTCCTCCAAGAGCAGTGACATCAGCGGAGGAAGGATGCGCCGTCCGGACCAATAGGAGATCCTGAGCTCCGAGAGAGGGGGCTGCAGCGGGAGGACGGGGCGCCGCTCATCTGCTGCCTGCTCCGGGGTCAACACTGCGGAGGAGGCGCCACACAGAACCCCCTCTCCCCCTGTATAAAGTACACTGTCCCCCCCCCCCCTGTATATAGTACACTGTCCCCCCCTGTATATAGTACACTGCCCCCCCCCCCTGTATATAGTACACTGCCCCCCCTGTATATAGTACACTGCCCCCCCTGTATATAGTACTGTCCCCCCCTGTATATAGTACACTGTCCCCCCCTGTATATAGTACTGTCCCCCCCTGTATATAGTACACTGTCCCCCCTGTATAAAGTACACTGTCCCCCCTGTATATAGTACACTGCCCCCCCTGTATATAGTACTGTCCCCCCCTGTATAAAGTACACTGTCCCCCCTGTATATAGTACTGTCCCCCCTGTATATAGTACACTGTCCCCCTGTATATAGTACACTGTCCCCCTGTATATAGTACACTGCCCCCCTGTATATAGTACTGTCCCCCTGTATATAGTACACTGTCCCCCCTGTATATAGTACATTGTCCCCCCTGTATATAGTACACTGTCCCCCTGTATATAGTACTGTCCCCCCTGTATATAGTACACTGTCCCCCTGTATATAGTACACTGTCCCCTCTGTATATAGTACACTGTCCCCCTGTATATAGTACACTGTCCTCCTGTATATAGTACACTGTCCCCCCTGTATATAGTACACTGTCCTCCCTGTATATAGTACACTGTCCCCCCTGTATATAGTACTGTCCCCTGTATATAGTACACTGTCCCCCTGTATATAGTACACTGTCCCCCTGTATATAGTACACTGTCCCCCTGTATATAGTACACTGTCCCCCTGTATATAGTACACTGTCCCCCTGTATATAGTACACTGTCCTCCCTGTATATAGTACACTGTCCCCCTGTATATAGTACTGTCCCCCCTGTATATAGTACACTGTCCCCCCTGTATATAAGTACACTGTCCCCCTGTATATAGTACACTGTCCCCCTGTATATAGTACTCTGTCCCCCTGTATATAGTACACTGTCCCCCTGTATATAGTACACTGTCCCCACCCTGTATATAGTACACTGCTCCCCCTGTATATAGTACACTGTCCCCACCTGTATATAGTACACTGTCCCCTCTGTATATAGTACACTGTCCCCCCTGTATATAGTACACTGTCCCCCTGTATATAGTACACTGTCCCACCCTGTATATAGTACACTGTCCCCCCTGTATATAGTACACTGTCCCCACCTGTATATAGTACACTGCCCCCCCCTGTATATAGTACTGTCCCCCTGTATATAGTACACTGTCCCCCTGTATATAGTACACTGTCCCCCCTGTATATAGTACACTGCCCCCTGTATATAGTACACTGTCCCCACCTGTATATAGTACACTGTCCCCCTGTATATAGTACTGTCCCCCTGTATATAGTACTGTCCCCCTGTATATAGTACACTGTCCCCCTGTATATAGTACACTGTCCCCCCTGTATATAGTACACTGTCCCCCTGTATATAGTACACTGTCCCCCTGTATATAGTACTGTCCCCCCTGTATATAGTACTGTCCCCCTGTATATAGTACACTGTCCCCCTGTATATAGTACACTGTCCCCCCTGTATATAGTACACTGTCCCCCTGTATATAGTACTGTCCCCCTGTATATAGTACACTGTCCCCCCTGTATATAGTACACTGTCCCCCCTGTATATAGTACACTGTCCCCCTGTATATAGTACTGTCCCCCTGTATATAGTACTGCCCCCTGTATATAGTACTGTCCCACCCTGTATATAGTACACTGTCCCCCTGTATATAGTACACTGTCCCCCTGTATATAGTACACTGTCCCCCCTGTATATAGTACTGTCCCCCTGTATATAGTACACTGTCCCCCTGTATATAGTACACTGTCCCCCTGTATATAGTACACTGTCCCCCCTGTATATAGTACACTGTCCCCCTGTATATAGTACTGTCCCCCTGTATATAGTACACTGTCCCCCTGTATATAGTACTGTCCCCCTGTATATAGTACACTGTCCCCCTGTATATAGTACACTGTCCCCCCTGTATATAGTACTGTCCCCCTGTATATAGTACTGTCCCCCCTGTATATAGTACACTGTCCCCCTGTATATAGTACACTGTCCCCCTGTATATAGTACACTGTCCCCCTGTATATAGTACACTGTCCCCCCTGTATATAGTACACTGTCCCCCTGTATATAGTACTGTCCCCCCTGTATATAGTACACTGTCCCCCTGTATATGGTACTGTCCCCCTGTATATAGTACACTGCCCCCCTGTATATAGTACACTGTCCCCCTGTATATAGTACACTGTCCCCCTGTATATAGTGCACTGTCCCCCCTGTATATAGTACACTGTCCCCCCTGTATATAGTACACTGTCCCCCTGTATATAGTACACTGTCCCCCTGTATATAGTACACTGTCCCCCCTGTATATAGTACACTGTCCCCCTGTATATAGTCACTGTCCCCTGTATATAGTACACTGTCCCCTGTATAGTATACTGCCCCCCTGTATATAGTACACTGTCCCCCTGTATATAGTACACTGTCCCCACTGTATATAGTACACTGTCCCCCTGTATATAGTACACTGTCCCCCTGTATATAGTACACTGTCCCCCTGTATATAGTACTGTCCCCCTGTATATAGTACACTGTCCCCCCTGTATATAGTACACTGTCCCCCCTGTATATAGTACACTGTCCTCCGCTGTATATAGTACTGTCCCCCTGTATATAGTACACTGTCCCCCTGTATATAGTACTGTCCCCCTGTATATAGTACACTGTCCCCTCTGTATATAGTACACTGTCCCCCTGTATATAGTACTGTCCCCCTGTATATAGTACACTGTCCCCCTGTATATAGTACACTGTCCCCCTGTATATAGTACACTGTCCCCCTGTATATAGTACACTGTCCCCCTGTATATAGTACACTGTCCCCCCTGTATATAGTACACTGTCCCCCTGTATATAGTACACTGTCCCCCTGTATATAGTACACTGTCCCCCTGTATATAGTACACTGTCCCCCTGTATATAGTACACTGTCCCCCTGTATATAGTACACTGTCCCCCTGTATATAGTACTGTCCCCCTGTATATAGTACACTGTCCCCTGTATATAGTACACTGTCCCCCCTGTATATAGTACACTGTCCCCCTGTATATAGTACACTGTCCCCCTGTATATAGTACACTGTCCCCCCTGTATATAGTACACTGTCCCCCTGTATATAGTACACTGTCCCCCTGTATATAGTACTGTCCCCCCTGTATATAGTACACTGTCCCCCTGTATATAGTACACTGTCCCCCCTGTATATAGTACTGTCCCCCTGTATATAGTACACTGTCCCCCCTGTATATAGTACACTGTCCCCCTGTATATAGTACACTGTCCCCCCTGTATATAGTACACTGTCCCCCTGTATATAGTACTGTCCCCCTGTATATAGTACACTGTCCCCACCTGTATATAGTACACTGTCCCCCTGTATATAGTACACTGTCCCCCCTGTATATAGTACACTGTCCCCCTGTATATAGTACTGTCCCCCTGTATATAGTGCACTGTCCCCCCTGTATATAGTACACTGTCCCCCCCTGTATATAGTACACTGTCCCCCCTGTATATAGTACACTGTCCCCCTGTATATAGTACACTGTCCCCCTGTATATAGTACACTGCCCCCTGTATATAGTACACTGTCCCCCCTGTATATAGTACACTGTCCCCCTGTATATAGTACTGTCCCCCTGTATATAGTACACTGTCCCCCCTGTATATAGTACTGTCCCCCCTGTATATAGTACACTGTCCCCCTGTATATAGTACACTGTCCCCCTGTATATAGTACACTGTCCCCCTGTATATAGTACACTGTCCCCCTGTATATAGTACTGTCCCCCTGTATATAGTACTGTCCCCCTGTATATAGTACACTGTCCTCCCCTGTATATAGTACTGTCCCCCTGTATATAGTAGCACTGTTCCCCCTGTATATAGTACACTGTCCCCCTGTATATAGTACTGTCCCCCTGTATATAGTACTGTCCCCACCCTGTATATAGTACACTGTCCCCCTGCTATATATAGTACTGTCCCCCTGTATATAGTACACTGTCCCCCCTGTATATAGTACTGTCCCCCTGTATATAGTACACTGTCCCCCTGTATATAGTACACTGTCCCCCTGTATATAGTACACTGTCCCCCTGTATATAGTGCACTGTCCCCCTGTATATAGTACACTGTCCCCCCCTGTATATAGTACACTGCCCACCCCCGTATATAGTACACTGTCCCCCCCTGTATATAGTACACTGTCCACACCCTGTATATAGTACTGTCTCCCCGCTGTATATAGTACTGTCCCCTGTATATAGTACACTGTCCCCCTGTATATAGTACACTGTCCCCCTGTATATAGTACACTGTCCCCCCTGTATATAGTACACTGTCCCCCCTGTATATAGTACACTGTCCTCCCTGTATATAGTACTGTCCCCCTGTATATAGTACACTGTCCTCCCTGTATATAGTACACTGTCCCCCTGTATATAGTACACTGTCCCCCTGTATATAGTACTGTCCCCCTGTATATAGTACACTGTCCCCCTGTATATAGTACATGTCCCCCTGTATATAGTACACTGTCTCCCTGTATATAGTACATTGTCCCCTGTATATAGTACACTGTCCCCCTGTATATAGTACACTGTCCCCCTGTATATAGTACACTGTCCCCCCTGTATATAGTACTGTCCCCCCTGTATATAGTACACTGCCCCCCTGTATATAGTACATTGTCCCCCTGTATATTGTACACTGTCCCCCTGTATATAGTACACTGCCTCCCCTGTATATAGTACATTGTCCCCTGTATATAGTACACTGTCCCCCTGTATATAGTACACTGTCCCCCTGTATATAGTACACTGTTCCCCCTGTATATAGTACACTGTCTCCCTGTATATAGTACATTGTCCCCCTGTATATAGTACATTGACCCCCCCCCTGTATATAGTACACTGACCCCCCTGTATATAGTACACTGCCCCCCCTGTATATAGTACTGTCCCCCCCTGTATATAGTACTGTCCCCCCCTGTATATAGTACACTGTCCCCCTGTATATAGTACATGTCCCCCTGTATATAGTACACTGTCCCCCCTGTATATAGTACACTGTCCCCCTGTATATAGTACACTGTCCCCCTGGGTATATAGTACACTGTCCCCCTGTATATAGTACACTGCCCCCTGTATATAGTACACTGTCCCCCTGTATATAGTACACTGTCCCCCTGTATATAGTACACTGCCCCCTGTATATAGTACACTGTCCCCCTGTATATAGTACACTGTCCCCCTGTATATAGTACACTGCCCCCTGTATATAGTACTGTCCCCCTGTATATAGTACTGTCCCCCCTGTATATAGAACACTGCCCCCCTGTATATAGTACACTGTCCCCCTGTATATAGTACACTGTCCCCCTGTATATAGTACACTGCCCCCTGTATATAGTACATTGTCCCCTGTATATAGTACACTGCCCCCTGTATATAGTACACTGTCCCCCCTGTATATAGTACACTGTCCCCTGTATATAGTACACTGCCCCCTGTATATAGTACTGTCCCCCCTGTATATAGTACTGTCCCCCTGTATATAATACACTGTCCCCCTGTATATAGTACATTGTCCCCCTGTATATAGTACACTGTCCCCCCTGTATATAGAACACTGTCCCCCTGTATATAGTACACTGTCCCCTGTATATAGTACACTGACCCTCCCCTGTATATAGTACACTGCCCCCTGTATATAGTACTGTCCCCCTGTATATAGTACACTGCCCCCCTGTATATAGTACACTGTCCCCCCTGTATATAGAACACTGCCCCCTGTATATAGTACATTGTCCCCTGTATATAGTACACTGCCCCCTGTATATAGTACACTGCCCCCTGTATATAGTACACTGTCCCCCTGTATATAGTACTGTCCCCCTGTATATAGTACTGTCCCCCTGTATATAAAACACTGCCTCCCTGTATATAGTACATTGTCCCCCTGTATATAGTACACTGACCCCCCTGTATATAGTACACTGCCCCCCTGTATATAGTACTGTCCCCCTGTATATAGTACACTGACCCCCTGTATATAGTACATTGTCCCCCTGCATATAGTACACTGACCCCCCTGTATATAGTACACTGCCCCCTGTATATAGTACACTGACCTCCTGTATATAGTACACTGCCCCCTGTATATAGTACACTGCCCCCTGTATATAGTACACTGTCCCCCTGTATATAGTACTGTCCCCCTGTATATAGTACACTACCCCCCTGTATATAGTACACTGTCCCCCTGTATATAGTACACTGTCCCCCTTTATATAGTACACTGTCCCCTCTGTATATAGTACACTGCCCCCTCCCCTGTATATAGTACTGTCCCCCTGTATATAGTACACTGTCCCCCTGTATATAGTACACTGTCCCCCTGTATATAGTACTGTCCCCTGTATATAGTACACTGCCCTCCCCTGTATATAGTACACTGTCCCTCCCTGTATATAGTACACTGCCCCCCTGTATATAGTACACTGCCCCTCCCCTGTATATAGTACACTGTCCTCCCTGTATATAGTACACTGCCCCCTGTATATAGTACACTGCCCCCTGTATATAGTACACTGTCCCCCTGTATATAGTACACTGTCCCCCCTGTATATAGTACACTGTCCCCCCTGTATATAGTACACTGTCCCCCCTGTATATAGTACACTGCTCCAGAGGAAGGGGTCAACTTATATACCCCGGAACGCGTATGGTACGATTGAACCCCCAAATAGTATTGGATTTGATAAGAGTTTGCCGGGAGAGAGGACATTCGAAAGAAGGCAATGTCTTCCACGCTTGAAGAACCATATGAGCACTTCACGGGACCGAGGGGAAACTTGAGGTCCACGTGCACCGCCATTATGCATCGGAACTTATTATCTGAGGAAATAGTCGGCCTCAGATGTGAATTGTATTGATTGGGTTATCTACAATTCACCAGGTCATAATTTCGACAAGTTATGGAAAATTCTTGATTCATTTTTTTTTATGACCATAATTAATAATTCTTAATTGAATTATTATAAACCCGACAGTGCGGGACGCCGCTGCCTACTTCATAGAGCGGGACGCCGCTGCCTACTTCATGGAGCGGGACGCCGCTGCCTACTTCATGGAGCGGGACGCCGCTGCCTACTTCATAGAGCGGGACGCCGCTGCCTGCTTCATGGAGCGGGACGCCGCTGCCTACTTCATGGAGCGGGACGCCGCTGCCTACTTCATAGAGCGGGACGCCGCTGCCTACTTCATGGAGCGGGACGCCGCTGCCTACTTCATGGAGCGGGACGCCGCTGCCTACTTCATAGAGCGGGACGCCGCTGCCTGCTTCATGGAGCGGGACGCCGCTGCCTACTTCATGGAGCGGGACGCCGCTGCCTACTTCATGGAGTGGGACGCCGCTGCCTACTTCATGGAGCGGGACGCCGCTGCCTACTTCATGGAGCGGGACGACGCAGCCTATTTCATAGAGCGGGACGCTGCCTACTTCATAGAACGGGACGCTGCCTACTTCATAGAGCGGGACGCTGCCTACTTCATGGAGCGGGACGACTCTGCCTATTTCATAGAGCGGGACGACGCTGCCTACTTCATAGAGCGGGACGCCGCTGCCTACTTCATAGAACGGGACGCTGCCTACTTCATAGAGCGGGACGCTGCCTACTTCATGGAGCGGGACGACGCTGCCTACTTCATAGAACGGGACGCTGCCTACTTCATAGAGCGGGACGCTGCCTACTTCATAGAGCGGGACTGCACGCTGCCTACTTCATAGAGCGGGACGCCGCTGCTACTTCATGGAGCGGGACGCCGCTGCCTACTTCATGGAGCGGAGCGCCGCTGCCTACTTCATGGAGCGGGGCGCCGCTGCCTGCTTCATAGAGCGGGAGCGCCGCTGCCTACTTCATAGAGCGGGGCGCCGCTGCCTACTTCATAGAGCGGGGCGCCGCTGCCTACTTCATAGAGCGGGACGCCGCTGCCTACTTCATAGAGCGGAGCGCCGCTGCCTACTTCATAGAGCGGGACGCCGCTGCCTACTTCATAGAGCGGGACGCCGCTGCCTACTTCATAGAGCGGGACGCCGCTGCCTACTTCATAGAACGGGACGCTGCCTACTTCATAGAACGGGACGCTGCCTACTTCATGGAGCGGGACGCTGCCTACTTCATGGAGCGGGACGACGCTGCCTATTTCATAGAGCGGGACGCCGCTGCCTACTTCATGGAGCGGGACGACGCTGCCTATTTCATAGAGCGGGACGCCGCTGCCTACTTCATAGAACGGGACGCTGCCTACTTCATGGAGCGGGACGCTGCCTACTTCATGGAGCGGGACGACGCTGCCTACTTCATGGTGCGGGACGCCGCTGCCTACTTCATGGAGCGGGACGCCGCTGCCTACTTCATAGAGCGGGACGCCGCTGCCTACTTCATGGAGCGGGACGCCGCTGCCTGCTTCATGGAGCGGGACGCCGCTGCCTACTTCATGGAGCGGGACGCCGCTGCCTACTTCATGGAGCGGGACGCCGCTGCCTACTTCATAGAGCGGGACGCCGCTGCCTACTTCATAGAGCGGGACGCCGCTGCCTACTTCATAGAACGGGACGCTGCCTACTTCATAGAGCGGGACGACGCTGCCTACTTCATGGAGCGGGACGACGCTGCCTATTTCATAGAGCGGGACGCCGCTGCCTACTTCATAGAACGGGACGCTGCCTACCTCATAGAGCGGGACGACGCTGCCTACTTCATGGAGCGGGACGACGCTGCCTACTTCATAGAGCGGGACGCCGCTGCCTACTTCATAGAGCGGGACGCCGCTGCCTACTTCATAGAGCGGGGCGCCGCTGCCTACTTCATAGAGCGGGGCGCCGCTGCCTACTTCATAGAGCGGGCGCCGCTGCTCTACTTATAGAGCGGGACGCCGCTGCCTACTTCATAGAGCGGGGCGCCGCTGCCTACTTCATAGAGCGGGGCGCCGCTGCCTACTTCATAGAGCGGGACGCCGCTGCCTACTTCATAGAGCGGGGCGCCGCTGCCTACTTCATAGAGCGGGGCGCCGCTGCCTACTTCATAGAGCGGGACGCCGCTGCCTACTTCATAGAGCGGGACGCCGCTCCTGCATATTGGCAAGAACTGAAACTGATACTTTGTGATTCATCGAGGTAATCTCAAGCGGGGCCAAACTGTGTTATATCACTGCATTTAAAAGGAGAACCATAATTTGGATTGTAAACTTGTCTCAGTCGTACATATGGGAAACGTCCTATAACTAAGTGGACTATAAGTGGACTATACTTGACCCGATAGACCATTGACCCGCCGTTATCTACTATCATTGATCTATTTAGTTCAAATAAGTAGTAAGGCTACCAACCAAGGCAACAGACCCCAGATAAATTTCATGTGTGATGTTTGTTTGGCATTCCTTTTAATTGCGTGAAGGTTCATTAAATGTTTGATTTACTCCTAAGTATCTGAGAGTGCTCAGCTTTATGTTATATTAATCTTGTATATTAGACTTATTCTGACTCCGATTGTTGTAATGGTGATTTATCCCTAGTGAGACCTCTATGCCTGGCCTGTATAAGCAGATATAACCACTGCGGACAATCCTTCTCAGAGCTTGAACTCACCAACACCGTGTTTGTCCGTGTAAATTGCTTTATTCTGTAAGTCAGACAACAGAGTACTGCAGAACAGATGGATCCCGGTATTGTGCGGTCAAAAGATGATGCTTTCATTAGTGTACATGAGAATACATGTGTACCTGATTCATGAGGCTGAAGCAGTATGGAGATACAGGAAGTGAAGGACACAGAAGAAGGGGTGGAGCCTAGAAAGGAAGTGAGTCATAGATGTAAAAGAAAAGAACAAGAAAAATAAGTGCATTACCAAAAACGGCCACTAGATGGGAGCATATAACCAAATATAGGAATACTGCATATGAAATGGTTCAATGAAATTAAACGATATACATTCTATATAAATGTAACTGTGTTGCAGCACACTCCCCGTCTGGCATTGAAAATGTCACTATTTAAACCATAACGGTAGTTATACAAATAAACAACAGTGCAATTTGCTTGATGTCCGAAGACCTGAAAGACATAAAAGAGAACATGCATATAATGCAACAGCTATAATACAAACCTTCAAGTTATATCAAATAAAGTTCAAGCACTTCTTCCCTGAAGTCACAGGTAGGATCCAGCAGCATAGGCAAACAAGTTCCGTGATCCCTGGATTTTGTGTGGCTGATATGGCCCATAAAAGGTAAGAATTAATGTTAGGGACCACTCGAGAGGCAACCGTGAAGTGGTGGGTGGCTTACATAATTTGGCCAAAATATAAACTAATGCCTCATCTAACATCCAGCATAGTGGCAGGACGGAGCTCTAGCTGCAGTGTGCCATTGCACCTTTGTTTTTACGTTTGTATGTGTATTTCACCATAGCAACGTGCACCTGCGTATTGGGTTGTGCTGACTGCAATCCCCATTTTAAGTTCCGTGATCGGTCTGATGAAAGTCTTTACAGTCCCTTGTCTTGCAACTTTCACCTCCACCTTGCGTTCCTTACCCCTTTCATGGTAGTGCCGTATGAGCAGAGTGGTGATGTGGTGGTGAGAAGGTATAATGAGAGGATTCTGTTCTCATTCTCCCAATTTACCAATTTAGCCTTATTTAACCCCTTAGTGACCACCCATACGTGTTTTTACGGCGGTCACTAAGGGGCCTTAGTCTGGGCCGCCACGTTTTTATGGCCCGCCCAGTCTAAGCGCTGCAGGGGTCCCACATGAGAGTCGGGACCCTGCTCTAGCGGACTCCCTTTGTCACCCATCAGCACCCCGCAAATGCGATCGCGGGGTGCTGATGTGTTGTGAAGCCTTACCTGGCTTCCAATCATTAGGCCCCGTCCTTATTGAAGTAGATCCAGAAGACTGTGCCTCTCTGGCGCAGCCTGCTGGTCAATGTTAGAATAGCATCGCTGTTCAAATACAGTGCATTATAGAGATAATACATTGTATTTTAAAAGCAATCAAAATGCTGTTTGTTATAGTCCCCTTGTGAAAAAAAAACCACATCTATTAAATAAAAAAATTCATTAAAAAAAATGCTTTTTTTTTCATTGAAAATACGATTTTCAATGAAAAAATGACAAAAAAAAACCTATGTTTGGTATTGCCGCGTCCGTAATGACCCACATTTCACAATATCACATAAATTACAGTTAACGCCTTGTAAAAATAAATTTAAAAAAAGACAGAATTGCTCATTTATTCTTAGTTGCCACCAAAAGAAAAACGTAATAAGCGATCAAAAAGCGCCATTTACTCCAAAATGATACCCGCAAAAATCAAGACCTCACACAACTCGATAGAATAGAAAATAAGAAAGTTATGGGTCTTGTAACATCATTTTATTAAAGGGGTTTTATTGCAAAAAAAGTAGTAAAACATAAAAAAACTAAATGTATTTGGTATCGCTGCGATCGTAGTGACCCAGAGAATATTTATACCGAAAAATAAACGCAGTAAAATTTATAACGTAAAAACGCAGTGGCAATATTTCCTTTTTTTTCCCCATCTCCCTCCCAGAAAGAGTTATAAAAGTTAATCAGAAAGTTATGTGTACCCCAAAATGGTGCCATCGGTGGGCTTTGTGTGACAGCAGTGTGCGATACGGACTAACCTTGCGATGGTGCGAACAAGCCGTATCCACTTGGAAAGACGTTCGAAGCGAGTCTTTGTTCACTTCCGGTGACGGGGGTTTTAACTTCAGGACGAATCTCTGGATCCGTGTCGGGTTCCACAAGACATGAGCTGTGGTCTCTTCTGTGTGATCCTTGAGGTCGGTAACAGCCGCTATGGCCTCAGTAGATGCGCCTCAGAAGATGTGAAGCTCTTTTCTCCAGCTTGTAGCGAGAGAGGCTGAGGTGTAGCAGCGCGGTATATGGATTCCATCTAAGGCCTCTTTCACACTTGCGTTGTTAGGATCGGGCGTGCACTTCTGTCGCCGGAAATGCCCACCGGATCCGTCACAACGCAAGACAACTGAAAGCATTTGAAGACTGATCAGTCTTCAGTATGCTTTCAGGTTACTATGGCAGCCAGGACGCTACTAAAGTCCCGGCTGCCATAGTAGTAGTGGGGAGCGGGGGAGCGGTATACTTACAGTCCGTGCGGCTCCCGGGGCGCTCCACAATGACGTCAGAGCGCCCCACGCGCATGGTCACGTGATCCATGCGCATGGGGCGCTCTGACGTCATTCTGGAGCGCCCCGGGAGCCGCACGGATGGTAAGTATACTGCTCCCCCGCTCCCCACTACACTGTACCATGGCAGCCGGGACTTTAGCATCCTAGCTGCCATGGTAACCATTGAGAAAAAGCTAAACATCGGATCCGGCAATGCGCCGAAACAACGTTTAGCTTAAAGCCGGATTAATGCACTTTAATGGCCATTAATTCCGGATCCGTCCTTCCGGCATGCCTTCAGGATTTTTGGCCGGAGGAAAATCCGCAGCATGCTGCGGTATTTGCTACGGCCAAAAAACGTGTCAGTACTGAACTGAAGACATCCTGATGCATCCTGAACGGATTTCTCTCCATTCAGAATGCATTGGGATAATCCTGATCAGGATTTTTCCGGCATAGAGACCCGAGGACGGATCTCTATGCCGGAAAACAAAAACGCCAGTGTGAAAGAGCCCTAACTCAGCAATAAGCCAGAGCTCAGGCCAGGTCTTTATAGCCAGGGCAGCATGTGGATATTACACAGAGAGGCCGGGTTCACACCACTGTTTAGTTTTCCGTGTGTCTGATCCGTCAGAAGTTTTAGCCATTTCCATCTGAGATCAGTTATTTTAGACGGAAAAAAGTCCTGCACACAAAACAGAAAACTAAACGGTGATGTGAACCCAGCCTAAGAAGAGAGAACTACAACTCCCATCATGTCCAGATTATTATAGGGCATCATCCAGTTTTACTAGGTGAGAGCTTTAAAAGGAAATAACTATAACCCCCAGTATGGCCCGACTTATTATGGGGATCAGTATACATTACAGAGAGGGGGTATAACTTCTCTGACCGGTTATTTCCGCTGTCATGAAAGATACTATGACGGAAAGGGTGGGACAGTGACAAAAACATTGAGAGATTCAGGTGGAGTAAAATGGTCGAAAACAGAAACTGCCTTTGTTGCCTGTGGCAACCAATCAGAGCGCAGCTTTTATTTTCAACGAGCAGAATATAATATGAAAGCTGCGCTCTGATTGGTTGCTATTAGCAACCAAGAGAGTTTTCTCATCTAGGCCATTTACTGCCCCATAATCCCACCTCTGGGGTCACATATCCCACCGCTCGCCCCAAAGTGTCTGTGACCCTGACATGAGCAGAATATCAGGCAGATGTCTATGGACACATGTGTAAATGGCAGGTTTCATAATTTATTGGTGCTCATCAATGTTTGTGATGTCTCCAGAACTGAGCGCAGTCATCGGGATTTCCCTGAGGTGATTTTATAAAGGAATCGGCATAAAAACGGCCCAAAAGGCGAGCCCATTATCTGTAGGTTGTGTGTCATTGCATCCAATATGGCCGCTCCCACGTGATGTCATCATGAGCTTGGCTTCCTCTTGTGATGTCATCATCCCGAGAATCTGAGAGAATCAATGATGTGACCCAAAGGGGTTCAGCACAGTGAGTGGCCCCCAAACATCATGATCACTAAACAGTGACTGAATATTACCCCCGTACTGTTAATTACCCCCATATTACCGCCATACTGTGACCGTGCAGTAGTAGATATTAGCGTTAACACTGGCGGCGCTCTGCAGAACATATATATGATTCCAGAGCAGTTCTATCCAATGACTCACAGGTGACTTCTGGAATCAGTCACTTTCCCCTTCTTCTCCATCTGGCCCGGACCACCGTGAGGACTTCTTCCAGACACGATTTGTGCCCCCAAATATAATATTACTTATTGTACTTAATGCCCCTTGTGCCCCCTGAATATATAAGAATGCCCCTTGTGCGTGTTCCGCCATCTTATATGCCACAGAGAATGGTCAGGCAGGGCGGCTACGGCTCCTCAGGTGTATCGCCATCCTTAGAGTGGTGGGCTAGGGCTGCCCCCCTCTCTGCAACCCCAGTAGCTACGCATCTGGTGTGACCCCTTTACTTGTGATGTCATAACGGGTCGGGCATGACTCATTTACATGTGATGTCATAATGGGGAGCATTTCTGACATAATAATCAGGGGTGTGGACCAGCCCTATAAATTGGGGTCACGCCCAGAGGTCAGTGTCAGTTTCTCTAGCTGGCTCTCATCATGGAAGTGTCTACGAAGAGGAGGAAGATGATGCCAAAGGCCGTTCCTGTGGTCACCGCTATAGAGATGATGGATTGTGGCCCTTGACAATATGCAGATGATTCGAGAAGGTGTCTATTGACAGTGATGATGACAAGATGGAAGTAGGCCGACGTCAATATGCAGATAACGTGGAGATGGAGGACCTTCAGGGGCCCCCTAACCTTCTGAAGAGAAAGCGGCCATCTTAACATCTGCTGCCAGGCCCTCAAAATACCATCTGCCCCTCGGCCAAATACCATCTGCCGCTTGGGGCCCATTTACCATCTACAGATGGTTTTTACCATCCGGACCATCTGAAATTCCTTTGCAGACTCTGACGAGCGGCGCAGCACCAGGCCTGGTCCAGTTTGGCCGCTTCTCTCCATCTTCTTGTGTTTTTGTAAATTCTTTGGCTTATTTGGATTTTTTCTCTTTTCTAGGATGTGACTACAACGTGAGGAACCTCTTGAGACCCTCTCCCCTCCTCCCAAAGATCTGCAAGAGGTACGACCCCCGACCTCCTCCTGAATCCAATGTCAGAATCCCAGAAGAGACTGAAGAAGGAGCCAGAACCACAAATCTGCCCTGAAACTGACAACTTTTAATAAAAAAAACTTAGGGGGTCACTTATTAACCAATTTCTGGCGCAGATTGCGGCACAAAGGTCCTCAAATCGTCAACTTCTCCCTGCTGACGCCAGGTCTACAAAAGGGGTCATGACAGGGAAGGGGACGGGCGTCTAAAACACTGATCTTAATAACTGTCCCCCTTAATTTTTTTTCTTAATTACCAAATTACGCCATTTGTGCTCAGCCCCGTCTTCAATGGGTGGAGCCTGGTGGGGTGGCCAATGAACTTCAAGCTCTGAGAGGCCCCCCCCCCTCTTTCAGATTAGCCCCGCCCTGTTCTTTTTTAAGTTTTAAAAGTGTAAAATTTTAAAAAGCCACATATTTTTGCCCAAAATCTGCAAACGCAATTTTTCTTTTACTTTCTGTATGCCAGCAAGCTGTCAGAAGACTCCTGTCCTCCAGGTAAAACCTCCCAACCCCTGGCGCCCTCTGCCATAAGGGCATGTAGATTCGGCCATTTTGTTCTACGCAGATTTCAGCATGTATTCCGCTCCAAAACCCGCCTATTGTTTTCAGTGGGATTTTGCGCTGGCGTTTATACAGGTTTTTTACCGTATGGATCTTGAACTGCATCAATCAGGGACACGTCTCTTGGGGGGAGGGGGGGGGTGTTTGTGCGCAGATTGGCCCCCAATTGAAATGGCATTAATCCGCTGTTGGATCCGCAGAATTCCAACTACAGCTCCATGTCAGAAATCCAAGGGTTAAACTTAAAGGGTTTGGCCAGTTTCCCACATTCATGATCTATCCTCAGGATATGGCCTCTTGCACACGACCGCATATGTCCCGGAGCGGCATCAATCATGCGCACACTATGTGCTGTCCGCATCCGCACTTCCGTTTCCGCAAAAAAATAGAACATGTCCTATTCTTGTCCGCAATAGCAGACAAGAATAGGCATTTTCTATTATAGTGCCGGCCATGTGCACATGGCTGGTGTCCATGTTTTGCGGAAAACACTTGCGGACGTGTGAATGGAGCCTTAATGTCAGAATCCCTGGTGGTCTATTACAGTGAAGGCTTTAATGTTGGAATCTATGGTGGTCTAATGAACTGAAGGGGTTAATGTCAACAATTCCTGGTGGTCTAGGGCAGTGAAGAGGTTCATTTCTAAATCAACGGTCGTCTTGGACATTTAAAGGGGATAGTGTCGGAATACCTGGCGTTCTATGTCAGTGAAGGCGTTAATGTCAGAATCAATGGTGGTCTGAGGCAGTGAAGGGATTAATGCCAGAATCCCTTGGGGTCTAGGGCAGTGAATGTGTTAATGTTGGATTCCCTGGTGGTCTTCGGTTGTGAAGGGGATTAATGTCAGTATTCCTGGTGATCTATGGGAGTGAAGGGCTTAATTTCAGATGGCACACAGCTTGGCGGTCACAGATGGTACACAGCTTGGCGGTCACAGATGGCACACAGCTTGGCGGTCACAGATGGCACAAAGCTTGGCGGTCACAGATGGTACACAGCTTGGTGGTCATAGATGGTACACAGCTTGGCGGTCACAGATGGTACACAGCTTGGTGGTCACAGATGGTACACAGCTTGGTGGTCACCGATGGTACACATCTTGGCGGTCACAGATGGCACACAGCTTGGCGGTCACAGATGGCACACAGCTTGGCGGTCACAGATGGCACACAGCTTGGCGGTCACAGATGGTACACAGCTTGGCGGTCACAGATGGTACACAGCTTGGCGGTCACAGATGGTACACAGCTTGGCAGTCACAGATGGTACACAGCTTGGCGGCTACAGATGGTACACAGCTTGGCGGTCACAGATGGTACACAGCTTGGCGGTCACAGATGGTACACAGCTTGGTGGTCACAGATGGTACACAGCTTGGTAATTACAGATGGTACAAAGCTTGGCGGTCACAGATGGTACACTGCTTGGTTTCTACAGATGGTACACAGCTTGGTGGTTACAGATGGTACACAGCTTGTTAATTACAGGTGTTACAGAGCTTGGCGGTCACAGATGGTACACAGCTTGGCGGTCACAGATGGTACACAGCTTGGCGGTCACAGATGGTACACAGCTTGGCGGTCACAGATGGTACACAGCTTGGCGGTCACAGATGGTACACAGCTTGGCGGTCACAGATGGTGCACAGCTTGGCGGTCACAGATGGTACACAGCTTGGCGGTCACAGATGGTACACAGCTTGGCGGTCACAGATGGTGCACAGCTTGGCGGTTACAGATGGGACACATCTTGGCAGTTACAGAGGGTACACAGCTTGGCGGTCACAGAGGGTAGACATCTTGGCGGTTACAGAGGGTAGACATCTTGGCATTTCCAGAGGGTAGACATCTTGGCAGTTACAGAGGGTAGACATCTATGTTACCAACATTTTATTACATGTACTCGGCTAATATCGACTCCCTGAGGAACCCATAAAGGGTGAAACGCGTGAGGATGTTATTACTATCTACTTATCATCAAGGGGTACTCTTTCACTATCTTTCTAATCAATCCTCTCCCCGGGGGGATTTCTACCATTTAGGGCTTCCTAGGGTCAGACAGGGTAGGTACGAGGACAGGGAATTCCCACCATCGGGGATTGTCCCTGGGCTGAGGCCTAGTTAGGGCCTGCACACGGAAAGTTCTTACATCATTACCTCGGGCCCCTATTCCTGCCATTATTACTGCCCTAGGTTTCGCCCTCATCTAAGCTATTTATACATTTCGTCATTTGGATTATCCAGTGTATGGCACATGCTGAGTGGTCGTTGTCCTACATCTCTGCCCATTAATATTTCATCTCATCCGCCTTGGTATATAGGGCGATTTTAATTATACCTTTATTAAATGTTACGTTTTAAGGGTCCAATAATTTCCTCTAGAAGGACACCAAAACTATCCCTATTGTTATCTACCGTCAGTGATTTGTACACATAGTAAACAGCTTCACAGTACCTGCGGGGACCTGGCTTGGCGGTTACATAGGGTACACAGCTTGGGAGTTGTACTCCAGTACAAACTGATCAGTTACACTTGGCGGTAATAAAAGTGTAACTGTTTCTACCACTAGGAGGCGCTAAACATGGCAGGCTAATGCTGCTGTGTGGTGGTGGGCATGCAAGTTGGCTGAGCTAAGGGGTCACACAGCGGAGTAATGATCGGGGTCACATGGGCTGCCACCGCAACCAGGTTTGGAGACGTTAGGAGTCCGGAGACCCATCCAAATCCCAGCCGGGCACCAAGATCAGCTTTATCCTCAGGATGACCATTTTTCATGGTAGGTGACAGGCTCCTTTAGGCTTGTCCCTTAGCAGAGGCCGGAAGCATCGCGACGCCTGCGTGAGGGCCCTGGAGAGCACGGAAGAGAAGGTGGAGTGAGTCCAGATACTCACCGAAGGAACGTGGCTAGGGGAGTAGCCTTTTTTTGTTTGTTTCTCTTGATCCAAAGGGATAGAAAAGGGGCTTGAACTAGGATATCAGTCTTATAGTGGCCCATTATTATTGCATGGGGCACACAGTGGGCTTTACTGACGACTAGGGGCGCTATTATCTTGTAGTGGTGGGACGGGGATATTATTACTGCCGGGGGCGCTATGTATAATGAATGTAGAGGGGACAAAAGATGGGGAGTTAGTAATGAGCCAAAAATATCTGTGCATTACACTATGCAGACACGTGTGGCTGGAGGAAGTCTTCATGGCGGTCTGGGCCCGATGGAGAGGAAAAGGGAAAGTAAACGCCTCCAGTCAGAGAGGTCAGCTGTAACCTTCTGGATAGAACTGTAATCACTGATACAGCCGGTGTACAGCTGGTGTCTACCTCTACATGCTCACTATATGGCAGTAATTTTGGTCTTAGTACAGTGGTTTCTATTCATTAGTAGTATAGCGGTGTTTACTCACTATATGGTGGTGATTTGTGCTCTCTTTTATTGGGAGAGGACATATATGTTTGTAGTCCCTGGAGTTGTCACCCAGCTTTCCCAGTGATCTGTGGATTTCGGGGTCCTGGAGTTGTCACCCAGCTTTCCCAGTGATCTGGAGATTTCCGGGTCCTGGAGTTGTCACCCAGCTTTCCCAGTGATCTGGAGATCTCCGGGTCCTGGAGTTATCACCCAGCTTTCCCAGTGATCCGTAGATTTCCGGGTCCTGGAGTTGTCACCCAGCTTTCCCAGTGATCTGGAGATCTCCGGGTCCTGGAGTTGTCACCCAGCTTTCCCAGTGATCCGTAGATTTCCGGGTCCTGGAGTTGTCACCCAGCTTTCCCAGTGATCTGTGGATTTCTGGGTCCTGGAGTTGTCACCCAGCTTTCCCAGTGATCTGGAGATTTCCGGGTCCTGGAGTTGTCACCCAGCTTTCCCAGTAATCTGGAGATCTCCGGGTCCTGGAGTTGTCACCCAGCTTTCCCAGTGATCTGGGGATTTCTGGGTCCTGGAGTTGTCACCCAGCTTTCCCAGTGATCTGGAGATTTCCGGGTCCTGGAGTTGTCACCCAGCTTTCCCAGTGATCTGGATATTTCCGGGTCCTGGAGTTGTCACCCAGCTTTCCCAGTGATCTGGATATTTCCGGGTCCTGGAGTTGTCACCCAGCTTTCCCAGTGATCTGGATATTTCCTGGTCCTGGAGTTGTCACCCAGCTTTCCCAGTGATCTGGAGATCTCCGGGTCCTAGAGTTGTCACCCAGCTTTCCCAGTGATCTGGAGATTTCCGGGTCCTGGAGTTGTCACCCAGCTTTCCCAGTGATCTGGAGATTTCCGGGTCCTGGAGTTGTCACCCAGCTTTCCCAGTGATCTGGAGATTTCCCGGTCCTGGAGTTGTCACCCAGCTTTCCCAGTGATCTGGGGATTTCCGGGTCCTGGAGTTGTCACCCAGCTTTCCCAGTGATCTGGAGATTTCCGGGTCCTGGAGTTGTCACCCAGCTTTCCCAGTGATCTGCAGATTTCCCGGTCCTGGAGTTGTCACCCAGCTTTCCCAGTGATCTGGAGATTTCCGGGTCCTGGAGTTGTCACCCAGCTTTCCCAGTGATCTGTGGATTTCTGGGTCCTGGAGTTCTCACCCAGCTTTCCCAGTGATCTGGAGATTTCCGGGTCCTGGAGTTGTCACCCAGCTTTCCCAGTGATCTGGAGATCTCCGGGTCCTGGAGTTGTCACCCAGCTTTCCCAGTGATCTGGAGATCTCCGGGTCCTGGAGTTGTCACCCAGCTTTCCCAGTGATCTGGAGATTTCCCGGTCCTGGAGTTGTCACCCAGCTTTCCCAGTGATCTGGAGATTTCCGGGTCCTGGAGTTGTCACCCAGCTTTCCCAGTGACCTGGAGATTTCCGGGTCCTGGAGTTGTCACCCAGCTTTCCCAGTGATCTGTGGGTTTCTGGATCCTGGAGTTCTCACCCAGCTTTCCCAGGAATGGATATCCTGCCATGTCATTTGTTTCCGGCATCAGTGCCCGGATCCGCTGGTGCCTGCAGACCGGATCACCCTGGGTCCCATTATATGATGAACTCCGGCAGTTTCAGTCTAACAAGGGAAACCCTCTACAACTCCTCCTGTCACCATGACTGCCGCTCGTTACATAGGTCATCACTGTTTTCAAGAATGCTTGCTGTCAGTGAATGGACACATTCTCGCTTACATCCAGAGACTGAAATCCTGTATTGAACGAATACTTTTCACAGCAGTTTGTTACAGTGTATCGGTGCAATCCCCTGTGCTGTAAACACATCAGCAGGCCCTGTCCTGCCAGTTTGTTACAATGTGTCAGTGCAGGTAACATGTATCAGCCTGGAGTCCACAGAGTTGTTAGAAACCCTCAGCTGTGAGCAGAACTAGATCAGGTTTTAACCTTCACAGCTGAAGCTTTTGTTACAGTGTATCCAGTTTAGACGATCGTCTGTGGACTCCAGTATCTGCCGCCAGTCGCTATCTCTACGTGTTGTTTCGCGATTTCCTCGGCGAGTCTCCGTCACTGGAAATTAGTGCCGCGCTCCCCCGTGCCAGGTGATCTGGCCATGACACTGAACGCCCTCCTTAGGCGCAGGATGCCAGTAGATCTGGTTGTCAGACTCGGGGCTCTGAGGTAGTCAGGGATCAGTCAGAAGGACGCACTGCCCCCTCAGGACACACCAGCAATGTGATGACCGCAGTGACACAAGTGTCCACCAGGAGGAGGCACCGAGACCTCTGTACACAGGAATGATGGGAAGTCACACTGTCAGTGATTGGTCAGTAAATGATCAGTGATTCTGAGCCAAAGCCAGGAGAGGAGGCTACAGAGATAAACTGCAGAGATCTGCAACCATTCTGTGTATCTAATCCTATCCTGTCTGCTGAGCTGTGTATCTAATCCTATCCTGTGTGATACTGTCTGCTGAGCTGTGTATCTAATTCTATCCTGTGTGATACTGTCTGCTGAGCTGTGTATCTAATCCTATCCTGTGTGATACTGTCTGCTGAGCTGTGTATCTAATCCTATCCTGTGTGATACTGTCTGCTGAACCCTGTATCTAATCCTATCCTGTGTGATACTGTCTGCTGAGCTGTGTATCTAATCCTATCCTGTGTGATACTGTCTGCTGAGCTGTGTATCTAATCCTATCCTGTCTGATAAGCTGTGTATCTAATCCTATCCTGTGTGATACTGTCTGATAAACTGTGTATCTAATCCTATCCTGTGTGATACTGTCTGCTGAGCTGTGTATCTAATCCTATCCTGTGTGATACTGTCTGCTGAGCTGTGTATCTAATCCTATCCTGTGTGATACTGTCTGCTGAGCTGTGTATCTAATCCTATCCTGTGTGATACTGTCTGCTGAGCTGTGTATCTAACCCTATCCTGTGTGATAATGCCTGCTGAGCTGTGTATCCAATCCTATCATGGGTGATACTGTCTGCTGAGCTGTGTATCTAATCCCCTACTGTGTGATACTGTCTGCTGAGCTGTGTATCTAATCCTATCCTGTCTGCTGAGCTGTGTATCTAATCCTATCCTGTCTGATGAGCTGTGTATCTAATCCTATCCTGTGTGATACTGTCTGCTGAGCTGTGTATCTAATCCTATCCTGTCTGCTGAGCTGTGTATCTAATCCTATCCTGTGTGATACTATCTGCTGAGCTGTGTATCTAATCCTATCCTGTGTGATACTGTCTGCTGAGCTGTGTATCTAATCCTATCCTGTGTGATACAGTCTGCTGGGCTGTGTATCTAATCCTATCCTGTGTGATACTGTCTGCTGACCTGTGTATCTAATCCTATCCTGTGTGATACTGTCTGCTGAGCTGTGTATCTAAGACTATTGTGCATGATACTGTCTGCTGAGCTGTGTATCTAATCCTATCCTGTGTGATACTGTCTGCTGAGCTGTGTATCTAATCCTATCCTGTGTGATATTGTCTGCTGAGCTGTGTATCTAATTCTATCCTGTGTGATACTGTCTGCTGAGCTGTGTATCTAATCCTATCCTGTGTGATACTGTCGGCTGAGCTGTATCTAATCCTATTACATCTGATACTGTCTGCTGAGCTGTGTATCTAATCCTGCCCTGTGTGATACTGTCTGCTGAGCTGTGTATCTAATCCTATCCTGTCTGATAAGCTGTGTATCTAATCCTATCCTGTGTGATACTGTCTGATAAACTGTGTATCTAATCCTATCCTGTGTGATACTGTCTGCTGAGCTGTGTATCTAATCCTATCCTGTGTGATACTGTCTGCTGAGCTGTGTATCTAATCCTATCCTGTGTGATACTGTCTGCTGAGCTGTGTATCTAATCCTGTCCTGTGTGATACTGTCTGCTGAGCCCTGTATCTAATCCTCTCCTGTGTGATACTGTCTGCTGCGCTGTGTATCTAATCCTACCCTGTGTGATACTGTCTGCTGAGCTGTGTATCTAATCCTATCCTGTGTGATACTGTCTGCTGAGCTATGTATCTAATCCTCCCCTGTGTGATACTGTCTGCTGAGCTGTGTATCTAATCCTATTACATCTGATACTGTCTTCTGTGTGTATCTAATCCTACCCTGTGTGATACTGTCTGCTTAGCTGTATCTAATCCTATCCTGTGTGATACTGTCTGCTGAGCTGTGTATCTAATCCTATCCTGTGTGATACTGTCTGCTGAGCGGTGTATCTAATATTATCATGTGTGATACTGTCTGCTGAACTGTGTATCTAATCCTATCCTGTGTGATACTGTCTGCTGAGCCGTGTATCTAATCCTATCCTGGGTGATACTGTCTGCTGAGCTGTGTATCTGATCCTATCCACAGATCCCCCATAACAGTGCCATCCACAGATCCCCCATAACAGCGTCATCCACAGATCCCCCATAACAGTGTCATCCACAGATCCCCCATAACAGTGTCATCCACAGATCCCCCATAACAGTGTCCTCCACAGATCCCCCATAACAGTGACATCCACAGATCCCCCATAACAGTGTGTCATCCACAGATCCCCCATAACAGTGTGTCATCCACAGATCCCCCATAACAGTGACCTCCACAGATCCCCCCATAACGGTGTCATCCACAGATCCCCCATAACAGTGACCTCCACAGATCCCCCCATAACGGTGTCATCCACAGATCCCCCATAACAGTGTCCTCCACAGATCCCCCATAACAGTGTCATCCACAGATCCCCCATAACAGTGACATCCACAGATCCCCCATAACAGTGTCATCCACAGATCCTCCATAACAGTGTCATCCACAGATCCCCCATAACAGTGACATCCACAGATCCCCCATAACAGTGTCATCCACAGATCCTCCATAACAGTGCCATCCACAGATCCTCCATAACAGTGTCATTCACAGATCCCCCATAACAGTGACATCCACAGATCCCCCATAACAGTGTCATCCACAGATCCTCCATAACAGTGTCATCCACAGATCCCCCATAACAGTGTCATCCACAGATCCTCCATAACAGTGCCATCCACAGATCCTCCATAACAGTGTCATCTCACAGATCCCCCATAACAGTGTCATCCACAGATCCCCCATAACAGTGTCATCCACAGATCCCCCATAACAGTGACATCCACAGACCCCCATAACAGTGACCTCCACAGATCCCCCATAACAGTGTGTCATCCACAGATCCCCCATAACAGTGACCTCCACAGATCCCCCATAACGGTGTCATCCACAGATCCCCCATAACAGTGCCATCCACAGATCCCCATAACAGTGCCATCCACAGATCCTCCATAACAGTGTCATCCACAGATGCCCCATAACAGTGCCATCCACAGATGCCCCATAACAGTGCGTCATCCACAGATCCCCATAACAGTGTCATCCACAGATCCCCATAACAGTGCCATCCACAGATTCCCCATAACAGTGTCATCCACAGATCCCCATAACAGTGTCCTCCACAGATCCCCCATAACAGTGTCATCCACAGATTCCCCATAACAGTGTCATCCACAGATCCCCCATAACAGTGCCATCCACAGATCCCCCATAACAGTGTCCTCCACAGATCCCCCATAACAGTGTCATTCACAGATCCCTCATAACATTGTCATCCACAGATCCCCCATAACAGTGTGTCCTCCACAGATCGCCCATAACAGTGACATCCACAGTGCCCCCATAACAGTGTCATCCACAGATCCCCCATAACAGTGACATCCACAGACCCCCATAACAGTGACCTCCACAGATCCCCCATAACAGTGTGTCATCCACAGATCCCCCATAACAGTGACCTCCACAGATCCCCCCATAACGGTGTCATCCACAGATCCCCCATAACAGTGCCATCCACAGATCCCCCATAACAGTGCCATCCACAGATCCTCCATAACAGTGTCATCCACAGATGCCCCATAACAGTGCCATCCCCAGATGCCCCATAACAGTGCGTCATCCACAGATCCCCCATAACAGTGTCATCCACAGATCCCCCATAACAGTGCCATCCACAGATTCCCCATAACAGTGTGTCATCCACAGATCCCCCATATCAGTGTCCTCCACAGATCCCCCATAACAGTGACATCCACAGATCCCCCATAACAGTGTCCTCCACAGATCCCCCATAACAGTGACATCCACAGATCCCCCATAACAGTGTCATCCACAGATCCCCCATAACAGTGCCATCCACAGATCCCCCATAACAGTGTCATCCACAGATCCCCCTATAACAGTGCCATCCACAGATCCTCCATAACAGTGTCATCCACAGATCCCCCATAACAGTGCCATCCCCAGATGCCCCATAACAGTGCGTCATCCACAGATCCCCCATAACAGTGTCATCCACAGATCCCCCATAACAGTGCCATCCACAGATTCCCCATAACAGTGTGTCATCCACAGATCCCCCATAACAGTGTCCTCCACAGATCCCCCATAACAGTGACATCCACAGATCCCCCATAACAGTGTCCTCCACAGATCCCCCATAACAGTGACATCCACAGATTCCCCATAACAGTGTCATCCACAGATTCCCCATAACAGTGTCATCCACAGATCCCCCATAACAGTGCCATCCACAGATCCCCCATAACAGTGCCATCCACAGATTCCCCATAACAGTGTCATCCACAGATCCCCCATAACAGTGTCCTCCACAGATCCCCCATAACAGTGTCATTCACAGATCCCTCATAACATTGTCATCCACAGATCCCCCATAACAGTGTGTCCTCCACAGATCGCCCATAACAGTGACATCCACAGTGCCCCCATAACAGTGTCATCCACAGATCCCCCATAACAGTGTCATCCACAGATCCCCCATAACAGTGACATCCACAGACCCCCATAACAGTGATATCCACAGACCCCATAACAGTGACCTCCACAGATCCCCCATAACAGTGTGTCATCCACAGATCCCCCATAACAGTGACCTCCACAGATCCCCCATAACGGTGTCATCCACAGATCCCCCATAACAGTGCCATCCACAGATCCCCCATAACAGTGCCATCCACAGATCCTCCATAACAGTGTCATCCACAGATGCCCCATAACAGTGCCATCCCCAGATGCCCCATAACAGTGCGTCATCCACAGATCCCCATAACAGTGTCATCCACAGATCCCCCATAACAGTGCCATCCACAGATTCCCCATAACAGTGTCATCCACAGATCCCCCATAACAGTGTCATCCACAGATCCCCATAACAGTGTCCTCCACAGATCCCCCATAACAGTGACATCCACAGATCCCCCATAACAGTGACATCCACAGATCCCCCATAACAGTGTCCTCCACAGATCCCCCATAACAGTGACATCCACAGATCCCCCATAACAGTGTCATCCACAGATCCCCCATAACAGTGCCATCCACAGATCCCCCATAACAGTGTCATCCACAGATCCCCCTATAACAGTGTCATCAACAGATCCCCCATAACAGTGACATCCACAGATCTCCCATAACAGTGTCATCCACAGATCCCCCATAACAGTGTCATCCACAGATCCTCCATAACAGTGTCATCCATAGATCCCCCATAACAGTGTCATCCACAGATCCCCCATAACAGCGTCATCCACAGATCCCCCATAACAGTGTCATCCACAGATCCCCCTATAACAGTGTCATCCACAGATCTGCCATAACAGTGCCATCCACAGATCCCCAAAAAATAACAACAATTACAATGTAACTAAGGGGGGATATTTGTGTGCTGCTGTTAGGACTAAGGGAAAACAAATTATCGTTATAAATTAACGATTCCCTTACGTCCTAACCAGTGGCACAGATGGGGATTTAGCAAGTAGAAACCCCCATGGGAGGGTCCTCATGCCTGGCGGAGGATAGCACTGTCTGGCCGAATGAGGAATAACTATGTATTCTAGCATCCACTCTATAGTGTGAGATAAAGGTGGAGTGAGAACTCCAAGAAGCCGACTTACAGATCACATCCAATGGGATCGAGCTTCTCTCTGCAAAAGAAGTGGCCACTGCTCGAGTAGAGTGGGCCCTTACAAATTCAGGGGGCTCCGAGCCCCGAGACATATAAGACTCTCCAATTGCCTCTTTAATCCAACGACTGATGGAGGGCTTAGAGGCTTTCTTCCCCTTATGGGTACTGGAAAAGAGGATAAGGAGGTTTTCATCTCTCCTAAATACCTTGGAGCGTTCCAGGTAAATCCGAAGACATCTCAAAATGTCGAGGGTGTGGAGCCCTCTTTCTTCAGAGGAGGGGGGGGGCCAAAATCGGCAGGGAAATCACCTGGTTGATATTGTCAATGGAAGGAACCTTTGGAATGAAAGTAGGTAAAAATCTAAGAAGTACCCGATCTTGCAGGAACTTCGTATAAGGCTCAAAAGCAGAAAAGGCTTGGAGTTCCCCAACTCGCTTTGCTGAGGTAACGGCCAATGGGAAGGTGATTTTCTAGGTCAAGAACTTGAATTCCGCCTCCTCTAGGGGCTCAAAGGGGGGAGATGCCAACCCCCTGAGCACGACCGATAAATCCCACACAGGGATAGGTCTGATTACTGTCGGCTTCGATCTTGAGGCTCCCTTCAGGAATCTCTTGATAAGGGGGTCTTGAGAAACAGCTCTGTTGAGACAAGCAGAGATTGCTGAGACCTGCACTTTGAGAGTAGAGGGCGATAACCCCTTGATCAGACCATCTTGTAGGAGTTGGAGAATTACCGGGATAGAAGCTTCAGCCGACGTCTGCTGATGCTTAGAACACCAAGATGAAAAACTCTTCCAGATTCTGGAGTAGGCCTTATTGGTAGCTTCTGATCTGGAGTGCTCTAAGGTTCTCAAGACAGACCCCGATAGCCCTTCTATCCTTGGAAGGGACTGACCAACCTCCAGGCTGTCAGGTTGAAGATTTGAGGAGATCTGCGTGTCCCCCGACACCAGTATTCTCTCTGGGGGAAGCCTCAGAAATTGACCCCGACTCATCTGTAAGAGTTGGGTAAACCAAGCTCTCTTCGGCCAGTATGGGATAATGGCGATGACTGACGCTTCGTCCTGCCTGATTTTCATCAAGACCCTTGGTATCAAGGAAATTGGAGGGAAAATGTAGGCCAGCCTGAACCTCCATTGGATTGACAGGGCATCTATTGCCACCGGGTTGTCCTCCCTGTAAAGGGAGCAATACCTTTCCACTTTGGTGTTGAACCTCGTTGCCATGAGATCGATCTCTGGCATGCCCCACCTGAGCGTTATCTCCTTGAAGACCTCTGGATGAAGTGACCATTGTCCGGTTGGAAGACCCCGGCTCAGGCGGTCCGCGATCACATTGTGAACTCCGCGAATGTGGACGGCTGACAAGTGGGTGAGGTTCATTTCTGCCCAATCCATTATCACCCCTATCTCTCTCAGGAGACTTTGTGACCTCGTGCCTCCCTGCTTGTTGATATACAGAACAGCGGTCATGCTGTCTGACTGTATCTTCACGGCCTTCCCTTGAATGGAGGGAGCAAAATGAAAAAGAGCTAGTCTGATTGCTCTGATCTCCAGGAGGTTCGATGACAAAAACCTCTCCTGAGGTGTCCAAGTTCCTTGGACTGTCTTGTCTAGAAGATGAGCTCCCCAGCCTACTAGGGATGCGTCTGAAGTAAGTATGATCCAAGAGGGCTGGATCAGGGACTTGCCGTCCTTGTGGTGGGACCACCACCTTAGAGAGGATCGGACTTTGTAAGGCAGGGAGAGAACGGAATTGAGTCCCACCGGACTGTGATTCCACTTGGCTAGTACTTCCGACTGGAGCGGACGTAGATGCCATAATGCCCAAGGTACCGCTTCCGCGGTTGAAGACATTAGTCCCAACATCCTCACCCATGTTCGAATCGTTACCTGTTTCAGTACCGAGAGAGAACGGGCTGTTCGTTGAACGGATTGCTTTCTTTCGGGAGTGAGATGAATAGTCATCCTGACTGAATCCACCACGAACCCCAGGAACCTTACTGAGGTGGCTGGTTGAAGTTCTCTAGAATCTTTTGCTTGTTGCAGGAAAGAAGCCTTGTTTGGACGAACTTGTCCGATGTCGGACTGCTCAAGTCCACAAAGTAACCCTGTGAAATTATGCGGAGGGCTGGATATGTTCCTGCCAACAAGATAGAAAATGCCGTAGGCGCCCGCCTACGGTAATGTGGGGAGAAGGGAGTATGGGATTTCCAGTCAGACCAGCTAAATACCAAGAGCCTCGAGGAGGTCTGCAATCAGAGCGTCGAGGACTTCTTGGGGGGTCTAGAACCCCTAGAGGACTTTCCTCCTCTACGGGAGCCCCAATCTCTCTTGGCTCTGGGTTGAGGTTCCGTGCTGGAACTGAACCTTTTGCCCCGACCACGAAAGGACTGCTGGGGAAGGGACTTGCCCTTCTTATCCGACAGCCCTTCCATTATTTGGTCCAGCTCTGCACCCAAGAGTTTGCCGGGTTCGTATGCCATGGCACAAAGGTTGTGTTTAGAGGTCGTATCGGCCTTGCATGGTTTCAACCAAAGCGGACGCCTGCCCGCGGTTGAGAGGGCCATGGACTTAGATGCCAGCTTCAATTGCTGTGGAGCCGCGTCACACAGGAAGTCTATGGCAAGACTGGCTGTCTTGCAAGAGGCCAAAATGTCGTCCCTAGAGACCCCCTGGTCTAGGTCAGACTAAATCTGGATGATGAAATCGCGACCTAGGCAGAGGCTGAGGAATAAGCGCGCCTAAGAGCGCAATCCGCCTTCCGATCCATTGGATCCTGCAAACTTGACCCGTCGTCTGAAGGGATTAGGGTCCTTCATGATAATTTTAATATCGCCATGTCCACTTTTGGGACAGGCCCCCAGGAAGATACTTGATCCTCCTTGACCGGAAATACTGCCTTGAATCTCTTGGTCAACACTGGACCTTTTTCCGGCTTTTTCCATTCCGTCTTCATCAGAGACAGGAGGGAATTATCCGCTTTAAAGGCCCTAGGCCCCTTAGAGGCAGAAGATGAGGCTTCCCCTGGATCAACGTCCTGGTACCCCGACCGGATGGATCTAAGCAGCCGTTGGGCTTTTTCCTGGAGGAAAAGAAATATGAACCTGGAGACTGAACCTGGAGACTCACCACCTTTGAATAGTGTGTTTGGGCGCCAAAAAAAAGAAGCCCCGCCCACTAAAAGGGGCGGGGTAAATTTAAGGCATAGATTCTTTAAATTAACATAAAGTAATATTTTAAAATGAAGAGAGGGCCTCTCTAGACCTGAGAAGGGCACAAAGCCCTCCTACAATAAGAAATAAAGCATCCTCGGCCGAAAACAAACTGAAAACGGACGTCGAAGACCGGAAGTGAACATCACCTGACGTCACTTCCGCAAGATGGCGGCGCCCAGCCGAACATGCGGGACGCCGTCACCGCCGCTTCTCCCCTAGAACGAGGTAAGCCCCAACGCTCCTGATGCATAAACAGGAGCATTAGAACTTTAGGCGGTGTAGAAGGAGCGGAGAAAAGCGCTCCAGAAGGGAAAAGAAATAACACTCTCTCCACTGCAGGGATGGAGGAGTGGAACCACCCTTCCTGTCTTGTCCGCAGGACAGAAAAAAACACAATGTCCTGGGGGGTCACGCCCCCTCTTTATTGGGGGCAAAGAGGGCGTGTATGTGTTTAGTTTTTTATTTTTATTAAAACTTCCACCTGTCCTAACCAGTCCACAGGGGCAAAATACCCCATCTGTGCCACTGGTTAGGATGTAAGGGAACCATCTTTTCAGCTAAAAATGTATCTTTGTCTTTTTCTATACGTACTAATAAAGCTGAATGAAAAGAGCTGCAAAAGGTCCTTGCACGTTGCGTCGTCATTGAGCTGCCTTCGCCATTCGCCTGCCCTCCCTCATTCTCCATTGTCATCGGGGTCCTGATAGATGTAGGTGTTCCAGTTGGTGCCTGCTCCATTCTCCTCGGTTCTGTCAGTCAGCGGCTCGGCGTCTGTCCCGGAATCGCCATGTCTGAGGATACGGAGCGCCCAGAAGGCCGCATCGTCAAGATGGAGGTGGACTACAGCGCCACCGTGGACCAGCGGCTGCCGGAGTGCGAGAAGCTTGCTGCGGTGAGAGGAGAGGGGGGCCTGAGTCACGCAAGCCCGGGGATGTGGAGGCCTGAGGCTGCTGTGCAGTGCGGGGTCCCGGGGCTTAGGTTTTATATGAGGTCCCCAGAGCTCCATGAAGTGTCTGCAGTAATCATATAATAGACTGGAAGGGAAGGGGCCACAAGCATGGAGGCTGGGGCCTGAAGTCAGGAGCCGCAGGAGAAAAGTATAGTTTAGAGCATGGGGGATATTGGGGAACCACAGGTGGACGGGGCCCTAGGCTGTGGGGTCAGGACGGGGCCCTCGGCTGTGGGGTCAGGACGGGGCCCTCGGCTGTGGGGTCAGGACCTGTTTCAGGACGGGGCCCTCAGCTGTGGGAGCAGGACCGCGGGACAGGGGCCCTCGCGCTGCTTGTTGTCCCGCTCTCCTCGCTGCGCCGTCTTGTGCTGCTTGTTGTCCCGCTCTCCTCGCGGCGTCATCGCGTGTTTGTTGTCCCGCTCTCCTCGCGGCGTCATCGCGTGTTTGTTGTCCCGCTCTCCTCGCGGAGTCATCTTGTGCTGCTTGTTGTCCCGCTCTCCTCGCTGCGCCGTCTTGTGCTGCTTGTTGTCCCGCTCTCCTCGCGGCGTCATCGCGTGTTTGTTGTCCCGCTCTCCTCGCGGCGTCATCGCGTGTTTGTTGTCCCGCTCTCCTCGCGGAGTCATCTTGTGCTGCTTGTTGTCCCGCTCTCCTCGCGGCGTCATCGCTTGTTGTTTGTTGTCCCGCTCTCCTCGCGGAGTCATCTTGTGCTGCTTGTTGTCCCGCTCTCCTCACGGAGTCAGCTTGTGCTGCTTGTTGTCCCGCTCTCCTCGCAGCGTACTCGCGTGTTGTTTGTTGTCCTGCTCTCCTCGCGGAGTCATCTTGTGCTGCTTGTTGTCCCGCTCTCCTCGCGGAGTCATCGTGTGCTGCTTGTTGTCCCGCTCTCCTCGCAGCGTACTCGCGTGTTGTTTGTTGTCCTGCTCTCCTCGCGGAGTCATCTTGTGCTGCTTGTTGTCCCGCTCTCCTCGCAGCGTCATCGCTTGTTGTTTGTTGTCCCGCTCTCCTCGCAGCGTCATCGCTTGTTGTTTGTTGTCCCGCTCTCCTCGCGGCGCCATCGCATGTTGTTTGTTGTCCCGCTCTCCTCGCGGAGTCATCTTGTGCTGCTTGTTGTCCTGCTCTCCTCCCGGCGTCATCGCTTGTTGTTTGTTGTCCCGCTCTCCTCGCTGCGTCGTCGTCGTTGTGTGCTGCTTGTTGTCCCGCTCTCCTCGCGGAGTCATCTTGTGCTGCTTGTTGTCCCGCTCTCCTCGCGGAGTCATCTTGTGCTGCTTGTTGTCCCGCTCTCCTCGCGGAGTCATCTTGTGCTGCTTGTTGTCCCGCTCTCCTCGCGGAGTCATCTTGTGCTGCTTGTTGTCCCGCTCTCCTCGCGGCGTCATCGCGTGTTGTTTGTTTTCCCGCTCTCCTCGCTGTGTCATCTTGTGCTGCTTGTTGTCCCGCTCTCCTCGCGGCGTCATCGCGTGTTGTTTGTTTTCCCACTCTCCTCGCGGAGTCATCTTGTGCTGCTTGTTGTCCCGCTCTCCTTGCGGCGTCATCGCGTGCTGCTTGTTGTCCCGCTCTCCTCGCGGCGTCATCGCGTGCTGCATGTTGTCCCGCTCTCCTCGCGGTGTTGTGTAATTTGATGATTTTTCTTTTCCTTTTTTTTCAGGAGGGAAAACTCCAGGAAGTAATAGAGACGTTGCTGTCCCTGGAGAAACAGACCCGGACGGTGCGTACAGTGAGGCCCCCCGACGCACATCTGCCCAGAGGGGGGGAGGAGCCCCCCGATCCCCCGATGTACATATACACTGAGGAGTGGTCTTGGACATAGATATTATGGGGGTCCGGCCTCATCTATAAGCAGTGCTGTCATGGGGGAACTGCGGCTCTCAGCATCACTATGTCCCTTATATACTCCCTATGAGCTGCTCGTTGCATTCTGGTCTTTGTAGTTCCCCATCTCCATGAGGATGTGGGATCAGTGACCCCCCCACCCCCCGTGTATAACCAGCTTCCACTGTGTCTCGCAGGCGTCTGACATGGTGTCCACATCTCGCATCCTGGTCGCCGTCGTGAAGATGTGCTACGAAGCGAAAGAGTGGGACCTGCTGAACGAGAACGTCATGCTGCTGTCCAAGAGGAGGAGCCAGCTCAAACAGGTGGGGGCCCTTTAAAACGGCCGTCCTCCCTACCACCTGTGTGTTTGTGTTTGGTGGGGGCCTACCCTGGGACCCCCGCTGGAGGTGCACATCACTGTGTCGGGGCCCGCCAGGCTCCACGGAGCGCCGCTGCTCCTTGTTTCAGCTTGTTAGACGTGTGTGTTATTTCAGTTTAAGAGGAATGTTTCCATTCACTGACGTTCAGCAGAGCTGAGTCTATTAGAAAGATACAAGTCTCCTCGGGGTGTCGGGAGCTGACATGACCCCTGACCCCTGGATTTTTAGGGTGTCGCCAATTTCCCTGCAGTTGAAGTGTAACCACTATATCTTATTCCGGGGAGGTGTACTGCTGACATTGGAGGGGTCAGAGGTGAAGGTTTGTCATGTGACCCGTGTCATACACTTGGGGGGGTCCCTGCCTCTTGTTGGAAGGGTCAGAGGTGAAGTTCTGTCATGTGACCCGTGTCATACATTTGGGGGGTCCCTGCCTCTTGTTGGAGGGGTCAGGGGTGAAGTTCTGTCATGTGACCAGTGTGATACATTTGGGGGGTCCCTGCCTCTTGTTGGAGGGGTCAGAGGTGAAGTTCTGTCATGTGACCAGTGTGATACATTTGGGGGGGCTCTGCCTGTGTCTGACACCTTGTCTTTTCATCCCAGGCCGTGGCCAAGATGGTGCAGCAATGCTGTAAATACGTGGAGGAGATCACAGACCTTCCCATCAAGCTGAAGTTAATCGACACGCTGCGGACCGTGACCGAGGGAAAGGTGGGTCTCATTCACACAGTCCAATCCTCCCCAGAACTACCCCTATATGTGACTGTATAGCCTGATGTGTTCTTGCTAGTTTTGCCTTCTACTGTTCCCCGTGCTGTACACTGCAGCTCAACTCCGTTACAGCCCAGCGTGTGACTCTGTATTAGAGCCGAATACATTGTAACAAGCCCTGCAGCTGTGATAAGTATCTGTCAGCCTGGGGTCC
Organism: Bufotes viridis; assembly: GCA_033119425.1. Taxonomy (NCBI): domain Eukaryota; kingdom Metazoa; phylum Chordata; class Amphibia; order Anura; family Bufonidae; genus Bufotes; species Bufotes viridis. Next base: position 274,427,694 of record CM065594.1, on the reverse strand, counting down.
CGAACTGTAGAGAAGTTTGTGCTGTGCTAGGCTTGGCTCCCATTTGAAAGTTTCTGTTCACTGACAGTAAGCAGAGATGGTTTCTGTATTTACCCAGGACTGCATGCACTGATTGTGAGTTATATCTTCAGATTTACGTGGAGATTGAGCGGGCTCGTCTCACCAAGACCTTGGGTGCCATCAAGGAGCAGAGCGGGGATGTGAAGGAGGCGGCGTCCATCCTGCAGGAGCTTCAGGTAGGGAGCTGACCCCTGGAATTAAAGGGGCCCTCCACTTACATCGGGCCACGTCTCCTCCATGTCTCATGTCAGGGGGCACAAGAGTTTGATTCAGGGTCCATGCACACGTCCGCAACTGTTCTGCGGATCGCACGTGGCCGGCGGACAAGAATAGGCCATGCTGTATTTTTTGCGGAGCCGCCGAACAGAGGTGCAGATGCGGACAGGACACGGTGTGCTGTCCGCATCTTTTGCAGCTCCATTGAAATGAATGGGTCTGCAACCAATCCGCAAAATGGCTGAACGGATGCGGACCCGTTATGCGGACATGTGAATGGACCCGTAATCTAACTTGATCCCGATGATAAGCGGCAGCTGTGTGGCTGATGCCTATCTCCGGCCGGTCACGTAGGGCGGCCCTAAGATCTATCATTTCCAGCATCTCCCCGCCATGAGAAAACGTCTGCCCCCACAAATGTCCTCTGTGTGGTTATAGGTGGAGACCTACGGATCCATGGAGAAGAAGGAGAAGGTGGAGTTCATCCTGGAGCAGATGCGACTGTGCCTGGCGGTGAAGGATTACATCCGCACCCAGATCATCAGCAAGAAGATCAACACCAAGTTTTTCCAGGATGAAAACACAGAGGTAAAGACACCGAGACAAATAACTGAGCCCCGGGAGGGGAGAAGAGAAGTGATTACCCCCCCCCCCAAACCCGCTAAACACTGGTCCTGAGCTAAATCTGGTATTATACTCAAGAGCTGCACTCACTGTTCTGCTGGTGCAGTCACTGTGTACATACATTACTTATCCTGTACTGATCCCAAGTTACATCTTGTATTATACTCCAGAGCTGCACTCACTATTCTGCTGGTGCAGTCACTGTGTACATACATTACTTATCCTGTACTGATCCTGAGTTACATCCTGTATTATACTCCAGAGCTGCACTCACTATTCTGCTGTTGCAGTCACTGTGTACATACATCACTTATCCTGTACTGATCCTGAGTTACATCCTGTATTCTACTCCAGAGCTGCACTCACTATTCTGCTGGTGGAGTCACTGTGTACATACATTACTTATCCTGTACTGATCCTGAGTTACATCCTGTATTCTACTCCAGAGCTGCACTCACTATTCTGCTGTTGCAGTCACTGTGTACATACATCACTTATCCTGTACTGATCCTGAGTTACATCCTGTATTATACTCCAGAGCTGCACTCACTATTCTGCTGTTGCAGTCACTGTGTACATACATTACTTATCCTGTACTGATCCTGAGTTACATTCTGTATTATACTCCAGAGCTGCACTCACTATTCTGCTGGTGCAGTCACTGTGTACATGCATTACTTATCCTGTACTGATCCTGAGTTACATCCTGTATTATACTCCAGAGCTGCACTCACTATTCTGCTGGTGCAGTCACTGTGTACATACATCACTTATACTGTACTGATCCTGAGTTACATCCTGTATTATACTCCAGAGCTGCACTCATTATTCTGCTGGTGCAGTCACTGTGTACATACATTACTTATTCTGTACTGATCCTGAGTTACATCCTGTATTATACTCCAGAGCTGCACTCACTATTCTGCTGGTGCAGTCACTGTGTACATACATTACTTATCCTGTACTGATCCTGAGCTACATTCGGTATTATACTCCAGAGCTGCACTCACTATTCTGCTGGTGCAGTCACTGTGTACATACATTACATTACTTATCCTGAACTGATCCTCAGTTACATCCTGTATTATACTCCAGAGCTGTACTCATTATTCTGCTGGTGCAGTCACAGTGTACATACATTACTTATCCTGTACTGACCCTGAGTTACATCCTGTATTATACTGCAGAGCTGCACTCACTATTCTGCTGGTGCAGTCACTGTGTACATACATTACTTATCCTGTACTGATCCTGAGTTACATCCTGTATTATACTCCAGAGCTGCACTCACTATTCTGCTGGTGCAGTCACTGTGTACATACATTACTTATCCTGTACTGATCCTGAGTTACATCCTGTATTATACTCCAGAGCTAAACTCACTATTCTGCTGGTGCAGGCACTGTGTACATACATTACTTATCCTGTACTGATCCTGAGTTACATCCTGTATTATACTCCAGAGCTGCACTCACTATTCTGCTGGTGCAGTCACTGTGTACATACATTACTTATCCTGTACTGATCCTGAGTTACATCCTGTATTTTACTCCAGAGCTGCACTCACTGTTCTGCTGGTGCAGTCACTGTGTACATACATTACTTATCCTGTACTGATCCTGAGTTACATCCTGCATTATACTCCAGAGCTGCACTCACTATACTGCTGGTGCAGTCACTGTGTACATACATTACTTATCCTGTACTGATCCTGAGTTACATCCTGTATTATACTCCAGAGCTGCACTCACTATTCTGCTGGTGCAGTCACTGTGTACATACATTACTTATCCTGTACTGATCCTGAGTTACATCCTGTATTATACTCCAGAGCTGCACTCACTATTCTGCTGGTGCAGGCACTGTGTACATACATTACTTATCCTGTACTGATCCTGAGTTACATCCTGTATTATACTCCAGAGCTGCACTCACTATTCTGCTGGTGCAGTCACTGTGTACATACATTACTTATCCTGTACTGATCCTGAGTTACATCCTGTATTATACTCCAGAGCTGCACTCACTATTCTGCTGGTGCAGTTACTGTGTACATACATTACTTATCCTGTACTGATCCTGAGTTACATCCTGTATTATACTCCAGAGCTGCACTCACTATTCTGCTGGTGCATTCACTGTGTACATACATTACTTATCCTGTACTGATCCTGAGTTACATCCTGTATTATACTCCAGAGCTGCACTCACTATTCTGCTGGTGCAGTCACTGTGTACATACATTACTTATCCTGTACTGATCCTGAGTTACATCCTGTATTATACTCCAGAGCTGCACTCCCTATTCTGCTGGTGCAGTCACTGTGTACATTACATTACTTATCCTGTACTGATCCTGAGTTACATCCTGTATTATACTCCAGAGCTGCACTCACTATTCTGCTGGTGCAGTCACTGTGTACATACATTACTTATCCTGTACTGATCCTGAGTTACATCCTGTATTATACTCCAGAGCTGCACTCACTATTCTGCTGGTGCAGTCACTGTGTACATACATTACTTATCCTGTACTGATCCTGAGTTACATCCTGTATTATACTCCAGAGCTGCACTCACTGTTCTGCTGGTGCAGTCACTGTGTACATACATTACTTATCCTGTACTGATCCTGAGTTACATCCTGTATTATACTCCAGAGCTGCACTCACTGTTCTGCTGGTGCAGTCACTGTGTAAATACATCACTTATCCTGTACTGATCCTGAGTTACATCCTGTATTATACTCCAGAGCTGCACTCACAGGCTGTGTTGCGTTTCGTCTCTTGGTCGGTTGCTCTTATCTCGTGCACAGAGCAGATTGTGTTCCCCGTCTTTGGGTTTCTGCCGGTTAGGAGCGCAGCTGCCATGTTTATTCTCTCTTTGCTTCTGCAGCAACTGAAGCTGAAGTACTACAACCTGATGATCCAGGTGGACCAGCATGAAGGCTCCTACCTCTCCATATGTAAGCACTACCGCGCCATTTACGACACGCCGTGCATTCAGGCCGAGAGTGAGAAGTGGCAGCAGGTGAGTCCTGAGCTCCGCCCCCGCGGAACACAAATCTTCATCACAGTCACCTGATCATAGCGACCTTTCCCTGCAGGCTCTGAAGAGCGTCGTCCTCTACGTCATCCTGTCCCCCTACGACAACGAGCAGTCCGACCTGGTGCACAGGATAAGTGCCGACAAGAAGCTGGAAGACATCCCCAAGTACAAGTAAGAACGGCAGTCCTATGTAACACCACAGTGATATCTCTGAGTACATGTAGTCCTATGTAACACCTCATATAACACTGTGATGGCTCTCTGAGTGCAGATAAGGCTAGGTTCACACTTGCAGCGCATAAATATGGCCGCCTAATCCGGGAGACAATGCCGAGAATCTGCCGGACATGTGCCAGCTCCGGAGAATTCTCCGACTGAATTAATGTCGCAGGGGTGAATCTAGCCTAATGTAGTAGATGTCACTTGCAGTCCTATGTAACACCACAGATAACACAGTGATAACTCTCTGAGTACAGATAATGTAGAAGATGTCACCTGCAGTCCTATGTAACACCACAGATAACACAGTGATAACTCTCTGAGTACAGATAATGTAGTAGATGTCACCTGCAGTCCTATGTAACACCACATATAACACAGTGATAACTCCCTGAGTACAGATAATGTAGTAGATGTCACCTGCAGTCCTATGTAACACCACAGATAACACAGTGATAACTCTCTGAGTACAGATAATGTAGTAGATGTCACCTGCAGTCCTATGTAACACCACAGATAACACAGTGATATCTCTCTGAGTACAGATAATGTAGTGGATGTCACCTGCAGTCCTATGTAACACCACAGATAACACAGTGATAACTCTCTGAGTACAGATAATGTAGTAGATGTCACCTGCAGTCCTATGTAACACCACAGATAACACAGTGATAACTCTCTGAGTACAGATAATGTAGTAGATGTCACCTGCAGTCCTATGTAACACCACAGATAACACAGTGATAGCTCTCTGAGTACAGATAATGTAGTAGATGTCACCTGCAGTCCTATGTAACACCACAGATAACACAGTGATATCTCTCTGAGTACAGATAATGTAGTGGATGTCACCTGCAGTCCTATGTAACACCACAGATAACACAGTGATAACTCTCTGAGTACAGATAATGTAGTAGATGTCACCTGCAGTCCTATGTAACACCACAGATAACACAGTGATACCTCTCTGAGTACAGATAATGTAGAAGATGTCACCTGCAGTCCTATGTAACACCACAGATAACACAGTGATAGCTCTCTGAGTACAGATAATGTGTAGTAGATGTCACCTGCAGTCCTATGTAACACCACAGATAACACAGTGATAACTCCCTGAGTACAGATAATGTAGTAGATGTCACCTGCAGTCCTATGTAACACCACAGATAACACAGTGATAACTCTCTGAGTACAGATAATGTAGTAGATGTCACCTGCAGTCCTATGTAACACCACAGATAACAGTGATATCTCTCTGAGTACAGATAATGTAGTGGATGTCACCTGCAGTCCTATGTAACACCACAGATAACACAGTAATAACTCTCAGAGTACAGATAATGTAGTAGATGTCACCTGCAGTCCTATGTAACACCACATATAACACAGTAATAACTGAGTACAGATAATGTAGTAGATGTCACCTGCAGTCCTATGTAACACCACAGATAACACAGTGATAACTCTCTGAGTACAGATAATGTAGTAGATGTCGCCTGCAGTCCTATGTAACACCACAGATAACAGTGATAACTCTCTGAGTACAGATAATGTAGTAGATGTCACCTGCAGTCCTATGTAACACCACAGATAACAGTGATAACTCTCTGAGTACAGATAATGTAGTAGATGTCACCTGCAGTCCTATGTAACACCACAGATAACACAGTGATAACTCTCTGAGTACAGATAATGTAGTAGATGTTACCTGCAGTCCTATGTAACACCACAGATAACACGTGATAACTCTCTGAGTACAGATAATGTAGTAGATGTCACCTGCAGTCCTATGTAACACCACAGATAACACAGTGATAACTCTCTGAGTACAGATAATGTAGTAGATGTCACCTGCAGTCCTATGTAACACCACAGATAACACAGTGATAACTCTCTGAGTACAGATAATGTAGTAGATGTCACCTGCAGTCCTATGTAACACCACAGATAACACAGTGATAGCTCTCTGAGTACAGATAATGTAGTAGATGTCACCTGCAGTCCTATGTAACACCACAGATAACACAGTGATAACTCTGAGTACAGATAATGTAGTAGATGTCACCTGCAGTCCTATGTAACACCACAGATAACACAGTGATAACTCTGAGTACAGATAATGTAGTAGATGTCACCTGCAGTCCTATGTAACACCACAGATAACACAGTGATAACTCTCTGAGTACAGATAATGTAGTAGATGTCACCTGCAGTCCTATGTAACACCACAGATAACACAGTGATAACTCTCTGAGTACAGATAATGTAGTAGATGTCACCTGCAGTCCTATGTAACACCACAGATAACACAGTGATAACTCTCTGAGTACAGATAATGTAGTAGATGTCACCTGCAGTCCTATGTAACACCACAGATAACACAGTGATAGCTCTCTGAGTACAGATAATGTAGTAGATGTCACCTGCAGTCCTATGTAACACCACAGATAACACAGTGATAGCTCTCTGAGTACAGATAATGTAGTAGATGTCACCTGCAGTCCTATGTAACACCACAGATAACACAGTGATAACTCTCTGAGTACAGATAATGTAGTAGATGTCACCTGCAGTCCTATGTAACACCACAGATAACACAGTGATAGCTCTCTGAGTACAGATAATGTAGTAGATGTCACCTGCAGTCCTATGTAACACCACAGATAACACAGTGATAGCTCTCTGAGTACAGATAATGTAGTAGATGTCACCTGCAGTCCTATGTAACACCACAGATAACACAGTGATAGCTCTCTGAGTACAGATAATGTAGTAGATGTCACCTGCAGTCCTATGTAACACCACAGATAACACAGTGATAACTCTCTGAGTACAGATAATGTAGTAGATGTCACCTGCAGTCCTATGTAACACCACAGATAACACAGTGATAACTCTCTGAGTACAGATAATGTAGTAGATGTCACCTGCAGTCCTATGTAACACCACAGATAACACAGTGATAACTCTCTGAGTACAGATAATGTAGTAGATGTCACCTGCAGTCCTATGTAACACCACAGATAACACAGTGATAGCTCTCTGAGTACAGATAATGTAGTAGATGTCACCTGCAGTCCTATGTAACACCACAGATAACACAGTGATAACTCTCTGAGTACAGATAATGTAGTAGATGTCACCTGCAGTCCTATGTAACACCACAGATAACACAGTGATAACTCTCTGAGTACAGATAATGTAGTAGATGTCACCTGCAGTCCTATGTAACACCACAGATAACACAGTGATAACTCTCTGAGTACAGATAATGTAGTGGATGTCACCTGCAGTCCTATGTAACATCACAGATAACACAGTGATAACTCTGAGTACAGATAATGTAGTAGATGTCACCTGCAGTCCTATGTAACACCACAGATAACAGTGATATCTCTCTGAGTACAGATAATGTAGTAGCTGTCACCTGCAGTCCTATGTAACACCACAGATAACACAGTGATAACTCCCTGAGTACAGATAATGTAGTAGCTGTCTCCTGCAGTCCTATGTAACACCACAGATAACACAGTGATATCTCTCTGAGTACAGATAATGTAGTAGATGTCACCTGCAGTCCTATGTAACACCACAGATAACACAGTGATAACTCTCTGAGTACAGATAATGTAGTAGATGTCACCTGCAGTCCTATGTAACACCACAGATAACACAGTGATAGCTCTCTGAGTACAGATAATGTAGTAGATGTCACCTGCAGTCCTATGTAACACCACAGATAACACAGTGATAACTCTCTGAGTACAGATAATGTAGTAGATGTCACCTGCAGTCCTATGTAACACCACAGATAACACAGTGATAGCTCTCTGAGTACAGATAATGTAGTAGATGTCACCTGCAGTCCTATGTAACACCACAGATAACACAGTGATATCTCTCTGAGTACAGATAATGTAGTAGATGTCACCTGCAGTCCTATGTAACACCACAGATAACACAGTGATAGCTCTCTGAGTACAGATAATGTAGTAGATGTCAGCTGCAGTCCTATGTAACACCACAGATAACACAGTGATAACTCTCTGAGTACAGATAATGTAGTAGATGTCACCTGCAGTCCTATGTAACACCACAGATAACACAGTGATAACTCTCTGAGTACAGATAATGTAGTAGATGTCACCTGCAGTCCTATGTAACACCACAGATAACACAGTGATAACTCTCTGAGTACAGATAATGTAGTAGATGTCACCTGCAGTCCTATGTAACACCACAGATAACACAGTGATAACTCTCTGAGTACAGATAATGTAGTAGATGTCACCTGCAGTCCTATGTAACACCACAGATAACACAGTGATAACTCTCTGAGTACAGATAATGTAGTAGATGTCACCTGCAGTCCTATGTAACACCACAGATAACACAGTGATATCTCTCTGAGTACAGATAATGTAGTAGATGTCACCTGCAGTCCTATGTAACACCACAGATAACACAGTGATAACTCTCTGAGTACAGATAATGTAGTAGATGTCACCTGCAGTCCTATGTAACACCACAGATAACACAGTGATAACTCTCTGAGTACAGATAATGTAGTAGATGTCACCTGCAGTCCTATGTAACACCACAGATAACACAGTGATAACTCTCTGAGTACAGATAATGTAGTAGATGTCACCTGCAGTCCTATGTAACACCACAGATAACACAGTGATAACTCTCTGAGTACAGATAATGTAGTAGATGTCACCTGCAGTCCTATGTAACACCACAGATAACACAGTGATAACTCTCTGAGTACAGATAATGTAGTAGATGTCACCTGCAGTCCTATGTAACACCACAGATAACACAGTGATAACTCTCTGAGTACAGATAATGTAGTAGATGTCACCTGCAGTCCTATGTAACACCACAGATAACACAGTGATAACTCTCTGAGTACAGATAATGTAGTAGATGTCACCTGCAGTCCTATGTAACACCACAGATAACACAGTGATAACTCTCTGAGTACAGATAATGTAGTAGATGTCACCTGCAGTCCTATGTAACACCACAGATAACACAGTGATAACTCTGAGTACAGATAATGTAGTAGATGTCACCTGCAGTCCTATGTAACACCACAGATAACACAGTGATAACTCTGAGTACAGATAATGTAGTAGATGTCACCTGCAGTCCTATGTAACACCACAGATAACACAGTGATAGCTCTCTGAGTACAGATAATGTAGTAGATGTCACCTGCAGTCCTATGTAACACCACAGATAACACAGTGATAGCTCTCTGAGTACAGATAATGTAGTAGATGTCACCTGCAGTCCTATGTAACACCACAGATAACACAGTGATAGCTCTCTGAGTACAGATAATGTAGTAGATGTCACCTGCAGTCCTATGTAACACCACAGATAACACAGTGATAACTCTCTGAGTACAGATAATGTAGTAGATGTCACCTGCAGTCCTATGTAACACCACAGATAACACAGTGATAACTCTCTGAGTACAGATAATGTAGTAGATGTCACCTGCAGTCCTATGTAACACCACAGATAACACAGTGATAACTCTCTGAGTACAGATAATGTAGTAGATGTCACCTGCAGTCCTATGTAACACCACAGATAACACAGTGATAACTCTCTGAGTACAGATAATGTAGTAGATGTCACCTGCAGTCCTATGTAACACCACAGATAACACAGTGATAACTCTCTGAGTACAGATAATGTAGTAGATGTCACCTGCAGTCCTATGTAACACCACAGATAACACAGTGATAGCTCTCTGAGTACAGATAATGTAGTAGATGTCACCTGCAGTCCTATGTAACACCACAGATAACACAGTGATAACTCTGAGTACAGATAATGTAGTAGATGTCACCTGCAGTCCTATGTAACACCACAGATAACACAGTGATAACTCTGAGTACAGATAATGTAGTAGATGTCACCTGCAGTCCTATGTAACACCACAGATAACACAGTGATAGCTCTCTGAGTACAGATAATGTAGTAGATGTCACCTGCAGTCCTATGTAACACCACAGATAACACAGTGATAACTCTCTGAGTACAGATAATGTAGTAGATGTCACCTGCAGTCCTATGTAACACCACATATAACACAGTGATAACTCTCTGAGTACAGATAATGTAGTAGATGTCACCTGCAGTCCTATGTAACACCACAGATAACACAGTGATAGCTCTCTGAGTACAGATAATGTAGTAGATGTCACCTGCAGTCCTATGTAACACCACAGATAACACAGTGATAACTCTCTGAGTACAGATAATGTAGTAGATGTCACCTGCAGTCCTATGTAACACCACAGATAACACAGTGATAGCTCTCTGAGTACAGATAATGTAGTAGATGTCACCTGCAGTCCTATGTAACACCACAGATAACACAGTGATAGCTCTCTGAGTACAGATAATGTAGTAGATGTCAGCTGCAGTCCTATGTAACACCACAGATAACACAGTGATATCTCTCTGAGTACAGATAATGTAGTAGATGTCACCTGCAGTCCTATGTAACACCACAGATAACACAGTGATAGCTCTCTGAGTACAGATAATGTAGTAGATGTCACCTGCAGTCCTATGTAACACCACAGATAACACAGTGATAACTCTCTGAGTACAGATAATGTAGTAGATGTCACCTGCAGTCCTATGTAACACCACAGATAACACAGTGATAACTCTCTGAGTACAGATAATGTAGTAGATGTCACCTGCAGTCCTATGTAACACCACAGATAACACAGTGATAACTCTGAGTACAGATAATGTAGTAGATGTTACCTGCAGTCCTATGTAACACCACAGATAACACAGTGATAACTCTCTGAGTACAGATAATGTAGTAGATGTCACCTGCAGTCCTATGTAACACCACAGATAACACAGTGATATCTCTCTGAGTACAGATAATGTAGTGGATGTCACCTGCAGTCCTATGTAACACCACAGATAACACAGTGATAGCTCTCTGAGTACAGATAATGTAGTAGATGTCACCTGCAGTCCTATGTAACACCACAGATAACACAGTGATAACTCTGAGTACAGATAATGTAGTGGATGTCACCTGCAGTCCTATGTAACACCACAGATAACACAGTGATAACTCTCTGAGTACAGATAATGTAGTAGATGTCACCTGCAGTCCTATGTAACACCACAGATAACACAGTGATAACTCTCTGAGTACAGATAATGTAGTAGATATCACCTGCAGTCCTATGTAACACCACAGATAACACAGGGATAACTCTCTGAGTACAGATAATGTAGTAGATGTCGCCTGCAGTCCTATGTAACTTGCGCTGTTTCCTGCAGGGATCTGCTGAAGCTTTTCACCACGATGGAGCTGATGCGCTGGAACGCGCTGGTGGAGCAGTACGGGAAGGAGCTGAGGGAAGGCTCCTTGGACAGTGAAGCCACAGACGTCTTCAGTTACACGGAGCAGGGGGAGAAGCACTGGAAGGACCTGAAGAACCGAGTGGTGGAGCATGTACGTGTAGTCCGAGCGCCCCCTACTGCAGGCCTGAGGTCAGGGAGGTGGTGATGAGACCCCCGTTATATATCACTGCGCCTCCTACTGCAGGCCTGAGGTCAGGGAGGTGGTGATGAGGCCCCCGTTATATATCACTGCGCCCCCTACTGCAGGCCTGAGGTCAGGGAGGTGGTGATGAGACCCCCGTTATATATCACTGCGCCTCCTACTGCAGGCCTGAGGTCAGGGAGGTGGTGATGAGGCCCCGTTATATATCACTGCGCCCTCTACTGCAGGCCTGAGGTCAGGGAGGTGGTGATGAGGCCCCGTTATATATCACTGCGCCCTACTGCAGGCCTGAGGTCAGGAGGTGGTGATGAGACCCCGTTATATATCACTGCGCCCCTACTGCAGGCCTGAGGTCAGGGAGGTGGTGATGAGACCCCGTTATATATCACTGTGCCCCGTACTGCAGGCCTGAGGTCATGGAGGTGGTGATGAGACCCCCGTTATATATCACTGCGCCCCCTACTGCAGGCCTGAGGTCAGGGAGGTGGTGATGAGACCCCCGTTATATATCACTGCGCCCCCTACTGCAGGCCTGAGGTCAGGGAGGTGGTGATGAGGCCCCCGTTATATATCACTGCGCCCCCTACTGCAGGCCTGAGGTCAGGGAGGTGGTGATGAGGCCCCCGTTATATATCACTGCGCCCCCTACTGCAGGCCTGAGGTCAGGGAGGTGGTGATGAGACCCCCGTTATATATCACTGTGCCCCCTACTGCAGGCCTGAGGTCAGGGAGGTGGTGATGAGACCCCCGTTATATATCACTGCGCCCCGTACTGCAGGCCTGAGGTCAGGGAGGTGGTGATGAGGCCCCCGTTATATATCACTGCGCCCCCTACTGCAGGCCTGAGGTCAGGGAGGTGGTGATGAGGCCCCCGTTATATATCACTGCGCCTCCTACTGCAGACCTGAGGTCAGGGAGGTGGTGATGAGGCCCCCGTTATATATCACTGCGCCCTCTACTGCAGGCCTGAGGTCAGGGAGGTGGTGATGAGGCCCCCGTTATATATCACTGCGCCCCCCACTGCAGGCCTGAGGTCAGGGAGGTGGTGATGAGGCCCACGTTATATATCACTGCGCCCCCTACTGTAGACCTGAGGTCAGGGAGGTGGTGATGAGACCCCCGTTATATATCACTGCGCCCCCTACTGCAGAGCTGAGGTCAGGGAGGTGGTGATGAGACCCCCGTTATATATCACTGCGCCCCCTACTGCAGAGCTGAGGTCAGGGAGGTGGTGATGAGGCCCCCGTTATATATCACTGCGCCCCCTACTGCAGACCTGAGGTCAGGGAGGTGGTGATGAGACCCCGTTATATATCACTGCGCCCTACTGCAGACCTGAGGTCAGGAGGTGGTGATGAGACCCCAGTTATATATCACTGCGCCCCTACTGCAGGCCTGAGGTCAGGGAGGTGGTGATGAGGCCCCATTATATATCACTGCGCCCCTACTGCAGGCCTGAGGTCAGGGAGGTGGTGATGAGACCCCCGTTATATATCACTGCGCCCTACTGCAGACCTGAGGTCAGGGAGGTGGTGATGAGACCCCGTTATATATCACTGCGCCCCTACTGCAGACCTGAGGTCAGGGAGGTGGTGATGAGACCCCAGTTATATATCACTGCGCCCCCTACTGCAGGCCTGAGGTCAGGGAGGTGGTGATGAGACCCCCGTTATATATCACTGCGCCCCCTACTGCAGGCCTGAGGTCAGGGAGGTGGTGATGAGGCCCCGTTATATATCACTGCGCCCCTACTGCAGGCCTGAGGTCAGGAGGTGGTGATGAGACCCCTGTTATATATCACTGCGCCCCCTACTGCAGACCTGAGGTCAGGGAGGTGGTGATGAGACCCCCGTTATATATCACTGCGCCCCCTACTGCAGACCTGAGGTCAGGGAGGTGGTGATGAGACCCCCGTTATATATCACTGCGCCCCCCACTGCAGACCTGAGGTCAGGGAGGTGGTGATGAGACCCCCGTTATATATCACTGCGCCCCGTACTGCAGGCCTGAGGTCAGGGAGGTGGTGATGAGACCCCCGTTATATATCACTGCGCCCCCTACTGCAGACCTGAGGTCAGGGAGGTGGTGATGAGGCCCCCGTTATATATCACTGCGCCCCCTACTGCAGACCTGAGGTCAGGGAGGTGGTGATGAGACCCCCGTTATATATCACTGCGCCCTCTACTGCAGGCCTGAGGTCAGGGAGGTGGTGATGAGACCCCCGTTATATATCACTGCGCCCCCCCACTGCAGGCCTGAGGTCAGGGAGGTGGTGATGAGACCCCCGTTATATATCACTGCGCCCCCTACTGTAGACCTGAGGTCAGGGAGGTGGTGATGAGACCCCCGTTATATATCACTGCGCCCCCTACTGCAGAGCTGAGGTCAGGGAGGTGGTGATGAGACCCCCGTTATATATCACTGCGCCCCCTACTGCAGAGCTGAGGTCAGGGAGGTGGTGATGAGGCCCCCATTATATATCACTGCGCCCCCTACTGCAGGCCTGAGGTCAGGGAGGTGGTGATGAGACCCCCGTTATATATCACTGCGCCTCCTACTGCAGGCCTGAGGTCAGGGAGGTGGTGATGAGGCCCCGTTATATATCACTGCGCCCCCTACTGCAGGCCTGAGGTCAGGGAGGTGGTGATGAGACCCCCGTTATATATCACTGTGCCCCCTACTGCAGGCCTGAGGTCAGGGAGGTGGTGATGAGGCCCCCGTTATATATCACTGCGCCTCCTACTGCAGACCTGAGGTCAGGGAGGTGGTGATGAGGCCCCCGTTATATATCACTGCGCCCCCTACTGCAGGCCTGAGGTCAGGGAGGTGGTGATGAGGCCCCCGTTATATATCACTGCGCCTCCTACTGCAGACCTGAGGTCAGGGAGGTGGTGATGAGGCCCCCGTTATATATCACTGCGCCCCCTACTGCAGGCCTGAGGTCAGGGAGGTGGTGATGAGACCCCCGTTATATATCACTGCGCCCTCTACTGCAGGCCTGAGGTCAGGGAGGTGGTGATGAGGCCCCGTTATATATCACTGCGCCCTACTGCAGGCCTGAGGTCAGGGAGGTGGTGATGAGGCCCCCGTTATATATCACTGCGCCCCCACTGCAGGCCTGAGGTCAGGAGGTGGTGATGAGACCCCGTTATATATCACTGCGCCCCTACTGCAGACCTGAGGTCAGGGAGGTGGTGATGAGGCCCCCGTTATATATCACTGCGCCCCCACTGCAGGCCTGAGGTCAGGGAGGTGGTGATGAGACCCCGTTATATATCACTGCGCCCCTACTGTAGACCTGAGGTCAGGGAGGTGGTGATGAGACCCCGTTATATATCACTGCGCCCTACTGCAGAGCTGAGGTCAGGGAGGTGGTGATGAGACCCCCGTTATATATCACTGCGCCCTACTGCAGAGCTGAGGTCAGGGAGGTGGTGATGAGGCCCCGTTATATATCACTGCGCCCTACTGCAGACCTGAGGTCAGGGAGGTGGTGATGAGACCCCGTTATATATCACTGCGCCCTACTGCAGACCTGAGGTCAGGGAGGTGGTGATGAGACCCCAGTTATATATCACTGCGCCCCCTACTGCAGGCCTGAGGTCAGGGAGGTGGTGATGAGGCCCCCATTATATATCACTGCGCCCCTACTGCAGGCCTGAGGTCAGGAGGTGGTGATGAGACCCCGTTATATATCACTGCGCCCTACTGCAGACCTGAGGTCAGGGAGGTGGTGATGAGACCCCGTTATATATCACTGCGCCCCTACTGCAGGCCTGAGGTCAGGGAGGTGGTGATGAGGCCCCCGTTATATATCACTGCGCCTCCTACTGCAGGCCTGAGGTCAGGGAGGTGGTGATGAGGCCCCCGTTATATATCACTGCGCCCTACTGCAGACCTGAGGTCAGGGAGGTGGTGATGAGGCCCCGTTATATATCACTGCGCCCCTACTGCAGACCTGAGGTCAGGGAGGTGGTGATGAGACCCCCGTTATATATCACTGCGCCCTACTGCAGACCTGAGGTCAGGGAGGTGGTGATGAGACCCCGTTATATATCACTGCGCCCCTACTGCAGGCCTGAGGTCAGGAGGTGGTGATGAGACCCCCGTTATATATCACTGCGCCCCCACTGCAGGCCTGAGGTCAGGGAGGTGGTGATGAGACCCCCGTTATATATCACTGCGCCCCTACTGTAGACCTGAGGTCAGGGAGGTGGTGATGAGACCCCGTTATATATCACTGCGCCCTACTGCAGAGCTGAGGTCAGGGAGGTGGTGATGAGACCCCGTTATATATCACTGCGCCCTACTGCAGAGCTGAGGTCAGGGAGGTGGTGATGAGACCCCTGTTATATATCACTGCGCCCGTACTGCAGGCCTGAGGTCAGGGAGGTGGTGATGAGACCCCCGTTATATATCACTGCGCCCTACTGCAGACCTGAGGTCAGGGAGGTGGTGATGAGACCCCAGTTATATATCACTGCGCCCTACTGCAGGCCTGAGGTCAGGGAGGTGGTGATGAGGCCCCCATTATATATCACTGCGCCCCTACTGCAGGCCTGAGGTCAGGGAGGTGGTGATGAGACCCCGTTATATATCACTGCGCCCTACTGCAGGCCTGAGGTCAGGGAGGTGGTGATGAGACCCCGTTATATATCACTGCGCCCCTACTGCAGACCTGAGGTCAGGGAGGTGGTGATGAGACCCCGTTATATATCACTGCGCCCGTACTGCAGGCCTGAGGTCAGGGAGGTGGTGATGAGACCCCCGTTATATATCACTGCGCCCCCTACTGCAGACCTGAGGTCAGGGAGGTGGTGATGAGACCCCTGTTATATATCACTGCGCCCCCTACTGCAGGCCTGAGGTCAGGGAGGTGGTGATGAGGCCCCCGTTATATATCACTGCGCCCCCTACTGCAGACCTGAGGTCAGGGAGGTGGTGATGAGACCCCCGTTATATATCAGTGCGCCCTCTACTGCAGGCCTGAGGTCAGGGAGGTGGTGATGAGACCCCCGTTATATATCACTGCGCCCCCTACTGCAGACCTGAGGTCAGGGAGGTGGTGATGAGGCCCCTGTTATATATCACTGCGCCTCCTACTGCAGACCTGAGGTCAGGGAGGTGGTGATGAGACCCCCGTTATATATCACTGCGCCCCCTACTGCAGGCCTGAGGTCAGGGAGGTGGTGATGAGGCCCCTGTTATATATCACTGCGCCCTCTACTGCAGAGCTGAGGTCAGGGAGGTGGTGATGAGGCCCCCGTTATATATCACTGCGCCTCCTACTGCAGACCTGAGGTCAGGGAGGTGGTGATGAGACCCCTGTTATATATCACTGCGCCTCCTACTGCAGACCTGAGGTCAGGGAGGTGGTGATGAGACCCCTGTTGTCTGGGTTGGGATGGGGGTCATTCGCTGCGGCCTCTCACTGAGTTTTTGTACGTTTACAGAATATCAGAATTATGGCGAAGTATTACACGCGGATCACGATGAAGAGAATGGCGCAGCTGTTGGATCTCTCCGTAGACGTAAGTGCTGGGCGCTGCTGGGTGCAGGGCGGTGCCTCTGGTCTCTGGCGCCGCTGATCGACATCGTTTTTTTGGCAGGAGTCTGAGGAATTCCTCTCCACTTTAGTCGTCAATAAGACGATCTATGCCAAGGTGGACCGGCTGGCCGGGATCATCAACTTCCAGCGGCCGAAGGACCCCAACGACCTCCTGAACGACTGGTCCCAGAAGCTGAACTCGCTGATGGCGCTGGTCACCAAGACGACGCACCTGATCGCCAAGGAGGAGATGATCCACAACCTGCAGTGACCGCCTGCGGGGGGCGCTGCGCCGTCAGACTGTGTTTTTTATGTTTTGCTTTTTGTTTTGTTTAATCTTAATAATAAAATGGAGGTTATGATGGCGTCCGATTCCTCACTGCACGTTACATGACTGGCAACGCCCCCTCCCCAGATCCAGCAGTCCTATGTAAGCAACAGTGCTCTGCGAGGAGGTGACATACCAGGGCTGAGATGGGTACTTACCTCTGGTGGGAGGGTCGGGTCTTGGGCAGGCTCCATGTCTCCTTCAGGTGCTGCTTTATACAGGAGCCTGGAAAGTGTGGACGTCCTCTGGAGTTCCCCTTTAAGAATAGTACATCTCCCACTGCAGTTATTCCTTAAATTCTGCCCGCTGCTTATTGTTTTTGGGAAACCTGGGTGACTACCAATGTCTGCCACTAGAGGGCTTGTTACCCAAGTAACTCCACCAGCAGAATGGTGAGTGCAGCTCTGGAGGATAATACAGGATGTAACTCAGGATCAGTACAGAATAAGTAATGTATGTACACAGTGACTGCACCAGCAGAATAGTGAGTGCAGCTCTGGAGTATAATACAGGATGTAACTCAGTATCAGTACAGGATAAGTAATGTATGTACACAGTGACTGCACCAGCAGAATAGTGAGTGCAGCTCTGGAGTATAATACAGGATGTAACTCAGGATCAGTACAGGATAAGTAATGTATGTACACAGTGACTCCACCAGCAGAATAGTGAGTGCAGCTCTGGAGTATAATACAGGATGTAACTCAGGATCAGTACAGGATAAGTAATGTATGTACACAGTGACTGCACCAGCAGAATAGCGAGTGCAGCTCTGGAGTATAATACAGGATGTAACTCAGGATCAGTACAGGATAAGTAATGTATGTACACAGTGACTGCACCAGCAGAATAGCGAGTGCAGCTCTGGAGTATAATACAGGATGTAACTCAGGATCAGTACAGGATAAGTAATGTATGTACACCGTGACTGCACCAGCAGAATAGTGAGTGCAGCTCTGGAGAATAATACAGGATGTAACTCAGGATCAGTGCAGGATAAGTAATGTATGTGTACAGTGACTGCACCAGCAGAATAGTGAGTGCAGCTCTGGAGTATAATACAGGATGTAACTCAGGATCAGTGCAGGATAAGTATTGTATGTACACAGTGACTGCACCAGCAGAATAGTGAGTGCAGCTCTGGAATATAATACAGGATGTAACTCAGGATCAGTACAGGATAAGTAATGTATGTACACAGTGACTGCACCAGCAGAATAGTGAGTGCAGCTCTGGAGTATAATACAGGATGTAACTCAGGATCAGTACAGGATAAGTATTGTATGTACACAGTGACTGCACCAGCAGAACAGTGAGTGCAGCTCTGGAGTATAATACAGGATGTAACTCAGGATCAGTACAGGATAAGTAATATATGTAGACAGTGACTGCACCAGCAGAATAGTGAGTACAGCTCTGGAGTATAATACAGGATGTAACTCAGGATCAGTACAGGATAAGTAATGTATGTACACAGTGACTCCACCAGCAGAATAGTGAGTGCAGCTCTGGAGTATAATACAGGATGTAACTCAGGATCAGTACAGGATAAGTAATGTATGTACACAGTGACTCCACCAGCAGAATAGTGAGTGCAGCTCTGGAGTACAATACAGGATGTAACTCGGGATCAGTACAGGATAAGTAATGTATGTACACAGTGACTCCACCAGCAGAATAGTGAGTGCAGCTCTGGAGGATAATACAGGATGTAACACAGGATAAGTAATGTATGTACACAGTGACTGCACCAGCAGAATAGTGAGTGCAGCTCTGGAGTATAATACAGGATGTAACTCAGGATCAGTACAGAATAAGTAATGTATGTACAGTGAATGCACCAGCAGAATAGTGAGTGCAGCTCTGGAGTATAATACAGGATGTAACTCAGGATCAGTACAGGATAAGTAATGTATGTACACAGTGACTGCACCAGCAGAATAGTGAGTGCAGCTCTGGAGTATAATACAGGATGTAACTCAGGATCAGTACAGGATAAGTATTGTATGTACACAGTGACTGCACCAGCAGAATAGTGAGTGCAGCTCTGGAATATAATACAGGATGTAACTCAGGATCAGTACAGGATAAGTAATGTATGTACACAGTGACTCCACCAGCAGAATAGTGAGTGCAGCTCTGGAGTATAATACAGGATGTAACTCAGGATCAGTACAGGATAAGTAATGTATGTACACAGTGACTGCACCAGCAGAATAGTGAGTGCAGCTCTGGGGTATAATACAGGATGTAACTCAGGATCAGTACAGGATAAGTAATGTATGTACAGAGTGACTGCAC
Source organism: Bufotes viridis (assembly GCA_033119425.1). Classification (NCBI taxonomy): domain Eukaryota; kingdom Metazoa; phylum Chordata; class Amphibia; order Anura; family Bufonidae; genus Bufotes; species Bufotes viridis. The sequence continues at coordinate 274,407,786 of CM065594.1, read as the reverse complement.
CAGCAGAATAGTGAGTGCAGCTCTGGAGTATAATACAGGATGTAACTCAGGATGAGTACAGGATAAGTAATGTATGTACACAGTGACTGTACCAGCAGAATAGTGAGTGCAGCTCTGGAGTATAATACAGGATGTAACTCAGGATCAGTACAGGATAAGTAATGTATGTACACAGTGACTGCACCAGCAGAATAGTGAGTGCAGCTCTGGAGTATAATACAGGATGTAACTCAGGATCAGTACAGGATAAGTAATGTATGTACACAGTGACTGCACCAGCAGAATAGTGAGTGCAGCTCTGGAGTATAATACAGGATGTAACTCAGGATCAGTGCTGGATAAGTAATGTATGTACACAGTGACTGCACCAGCAGAATAGTGAGTGCAGCTCTGGGGTATAATACAGGATGTAACTCAGGATCAGTACAGGATAAGTAATGTATGTACAGAGTGACTGCACCAGCAGAATAGTGAGTGCAGCTCTGGAGTATAATACAGGATGTAACTCAGGATCAGTACAGGATAAGTAATGTATGTACACAGTGACTGCACCAGCAGAATAGTGAGTGCAGCTCTGGAGTATAATACAGGATGTAACTCAGGATGAGTACAGGATAAGTAATGTATGTACACAGTGACTGCACCAGCAGAATAGTGAGTGCAGCTCTGGAGTATAATACAGGATGTAACTCAGGATCAGTACAGGATAAGTAATGTATGTACACAGTGACTGCACCAGCAGAATAGTGAGTGCAGCTCTGGAGTATAATACAGGATGTAACTCAGGATCAGTACAGGATAAGTAATGTGTGTACACAGTGACTGCACCAGCAGAATAGTGAGTGCAGCTCTGGAGTATAATACAGGATGTAACTCAGGATCAGTACAGGATAAGTAATGTATGTACACAGTGACTGTACCAGCAGAATAGTGAGTGCAGCTCTGGAGTATAATACAGGATGTAACTCAGGATCAGTACAGGATAAGTAATGTATATACACAGTGGCTGTACCAGCAGAATAGTGAGTGCAGCTCTGAAGTATAATACAGGATGTAACTCAGGATCAGTACAGGATAAGTAATGTATGCACACAGTGACTGCACCAGCAGAATAGTGAGTGCAGCTCTGGAGTATAATACAGGATGTAACTCAGGATCAGAACAGGATAAGTAATGTACACAGTGACTGCACCAGCAGAATAGTGAGTGCAGCTCTGGAGTATAGTTGTTAATTTCTAATGATAATCTGTTTTCCCTTAGTCCTAACAGCAGCACAACTGGGGACTTAGGCCCCTTGCAGACGAGCGTTCCTCCCGGAGCGAGTCCGCAACGGAGCTCCCGGCCCGACCTTCCTGCACTGCCAGGGATCACTTAGCATTATATTGATTTAGGAATGTATTGGATAACACTGGCATAATGCTGCCAGTGTTATCCATTCCAGAACTGTAAGGATTACATAGCATCATAAATCAATATAATGCTATGTGAATCCCGTCTGTGCAGGAAGGTCGGGCCGGGAGCTCCGTTGCAGAGTCACTGCGTGAGGAACGCTCGTCTGCAAGGGGCCTTAAAAATAAGAAAACCTGAGGGAGGGTCTTCCAGCTGAACTGAATTCAGGACAGACCTGCCGAAGGCGGCGAGTTCTGAACTCCTTAAGTCAAGCCTATAATGGCTTACAAATGTAGCGTGGGGTATCCATGAGGACGCAGCACAGATGTGCTCCAGCCGTACTAGGCTCCTCAGCCACAGAGGCGGCTACCGCTCGGGTAGAATGAGCGTGGACCAAAGCAGGGGCCACCAAACCCTGGGGGCCAAAAACTACTCTGATGGTCTCTGATCCAACGGCTTAATGTTGGTTTAGAAGCTTTAAGACCTTTGTTTCTTTTGGCAAAAAGAATGAAAAAATTCTCAGGCCTTCGAAAGACTTGGTTCTCTCTAGGTATATTTTCACACTTCTGGCAACATCTAGGGTCTGAAGGACCTGCTCTTCTTCCGACACTGGAGATGGGTAAAGAAATGACCTGGTTTAAATTGTGGAAAGAAGGTACCTTATGCACGAAGGTAGAGAAACCGCAGAAGGACGATCCGGTAAAAATAGAGTATAAGACTCCACAGCAGCCACGGCCTGCAATTCTCCGATTCTCTTTGCTGAAGTAATGGCCAGCAAAAAACAAACAGGTCTTCCAAGACAAGAACTTTAAATCCAAGCTCAAAGGGGGGAGAGCACAACCGGCAGATCCCACTGAGGTATAGGCCTCAGGATCCCAGGTTGTAGTCTTTCGGCTCCTTTAAGGAACCTTTTGAATAGAGGGTCCTGAGAAAAAGGCTTGCCCAAAACTGCAGACAACGCTGAGGTCTGTACCCTTAAGGTTTGAGACCCTTGTCTAATCCATCCTGTAGGAACTGTAGAATGGAAGAAATAGGGGGATCCACAGAGGACACCACATTTAGGGCACACCACTGCCGAAAAGTCTTTCCGATCCTGGAGTAAGCTTTGTTGGTAGGTACCGATCTAGAATGGGATAAAGTCTTCAGGACCCTCGCAGAAAACCCTCTAGATTCTAGAATTGGGCGATCAACCTCCAGGCTGTCAGGTAGAGACTCTTCAAGTTTAGGGAGGACCCTGCCAGACGTACTAGGTCCTGCCTCGGCGGAAGTTTCCAATATTGTCCCTGTCTCATCTGCATGGGCTGGGTGAACCAAGACCTCTTCGGCCAGAACGGTATCATGGCGATCACTGAGGTCTGGTCTTGCCTGATTTTCATCAATATTGTTGGTATCATGGAAACCGAAGGGAATATGTAGGCCACGGAATGGCCAGAGCTTCCACCGCCCAAGGATTGTCCTCCCTGTATAGGAAGCAGACCTTGTCCACCTTGGCGTTGAAGCTTGTCGGCATAAGATCGATCTCTGGCGTTCCCCACCGTTGCGTAGTCTGATGGAAGACTTCCTGCCTTAGGGACCACTCGCCTGGCACCAAACGATTTCGACTTAGGCGATCTGACACCACATCGAGAGTTCCTCGGATGTGAACTACGGTCAGGTGGGTAAGGTTCTTTTCTGCCCAAGACAGGATCCATCCCACTTGAGATCTCGTTCCTCCCTTTCTGTTTATGTTTACTCAGTTTTTATTTGCACAAAGTGACAATGACAGTACAATAAACGAGACGTGCAGGACCACGCAGGGTCCTAATAATAAGGAATTTTTATAATAATATCTATATCAACGTAGAAAGTCATCAATAGCACAAAATATAACAAGGTAGGGAAGAGAAGGAAGGAAAGAGGGTGAGGAATAGACTGCATAAACAGTCACAGTCTCGTCTTTAATATCTCCAACGCCAACCGACAAACAGAACGAAAGACGGGCTAGAGAACTACGTAACGTTTCCGTCTTCCAATTCGAATTGCACAGAGAATTCAGGGGAAAGCAGGTAGTCAGAGACCGCCACCTACGGTCAAACCTATCGCCTTGGTCATGAGAGAGCGCAATCAGCTCCTCCATTCTCAATAAATACCTAAGCTCTTTGGCCCATTCATGGAGAGAGGGTACACGATCCGATTTTCAGTGTCGTGGGTTCCTCATACGCGCCGCCACCGTGAGGAAGAATCGCAACGCAGAGAACCAGGCATGAGGGAAAGGAGAATAATTTTAGGCGTATTAGACACCTCTTTCCCTGAGAACTTCCTGTATACCCCCAGCACTTGATCCCAGAATTGTTTGATCCGCGGGCAAGCCCACCAGATATGTAATAAGGTACCTTCCTCTTGCATCTCCAGCATAAGTCGGAGACAGTAGGAAACATTTCACGAAGGGTCGACGGTCAATACCATCTAGACAGGATTTCAACGTTTTTTTCCTGTGCCGAAGTTGCAATGGATAATCCATGAGAGAACGTACACACCTTGACCACCTCTTCAGGTGACAAGGACATCTGGAGATCTGTCTCCCATTTCTGAAAAAAGGTCGCCAAGTCATCTTTACATTGTCTCAGTAAAATTCTGTATTCAAACCAACCTCTCCCTTGTCTCACCGCCGTCGGTACCAATGTGTCAGCTTCGAATCCGCCAAGACATCTCTAATTCTCGGGCACACAGAGGCGCCCCATCTCAGGAAATTATTCACCTGACATCCCGGGATGAAAGCCAGGTTTCCTATGAAGGGTGTCATGGGGCCCGGTCTATGCGATAAATGGAATCTTCGGAGCCAGTCATCCCATTGTGTGAGAGTATGACGCACTAGAAAGGGCCAACCTTCCATAGGAGGTCTATCTGCGTCTCGCACCCAAGGAGCTATCTGCAAGTTCAAGGGGGAAAGATCATATTCTATTTGCACCCAAAGTTTCGCACGTGGTCCTGCGGCCAAGTTCAGGACCCTAGTATGGCCGATGCATGATGGTTTCAGATCGGGCATACCCATGCCGCCCCTGTGTTTGGCTTTAGACAAAGTCCGAACGCGCAATCTTGGCTTACTGGTACCCCATAAGAAACGTGTCATGGCTTTAGTCAGGGCAGTAAAGTATTTCCCGGTACACAAATGGGGACGGTTTAAAAAAAAAAAGAGCTCCCTGTCTGTTTATGTAGAATACAGTCATCATATTGTCCGAGCAAACTCTCACTGCTTTGCCCTGGACTTCAGGCGTAAAGTGTAGGAGCGCCAACCGGACCGCTCTTAATTCCCTTAAGTTTGACACCATTTGTCTCTCTTGAGGAGTCCAAGTACCCCGTACTGGAACTTCTTCCAGATGGGCTCCCCAACCTAGAAGGAATGCATCTGTGGTCAACATGATCCAACGGGGTGGAATCAAGAACCTCACCTCTTTCAGCTGCCTCCACCACCTGAGGGAGCGGCGTTCCCGAGGAGACAGGGTTGCGGGTTGCGATTCCACAGGCCCAACACTTCTGACTGAAGAGGGCGCAAGTGTGCTAGGGCCCAAGGGACTGCCTCTGCAGCTGCTGAGATGTGGCCCAACATCTTCATTAAGGTTCTGATGGAAATCACACGAGGGACCATTAGAAACTCTGCGGCTCTGATTACCTTCTGGTGTCTCTCCGGAGTGAGGAAGAGAGGAGTCTATTATGAACCCCAAGTATCTTCTTGATGTTGCCTGTACAATCTCGGATTTATCCCAATTTACAATCCAGCCTCAATTTTGACGTAAATTTGTTTTCCCTTAGTCCTAACAGCAGCACAAGTGGGGATTTGCCCCTGTGAAGCTGGTCAGGACAGGCGGAATTTTATTGAATAAAAAAATTTCTGCCAAGTATTACATTAATTAATTAATTGATTGATGCCCACCCCTATATAACCCGCCCCCTGACTGGACAGGGTCGCTTTCTTTAACAAGTAACCCACACAACCCCAGGGTGGGAAATTTGTGTGCTGCTGTTAGGACTAAGGGAAAACAAATTTACGTCAGAATTGATGCTTCCCTTTCGTCCTAACCAGCAGCACAAGTGGGGAAGTAGCAAGGACCTTACACAAATTTGGGAGGGCAAAGATCTTTGTGTAGGCACATACACACATATAATCTCCCTCACTCTAAGGGAGCGCAGCACTTAGAACAGCTCCCTCCGCTCGCCTTGAGTCTATACGGTAGTGAGAGATGAAAGTGTTCTGGGAACTCCAAGAGGCGGCAGTGCAAATCTGGTCTAAAGGAATTAATTTCCTTTCCGCATAAGACGTGGATACTGCCCTAGTCGAATGGGCAGACACAAATGACAGCGGTGATAGGTTTTGGGACACAAAGGTCAGGCGGATAGCGTCTTTGATCCACCTACTCAAAGTGGGCTTGGAGGCTTTAAGCCCTCTGTTTTTCCTCGAGTAGGCTAGAAGGAGATTCTCTGATCTTCAGAAATTCGCTGTTCTGTGCAAATATACTTTTGGAACCCTTAGGAAATCCAGGGTGAGTAACTTTCCCTCCTCTGGAGACGTTGGAGCAGGGGAAAACTTAGGTAACGTTAATGTCTGATTGATATTTGCAAATGACGGCACTTTGGGCAGAAAGGTTGGCAGGAACCTCAACAGGACCCTGTCCTGGAGGAAAGTTAGGCATGGCTCCACCACTCCTAGAGCTTGAAGTTCCCCAATTCCTTTATCCGAGGTGATAACTAATAGAAAGGTGACCTTGAGAGAAAGGGATCTCAAGTCTGCCTCCTCTATAGCACTATTGCTAGATCCCACTCAGGGATCGGTCTCAGGATGCTAGGTTTGAGTCTCTGAGCTCCTTTAAGGAACCTCCTGATTAGGTGGTCTTGAGAAATCGGCCTACCAATACATGCCAACAAGGCAGAGACGTGAGCTCTGAGCGTAGATGGGCTTAGACCCTTGTCCAGACCATCCTGCAGGAACTGTAAAATCGCAGAGAGAGGAGGATCTGAGGGAACTACCTCTCTATTAGAGCACCATAGAACGAAAATCCTGTAGATCCTACAGTATTTCCTGTTTGTGGACTCCGCCCGGGAGTGCGAGATTGTTCTCAAGACCTTTGTAGATAACCCTCTAGCATCTAGAAGGGACCTGTCAATCTCCAGGCTGTCAGATTGAGCCTCCTCAGACCTAGGCAGGGACCTCTGTCCTGATACACTAGGTCCTGTATTAGGGAAGTCTCCAATAAGTGCCCTGACTTATCTTCATGAGCTGGGTGAACCAAGACCTCTTAGGCCAGAATGGTATAATGGCTAACACTGGGGTCTGGTCTTGCTTGATCTTCATCAATACCCTTGGTATCATGGAAATTGGAGGGAACACATAGGCTAGCCTGAACCTCCAAGTTATGGACAGAGCGTCTATCTCTACAGGGTTGTCCTCTTTGAAAAGGGAGCAGAACCTGTTCACCTTGGCGTTCGGTCGAGTTGCCATCAGATCGATCTCTGGAGTACCCCAACACTGGACAATCCTGGAAAAGACGTTCTTATTCAAAGACCATTCCCCTGGAAGGGGAAGGCCCCGACTTAGGCGATCTGCCACTATGCTGAGGTCTCCTCTGATATGAACCGCTATTAGGTGAGATAGGTTGGTCTCTGCCCAAGAGAGAATTAGTCCTACCTCCCTCAGGAGAGTCTGGGATTTCGTTCCTCCCTGTCTGTTTAGGTAAGCCACTACCGTTGTGTTGTCGGTCCGGACTCTCACCGCTTGACTGCGGATGAGAGGAGCAAAATGATTGAGGGCTAGTCTGACCGCTCTCAACTCCCTTAAATTGGAAGAGAGGAGTCTCTCCTGGGGACTCTAAGTACATTGTACTGGATTGTCTTCCAGATGGGCCCCCAACCTAGAAGGGAGGCGTCTGTAGTCAACATAATCCAACGAGGTTGGATCAAGGACCTTCCATTTGTTGGGTTCCTCCACCACCTGAGTGAAGAACGGACTCTTACAGACAGGGAGTGCATCCGGTCCAAGTCCTTTGGCTTGCGACTCCAAACTGTTAACACTTCTTCCTGCAGTGGGCGTAGATGCCATAAGGCCCACGGAACTGCCTCCGCAGACGCTGACACGTGGCCTAACATCCTCATGAGAACCCTGATAGACACCCGTCTGGGTGGAAATAGAAACTCTGGAGCTTTTATTACTTTGCCATTCCTCTGTGGCGACAGGAACAGGGTCATCCGCTGTGAGTCGATCACAAACCCTAGGAATGTTCTGGTGGTAGATGGGATCAATTGTGACTTGTCCCAGTTTATAAGCCAACCTAGAGTCTGCAGAGTGTGGAGAGCTTGCTGAAGGTGACCCTGCAGGACGACTGCGGAGGCGGCTTTTAGCTGCCAGTCGTCTAAATAGGAGACGACTTCTAACCCTAGAAGTCTTAAATGCACGACAACAGGAGCCACCACCTTTGTAAAGGTGTGCGGGGCAGAGGAGATGCCGAAGGGCAACACAGCAAATTGGTAGTGCTTCACTACACCGCCTATGGTCACAGCAACTCTGAGGTATTTTCTGTGCGCTGGATAGATGGGAACATGAAGGTAAGCATCCTTCAGATCTATCGTCACCATCAAATCTCCTGGGTTCAGGATGTTTAGAACTGATCGAATGGATTCCATCCGGAAACGCTTCTTTCTGATAAAAAAGAACCAGAAATATGGGAGAATAATCCCCCCGATCTTGCTCGCGCGGAGGAAATTCCTCCAGTGCCCCTGTTTTTACCTACTGCCGTACCGAATCCTCCAGGACTAACTGCCTGGTGGGAGTCAAAACCCTCGTCAGGATGAACCTCTCCTGAGGTAGGGAAATAAAATCGATCTTGTACCCTGATGTTATGACCTCTAACACCCAGGGGTCTGGAATTTTTTGATTCCAAAAAACTTGAAATAAACTTAAACAAGGATTGAACTGAGAGTTTGGGGCTGGAACAGCGGGTGGGGACGGGAAACCGTCGGGCTGCGGAGAGTCATGGTTCAGCCCTGCGGTTTCCACGACCGCGACCTCTTTTGTTGCCTTCAGGGCGCCTCTGGGTCTTGTCTCCCCCTTGGAACCTTGATGCTCTACCTCTTCCTCAACCCCGAAATGACTGTTGAGAAAGGGACTTCCCCTTCTTGTCAACGAGGTCCTCCATTAAGCGATCCAACTCAGAACCGAATAGCCTGCCCGGCTCATAGGGAAGGGAACAGAGGTTGAACTTTGACGTGTTGTCTGCAGCCCATGGCTTCAGCCAAAGAGGACATCTGCTGGCCGAAGAAAGTGCCATAGACTTGGCAGCTAACTTTAGTCAGAAAATCTATCCCTAACAAAAGAGATTTGAACTGGTCCAGAATATCGTCTCTGGCAACCCCAGAATCCAGATCAGACTGGGCGCGGACAAAATTTGACACTTCACTGCCGGCTATAGCCATAGAGGCAGAGGCGGCAGCCGCAGTATAGTTGCGTCCAGGGGTGTAGCTAACGGCTCATGGGCCCTGGTGCAAGAGTTCAGCTTGGGGCCCCCTTCCCTCAGTGCTTTGTGTGTCTTCTTATGCGGCACAAGTGTCCTTGGGCCCCTTCAGGCTCCTGGGCCCGGTAGCGACTGCTACCTCTGCACCCCCTATAGCTACGCCCCTGGTTGCGTCTAAGGGAGCATTCTGCTCGTCTATCTAGGGGTCTTTTAAATTACTTCCATCGTCGGAGAGAACTAGAGTTCTCCTAGAGAATTTAGATATTGCCATATTCACCTTAAGAGGCGGAAACCAAGCCTGCGAATCTTCTTCCTGCAGGGGAAACATTAGTTTGAATCTTTTTATCAAAACCGGACCTTTTTCCGGGTGTTTTCATTCTATGGCCATTCGTTTTTTCAAAGACTCGTCCACTTTGTAGGCCCTTGGCCCCCTAGAGGTGGATTGTGGAACTTCCCCATGCTCAACATCCTGGTCCCTTGACCTGATGGAGCGTAATAACTAGAGATGAGCGAACTTTAAAAAAAAGTTCGGCGTTCGGGTTGTGGTAATCGCCGCATCCCGTTATGGATTCCACTACCGCGGACTATCCCGGCATATGGAATCCATAAGGGGCGGCTTCCACCAACCTGAACTGTTGAACAGCCAGTGCTGAGCCACGCCCCCTGCACTGATCACATGACGGTGACGTCACCCCAGGTCCTTCGGCTGTTAAATAGTTCGGGTTGGTGGAAGCCGCCCCTTATGGATTCCATATGCCGGGATAGTCCGCGGTAGTGGAATCCATAATGGGATGCGGCGATTACCACAACCCAAACGCCGAATGCCAAACTTTTTTTTAAAGTTCGCTCATCTCTAGTAATAACCTCTAAGTTTTTTCGGCTGGAAAAAGAAAGGCCGACCTCTCCTCTTCAGAGGAAGAATTATCTTCTATGGACATCGGGACAGGGCCCGGAGAGGCCTGTCTAGGTCTCTTATTGGAGACTGCGCCTTTTATCTCTGCGATGGAGGTGTCCATGAATTCTTTCATCCAGGAGAACATCTCCACCACAGTAGGCTCTGGATTCACCGGTCTGGGTCAACAGCCTGCGCAACGGTGGAACTCATAATGATCAGGTAAGGGGCTGCTACAGTAGGAACAAGCCAGATGTCTCTGCTTGTGAGAAGACTTCCCTAGGAATAAATAATAAGCACATTAATATTGGGTGCAATTCAATTCACCTGAGGAAAAAATGACCTCCACCTTACCAAGAGAGGGCAAAGAAGGATCTGGATTCGACATTTTGGATAGAGAAATCACCACTCGATCCACAGACGTCAGCTGCACACAAGACTGAGTGCAACCCTGACATCCAGAACCTTGAGGTTTAAATAAGGCGGGAGGGCATCCTAGCAGAGGACGCTGCCTCTAGGCTTATTTTGAGAGTGCAAGAACGGCGTCCGGTCTCGCGAGAATGGTGGAGGGAGCGCACAAGCAATGGAGACTTGAAGCGGGAGTTCTCCGCTATGCTCGCCGGGATCCTCCGTCTGCAGCAGCAGGGGCCGGACCTATAAAAGATAAAACAAAAATGAGGAAAAAATTTGTGAAATACAATTAACCCTACATGGGGCAACTCCAAAGGAGTTAAGCCTGTCCATCTCCAGTCCACAGGACAGAAAAAAAACCAACCCCGTCCAGTCAGGGGGCGGGTTATATAGGGGTGGGCATCAATCAATTAATTAATGTGATTCTTGGCAGAAAGTTTTTTATTCAATAAAATTCTGCCTGTCCTGACCAGCTTCACAGGGGCAAATCCCCACTTGTGCTGCTGGTTCGGACGAAAGGGAAAAGTAAGAGCCCGGTGAAGATGGTTCTGCAACATCTCTAGAGACGCGGCTTTTCGTAGCCAGTCATCTAGGTAAGGAATAATTTCTAAACTGTCTAGCCTCAAGGCTGCCCCTACCGCAACCACAACCTTTGGGAAGGTGTGGGGAGCAGAAGAGATTCCAAAGGGCAGGACGGCAAACTGAAAATGTCTGACAGTGCCCCTGAGAGAGACAGCAATCCGTAGGTATCTTCTGTGATCTGGATGAACAGGTAGATGCAGATACACATCGCTCTATGGTGACCATGAGGTCCCCTCGTTGTAGAACTTGTGTGACCGAGCGAATGGTCTCCATTCTGAACCGCCTTTGAGTTAAAAAACGGTTTCGATAACGGAGATCTATTATCATTCGTCCGGCTTGGGAACAAGAAACGCTGGAGAATACTCTCCGGATCCTTTCTCTGCAGGGGGCACTTCTTCCAGCGCCTGTTTTTGTAGGTAAAGAAGGAAGGCCTGTTCTAAGCACATCTGTTTTACAGGAGAGACGAGTGAGGTCTTCACGGATCTTGTAGGAGGAGGAGCTGAAAAACTTATTCTGTGCCCCTCTCTAATTACTTGAAGGACCCACTGGTCCAAAATTCTGTGTTCCCAATTTATTTTGGAAATAGTGGAGACGTCCGCCTACAGGAGTGAGCAAGCCGGGGGGAATAAGCGGGTCTACTACAAGATCTGCCAGAGGAGTAGAGATGGCGTCAAAGGCTTGACTTCTTCTCTCTAGGGTCCTGGGTGCGTGGATTTCCTCTCCCGCGAGAGCTTTGACCTCTGCGGGATCTATGGTAGGATTGGGATATGGATACCCTAAATTGCCTACCTCTCCCCCTAGAGCATTGCTGAGGGAGACACATTCCTTTTTTGTCAGAGTCCCTCCATAATCTTATCTAGTTCAGACCCAAATATTCTCCCTGGTTCATAAGGGAGGCCACAGAGATTGTACTTAGAGGCATCGTCTGCCTTCCGGGGTCTGAGCCAGAGGCGCCTCCTACTGGCCACAGAAAGAGCCATAGACTTGGAAGCCAACCTAAGCTGCTGAGATGCCGCCTCACTCAAAAAATCCACGCCTGAGAGGGCAGACCTGAATTGGGAATTGATATCAGCTCTAGCCACGAAAATTAGCAACCTCCGAGGACGCCACTGCAACTGAGGCGACTGCGGCTGAAGAGCCTCTTCTTAAAGTGCGGTCAATTCTTCTATCTCGTGGATCCTGGAGATCAGAACCATCCTCAGAGGGAACCACAGTGCGTCTTGACAGCTTGTATATGGCTAAATCCACTTTGGAAGGAGGACCCCATCGTTCTACTTGACCTTGGACTAGGGGGTATAAGGTTTTGAACCTTTTAGATATTACCGGTCCCTTTTCTGGATTCTTTTAAGCGACTCTTCCACTTTAAAGACCCTAGACCCCGTAGAGGTGGATATAGAAGCTTCCTCCGATCAACATCCTGGTCCCTTGAAATGATGGACCTCAATAGTCCACCGGGAATATCTGGGTGGCAGTGTTCTCATCTTCACTATCTGAAGCCGAGGAATGGGCTTCATCAATAATCATCGGGTCTTCTCCAAAAGAGGAAGATCTCCTAGGAGAACTTTGTGTAGGCCTTTTCTGGGCTAATGCGTCCGCTATTGATTTGCTCACAAATTCTTTCACCCAGGTTATCATGTCCATAGACTGGGGCTCAGGATTTGGAGGGGGTGACAACTCTGACATTTACTATAAAGATAGTCGTCAGGCAGCAGGGTGCCACAGCACCAACACGACAAGTGCCAATGCTCGGAAGCGGACTTCCTTCCAGAAGAGGGCATCTCCCCGGAGCCTGGAGAAGACATTTCCGGCTAAAGTGGATAGCAGCAGTAGCCGCGGCGGCTGAAGAATTCGCAGGTAGCGACAGCTCAGAATCGTGCCAGAGCACAACCGTGTTAGCAGTAAGGTATCAGCAACTCTCAGAACACAGAGCGAACAGGGAGAGCGCTTCCTAAATAGCCAAGAGGGGAGGAGACCTAATTCTTCCGAGTAACAGAGGAAGAGACTCTTAGGTTGCAAAATGGAGTGAAGTACAGAAAGCAGTGTGTTCTATCAGGAAAAATAGATGACTGTAATGTTACAGCAATACTTTCGGTCCAAAGCCGGACCGGAAGTTCAGCAGTTCCCTGCTCCGAGAGATGGAGACGTTGAGAGTGGCCGGCTAAGCGCATCCCTACTCCGACCAGCAGGGGGCGCAGAGCGCAGCAGAAGTGAAGCTACTCCTGGAAGTGGGATACACCGACGACTGAGGCGCAGGAAAGGTAACTACCTCTACTGCACGAAGCCTGAAGCCTGATCAGTACAGGATAAGTAATGTATGTACACAGTGACTCCACCAGCAGAATAGTGAGTGCAGCTCTGCAGTATAATACAGGATGTAACTCAGGATCAGTACAGGATAAGTAATGTAATGTAATGTACACAGTGACTGCACCAGCAGAATAGTGAGTGCAGCTCTGGAGTATAATACAGGATGTAACTCAGGATCAGTACAGGATAAGTAATGTAATGTAATGTACACAGTGACTGCACCAGCAGAATAGTGAGTGCAGCTCTGGAGTATAATACAGGATGTAACTCAGGATCAGTACAGGATAAGTAATGTAATGTAATGTACACAGTGACTGCACCAGCAGAATAGCGAGTGCAGCTCTGGAGTATAATACAGGAAAAGTAAAGAAGCACAGCGGACTCTTTTTATACAGAATCTGTCAGTTTCTGTCTTCTCTATTCCTCTTTCTAAGGCTACTTTCACATTAGCGTTTTTAATTCCGCTATTGAGATCTGTCCTAGGATCTCAATACCAGAGGAAAACGCTTCCGTTTTGTCCCCATTCATCGTCAATTGGGACAAAACTGATTTGAAAAACGGAGTCACCAAAATGCATTTTGTTCCGTTTGGCTGCATCCCCATTGCTGACAGAATAACGCTGCAAACAACGTTTTTCTGTCCGCGATGTGGTGCGGAGCAAGACGGATCTGTCCTGACACACAATGTCAGTGAATGGGGACGGATCCGTCATGGCTATAGAAGACATAATACAACCGCATCCATTCATGACAAATACATGCAGTTGCATTATTGTAACGGAAGCGTTTTTGCCGATAATCGACGGATCCGCAAAAAATGCTAGTGTGAAAGTAGCCTTAGAGTACTTTCACACTAGCGTTAGAGGAATCCGGCAGGCAGTTCCATTGCCAGAACTGCCTGCCGGATCCGGAAATCCATGTGCAAACAGATACCATATTTTCCGGTTGCAGATCCGTTTGACAAATGCATTGAAATACCGGATCCGTCTCTCCAGTGTCATCTGGAAAAACGGATCCGGTATTTATCTTTTTTACATTTTTAAAGGATCCGTTTTTCCGGAACACTTAGATCCGGCATTAATACATTTCAATGGAAAATGATGACGGATCCGGCATTCTGGCAAGTGTTCCGGAATTTTGGCCGGAGAAAATACCGCAGCATGCTGCGGAATTTTCTCCGGCCGAATACCGTAAAAGTGACTGAACTGAAGACATCCTAATGCATACTGAACGGAATGCTCTCCATTCAGAATGCATTAGGAAAAAACTGAAGCGTTTTTTTTTCCGGTATAGAGCCCCTAGGACAGAACTCAATACCGGAAAACTTTAACGCTAGTGTGAAAGTACCCTTATGCACGAGGCTGTAGATTTTGTCCCTATTTTTTGCAGATCAGATGTGGACCCAAGGATGTGGACATCACGCTAGGTTCTGTTTTCCTCTGCACGTCCGTTCTGCAGCCCCACAAAAAAATAGAATACGTCCCATTCTTATCTGTTTTGTGGGCAAGGATAGGACATTTTTACAGAGGAAGTACTTCTGCTGGCTTCCAAAATGTGCCTCCGCACCGCTCAGTATCTTTAGGATTGCGGACCCATTCAAGTCATCTGATATGGAGCGCACATGGCCGGTGACCGTCTACTGCGGACCCGCTGTTTGTGTTCGGCAATACAGGCACTCATGTGCATGAGCCCTTAGTCTGTGGCTTCCCTCTGTCTCTTCCTATTTTTTGTGTCCCTTTTCACTCTCTTCCTCACCGTGTCTCAGTCTCTGTGTTTCTCTCAGTCTCTCCCTCCTTTGCGCTCAGTCTCTCCTCCCTCTTTATTAGTATCCGTCTCTTCCTCCCTGGGTCTTATCCTCCCTCAGTCTCTTCACTCTTTCTGTCTCTTCCTTACCCGGTCTCTTCCTCTCTCTCTCTTTTAGTCTATCTCACTCTGTTACTTCCTTAGTCTTTTCCTCCCTTTCTCAGTCTCTAACTCAATTTTTTCCTAACTCTTTCTCTGTCTCCCCCTTTGTCTCTTTAATCCTCTCAGTCTCTGTGTCTTCCTCTCTGGTTTTCTGTCTAACTCTCTTCATCTATTTCTTGCTCAGTCTTTTCCTTAATCTCTCTACTTCCTCTTTTCTCACATCCTCTCTTTCTTCCTCTCTATCTGTTTCTACCCTTCCACTCTCTTTCTCCCTCACTCTCTTTTTCTCCATTAGCCTCTTAGTCTTCCTCCCTTCATCTCTTCCCTCTCTGTCTCTTCCTCCCTCTTCGTCTCTGTTTTGCCTGTCTTTTTCTCCTTCTCCTTTAATCTCTTCCTTTCCCTTAGTCTCTTCATTCCTGTTTCTTCCTCCCACTACCTAAGTCACTTTGTCCCTTTGTCTATTCTTTCCTGGGTCTCTTCCTCCCTCTCTCTGTCCTTTCCTGGCTCTATCTATTCGTTCGTCTCTTAGTATATGTCAACCCTTTGTCACCTCCTAAGTCTCACCCTTACTCTTCTCCTTCATCTATCTCCATGTCTTCCTTGGTCTCTTCCTCTATGTATATCTCTTCCTATCTCCATCTCTTCCTCTGTATAGTTCTGTCTATTCATTTCTCCCTTTCTCTCTTCCTCAGTCTTTTACTCTGTCCCTCTGTGTGTTCTTTGGTATCTTCCTCTCTCTTTACCTCAGTCTCTTCCTCCTTCCTCTTAGAATCCTCCTCTCCCTCTGCCTCTGTCTTTTTCTCATCTACCCCCTCCCATCTTTTCCTCTCCTTCTTCTTCTCTTTAGGTCTCTTCCTCTCCCTGAGTCTCTTCCTCCTTCAGTCTTTTCCTTCTTTGGTCTCTTCCTCTCCTTTTCTCTCCCTCAGAGTCTTCCTCACTCTCTCTGTCTCTACCTTGGTCTATTCCTCCCTGTCTCTTCCTCTCCATCAGTTTCTTCCTCCATCTGTCCCTTTCTTTCTCTCTCTGTCTCTTCCTCTCTTTTAGTGTCTTCTGCTCCATCAGTCTCTTCCTTTCCCTCAGTATTTACCTCCATCTTTCACTTTATCCTCTGTCTCATCCCTGAAGGAACAATCCCTATTCTCTCTGTCTCTAATGTCTCTTCCTTTATCTCTGATTTACCTTCATCCATCACTTCTTCCGTCTCACCCCTCAGTTTCTTGTACCCTAACTCTTTTCCACTTTCTCAGTATGTTCCTCACTTAGCCTCACACTCTCCCTTAGTCTCTTCATGGTCGCAGTCTATTCCTCCCTCTGTCTCTCCCTACCTCCATCTCTTACAATCTTCCTCCCACTGTCTCTTCCTCCCTCAGTGTCATCCTTTCTCAGTCTCCTTCTCTCTGAGTCTCACCCTTCTTCAGTCCGCCCCCTCCCCCCAGTCTCTTCCCTCAGTTTATTCCTTACTCTCTCTGTCTCTTCCTCTCCCTCAGCCTCTTTCTACCTATGACTCTACCTCTCAATTTCTTCCTCCATCAATGACTTCCTCCCTTAGTGTTCCTATCTGTCTCTTCCTTCCTTAGTCTCTTCCTCTCTAATTCTGTTTCTCTCCTTCAGTCTCTTCCTCCCTCATACTTCTTCGGTCTCATCCTCCCTAATTCTTTAACT
Source organism: Bufotes viridis (assembly GCA_033119425.1). Classification (NCBI taxonomy): domain Eukaryota; kingdom Metazoa; phylum Chordata; class Amphibia; order Anura; family Bufonidae; genus Bufotes; species Bufotes viridis. The sequence goes on along the minus strand of CM065594.1, from coordinate 274,391,161 downwards.
TTATCAGTGTCTTCCTGCCCCTCCCCTTAGGTTTCTCCCTGTCTCTTCCTGTTTTTTTAAATTCCTCCTTTTCGTAGTCTCTTCTTCCTGATGTCTCTTCTTCTCTCGGTCTCATCCCCAGTCTCTTCCTTCCTCAGCCTCTTCCTCCTCCAGTCTCTTTTTTCTCTCTTCCTCCCTTTCTCAGTCTTATCCTCCTTCAGTTTCTTTGTTCCTCTCTGTCTCATCCTCCCTGTGTCTTGGTCTCTTCCTCCCTCAGTCTCTTTCTCTCTGAGTCTCTTCCTTGGTCACTTCTTTCTTCAGTCTCCTCCTCCGTATCTTCTTTTCACATGGAATCTTCCTTTCTTGACCCCTTCCTCAGTCTCCTCCTCCCTTGGTCTTTTCCTTTTCCTCAGTCTCTTCCTCCCTCAGACTCCTCCTCCCTTAGTATTCCCCTCCATAAGTGTCTTCCTCTTCTGCCTTCTCTCTCTCAGCTTTTTGCTATACCTGATTCTATTCCTCTCCATCTTTGGTTTCCTCTATTAGTGTCTTCCTCTCCCTCTGTCTTTATAAGTCTCTCCCTTCCCTTAGGTCTCTCCTTCGGTCTTCTCCTGTTTGGTCCATTCCTCTTCTCTCAGTCTCTTCATCCCGCTGTCTCTTCTTTTACTTTAGTCTCTTCCTCTATTTTTCTGTCTCTTCCTTCATCTGTATGTTGTTGTTTCCTCCATCAGTCTTTTCCTCTCCCTGGACTCTTTCTCCATCTGTCACTTTCTTTCCCTTGGTCTCTTTTCTCCATCTGTCTCTTGCTTCCTCTCTCTTAGTCTCTTCCTCCTCTTGCTGTCCCTCAGTCTCATTCCTTCCTTTTCCTTCTTTCATTGTCTTAATCTCTCTCAGTCTCTTCCTCCCTCGGTCTATTTCTCTCCCTGAGCCTTTTTCTTTATTTTCTCTCATTGTCTTAATCTATTTCAGTCTCTTCCTCCCTCAGCCTCTTCGTCTGCCTCAGTCTCACCTTCCCTAAGTCTCCTCTTCTCCCTCAGTTTCTTCCTCCCTTAGACTCTTCCTCTCCCTCTGTCTCTTGCTCTCCCATGATCTCTTCCTCCCTCAGTCTTTTCCTCTCCTTAGTATCTCCCTTCCCCTGTTTCTTTCTCTTAGTCTCTTCCGCCGTTTCTTTCTCTCTGTCCCTTCCTCATCCCTTCCCTTCCCTGTCCCTTCGTCTCACTTGGTCTCTTTCTCCCTCTGTCAGTCTCTCCCTTTGTCTTTCCCTCTCTCTCCCAGTCTCTTCCTCAGTCAGTCTCTCCCTCTGTTTCTTTCTCTCTGTCTGTTTCTCCCACAGTCTCTTCCTCTCCCTTGGTATCTTTCTCTCTCTCTTTGTCCCACAGTCTCTTCCTCTCCCTCAGTCTTCCTCCTTCTGTCTCTTACACCCTGAGCATCTTCCGCTTCCACAGTCTCTCCTTCTGTTTCTTCCTCGCCCTCGGTCTCTTCCTCCTTCTCCCTCTGAGCTCCCAGCCTGGAGAAGAGATGAGCAGTGCCGAGGCCTGGAAGAGCTGCAGCAACAGATGCATGAAACGATCCTGTCATGTGAGTTCAATATGGAAACTTGCGCCTAGACCACAAAGCCACCACTTGGACACATCCTGTGAAGACAAATCCGCATGAAAAAAGATGTATGCAGAAGCCAACAGAGCCGCCCATGATGCTGATCCAACATCTCATTTTCTTGATTGATATTTCATATTTACTCTCCAGACATGAAAAAGGGGTGCTCGAACCCTGAAACAAGTTGTCCATATGAAGTATGTCTACCAATAAAGCACCTTCTTCTTATCTGTTGGTCATGTCTTTGTGCCAACAAGCCTACTAGTTGTGGTGAGACCACCTCGGTTCACCTCTCCCAGTCATCTTGTGTTTATATCCCTCTCCGTCTCTTCCTCCCTCAGTCATCTCCTCTGTCTGTTTCTTCCTCTCCCTCTTCCTTTCTATCAATCTCTTCCTCCGTCGGTCTCTCCCTCTTTCTCTTCATCTCTCTGTCTCTTCCTCTCCCTCAGTCTCTTCTTCTGCCTCTTCCTCTTTCTCTCTCTGTCTCCTCCTCTCTCTGTATTTTCTTTCCTTGGTGTCTTCCTTTCCCTCTGTCTCTTCCTCTCCCTCATCCTTTTTCTCTGTCTCTTCTTTCCTCAGTCTCTCCCTCTTCTTTCCTCTCCCCCAGTTTTTCTCTCTCAGTGTCTTCCTCCATCTTGCTGTTGTTTATTACTACCCATGTGAGTCTCTACCCCCGTGTAACAAGTACTCTGCAATAAAGAAACCATTATAATCGGACGGTGAGTGCCGCGGATCTGTTCTCACTTTGTTTGGATTCCTCCATCTCTTTCTCTTCCTGAGTCTCTTTCTCCCTGTTTTCTTCCTCCCTCTGTCTCTCCCGCTTTCTCTTCCTCTCAGAGTATCTTTGTCTGTCTGTATCTTCCTCTCCCTCAGTCTCTTTTTCTCCCTCTCTGTTTCTCCTTTCTCTTTCAGTCTCTTCCTCTATCAGTCTCTACCTCGTTCCCTCCCTCTCCCTTCCGCCTTTTTCCTCTGTCTCTTGCTCATCCAGTCACTTCCTCCCTCTCCCTCAGTCTTTCTCCTTCAGTGCCTTCCTCCATCTGTCTCTTCCTCTCCCTCAGTCCCCTCCTGACTCAGTATCTCCCTCTGTTTCCTCCTCTCCCTCGGTCACTTCCTCCTTCTCCTTCAGGCTCCTTCTGTGTCTGTATCTTCCTCTCAGTCAGTCCATTTCTCTCGCTTAGTCTCTTCTTCCCGCAGTGTCCTCCACATTCTGTCTCTTCCTTTCCTTCAGTCTATTCCTCTTCTTCAGTCCCTTCCTTTCCCTCAGTCCCTTCCGCTTTAAGTGTCTTCCTCATTCTGTCTCTTCCTTTCCTTTCCTTCAGTCTCTGTCTCTTCCTCCCACTGTCTCCTCCTCCGGTCTCTTCCTCTGTTTCTTCCTCTCTCTGTCTTTTCTTCCCTCTCCCTCCTTCTGTCTCTTTCCCTCTCAGCCTCTCCCTCTCCCTCTGTTTCTTCCTCCCTCTGTCAGTCTCTTCCTCCTTCTCCCTCTGTCTCTTCCTCCCTCAGTGTCTTCCTCCATCTGTCTCTCTATCCCCTTGTATCTTCCTCAGTCTTCTTCTCCCTCAGTGTCCTACCCTGTCTGTCTCTTCCCCTCCTCCTTCCTCTGTCTCTTCCTCCCTCAGTCTCTTCCTTTTCTCGTCCTCTCTCAGTCTCTCCCTCTGCCTCCTCCCCCTTCTTCTCTTCCTATCTCGCAGTCTCTTTTTCCATCTATGTTATTGTCTTCCGCCCTCAGACTCTCGCTCTGTCATTTCCTCCCTGAGTGTCTTCCTCCTTTTTTCTCTTCCTCCCTCAGTGTCTTCCTTTCTCTCTTCCTCCCTCTCTGTCATTCTCTCCCGGTCTCCTCCTCCCTTGGTCTCTTTCTCTGTCTCTTCCTTCCTTCTTCCTGTCTCTCAGTCTCTTCCTTCCTCTTCCTCAGTGTCAGTGTCTTCCTGCTTCTTTCTCTTCTTGTCTCTATGTCTTTTCCTCTTTCTCTAAGTCTTTTCCTCCCTCTTTCAGTCTCTCCCTGTCTCCCCCCCCCCCCTCGGTCTTTTCCTCCCTTGGTCTCTCCCTCTGTCTATTCCTTCTTGTCTATTCTTCTCCTCAGTCTCTACCGCTCCTCGGTCTCCCTTTCTCCTCGATCTCTCTCTCTGTCTCTTCCTCTCTTCAGTCTCTTCCTATCCTCAGCCTCTTCCTTTCCTTAGCCTCTCCCTCTGTCTATTCCTCTCATTCAGTCTCTTCTGCCTCTTCATTCTTGTCTCATCCTCTCCTCAGTCTCTCCCCCTGTCTCTTCCTCTCCACTGTCTCTTCATTCATGTCTCTTCCACTTTCATTCATTTCCCTCTGTCTTGTCCTCTCTCAGTCTCTCCCTCTGTTTCTTCCTCTTTCTATCTCTCAGTCTCTTCTTCCCTCTTCCTCATTGTCTTCCTCCCTTGGTATCTACCTCTGTCCCTTCCTCCCTCAGTGTCTTCCTCCTTCTTTCTCTTCCTCTTTCTCTCTCTCTCTCGCTTTTACTCCCTCTCTGTCAGGCTCTCCCTGTCTCCCCCCTCCCTCGGTCTTTTCCTCCCTTGGTCTCTCACTCTGTCTCTTACTTCTTGTCTATTCTTCTCATTGGTCTCTCCCTCTACTCTGTCTCTTTCTCTCCTCAGTCTCTTCTTCCCTATCTCTTTCTTTCCTCAGTCGCTCACTCTCCTTGGTATGTCCCTCTCCTCAGTCTCTCCCTCTGTCTATTCCTCTTCTCAGTCTCTCCAATCGTGTCTCTTCCTCTCCCCTGTCTCTTCATTCTTGTCTCTTCCTCTCATCAGTCTACCCCCCTGTCTCTTTCTCTCCTCTGACTCTTCCTTCCTGTCTCTTCCTCTCCTCGGTCTCTTCCTCCCCTAAGTCTCTTCCGTCCTGTCTCTACCTCTCCTCAGTCTCTCCCTCCCCTAAGTCTCTTCCATCCTGTCTCTTCCTCTCCTCAGTCTCTTCCTCCCTCTGTTTCTTCCTCTCCTCAGTCTCTTCCTCTCACCAGTCCCTTCCCCTCCTTAGTCTCTTCCATTTGTCTGTCTCTTCCTCTTCTCAGTCTTCTCCTTGCTCAGTCACTACTGCTCCTCAGTCTTTTCCTCTACTCAGTCTCTTCCAACCTGTATATTCCTCTCCTCACAGTCTCTTCCTCTCTCCGTTTCTTCCTCTCCTCAGTCTCTTCCTGCCTCTGTCTCTTCCTCTCCTCAGTCTCTTCTTCTGTGTCTCTTCCTTTCCTCAGTCTCTCACTCTCCTTGGTATCTCCCTCTCCTCAGTCTCTCCCTCTGTCTATACCTCTTATCAGTCTCTCCTCCTGTCTCTCCAATCTTGTCTCTTCCTCTCATCAGTCTATCCCCCTGTCTCTTTCTCTCCTCTGACTCTTCCTTCCTGTTTGTTCCTCTCCTCAGTCTCTTCTTCCCCTAAGTCTCTTCCATCCTGTCTCTTCCTTTCCTCAGTCTCTTCCTCCCTCTGTTTCTTCCTCTCCTCAGTCTCTTCTCTCCTCCATCACTTCCTACCTCTGTCTTTTCTTCTCCTCAGTCTTTTCCTTTCTTCTGTCTCTTTCTCTCCTCGGTCCCTTCCTCTTCTCAGCTCAGTCTCTTCATCTCCTCAGTTTCTTTCTCTTGTCTGTCTCTTCCTTTCCTTAGTCTCTTCCTCGCTCATTCACTACCTCTCCTCAGCCTCTTCCTCCACTCTGTTTCTATCCTCAGTTTGTTCCTCTCCTTAATCTCTTTCTCCCTCTGTCACTTCTTCTCTTCAATCTCTTCCTTTCCTGTCTCTTCCTCTCTGCTGTCTCTTACTCTTCTCAGTCTCTTTCTTCCTGTCTCTTACTCCCTCAGTCTTTATCTCTGCTCAGTCTCTACCTCCCTCTGTATCTTCCTCCCTTTCCTCAGTCTGTTCCTCTCATTAGCCTCTTCCTCTACTCGGTCTGTTTCTATCCTCAGTTTGTTCCTCTCCTTAGTCTTTTCCTTGCTCAGTCACTACCGCTCCTCAGTCTCTCCAACCTGTCTCTTCCTCTCCTCACAGTCTCTTCCTCCCTCTGTTTCTTCCTCTCCTCAGTCTCTTCCACCCTCTGTCGCTTTCTTTCCTCAGCCCCTTCCTCTACTCCATCTGTTTCTATCCCCAGTTTGTTCCTATGCTCAGTTTGTTCCTCTCCTCAATCTCTTCCTCCCTCTGTCACTTCTTCTCTTCAGTCTCTTCCTCTCCTGTCTCTTCCTTCCTGTCTCTTACTCCCTCAGTCTCTACCTCCCTCTATTCTTCCTCTCCTTAGTCTCTTCCTCTCCTCCATCTCTTCCTCCCGTTCCTCAGTCTCTTCCTCTCCTCAGCCACTTCCTCTACTCAGTCTGTTTCTATGCTCAGTTTGTTCCTCTCCTCAATCTCTTCCTCCCTCTGTCACTTCTTCTCTTCAGTCTCTTCCTCTCCTCAGTCTCTTCCATCCTGCCTCTTCCTCTCTCTGTTTCTTCTTCTCTTCAGTTTCTTCCTCTCCTCAGTCGCCTACTCTTCTCTCCTGTCTCTTCCTCCTTTAGTCTCTTCCTCTGCTCAGTCTCTACCACCCTCTGTCTCTTCCTCTCCTCTATCTCTTCCTCCCTTTCCTCTCCTCAGCCTCTTCCTCTACTCAGTCTCTTCCTCTCCTTAGTCTCTTTCTCTTGTCTGTCTCTTCCTCTCCTCAGTCTCTTCCTCCCTCTGTTTGTACCTCTCCTCCGTCTCTTCCTCCCCTCTATCTCTTCCTACCTTTGTCTATTCTACTCCTCAGTCTCTTCCTCCCTTCTTTCTAATACTCTCCTCAGTCTCTTTTTCTCCTCATTCTCTTCTGTCTATTCCTCCCCTCTGTCCCTTCCTCCCTTCTGTCTCTTCCTCTCCTCTGTCTCTTTATTCTTGTCTCTTCCTCTTCTCAGTCTCTTCCTCCCCTCAATTTCTTTCTCTCCTCATTCTCTTCCTCCCCCATATTCTTCTTCTCAGTGTCTTCATCCCTTCTGTCTCTTTCTCTCCTCAGTCTCTTCCTCTCCTCGGTCACTTCTTCTTTTTTTTCTTTTCCTCTTTTCTGTCTCTTCGTCCTCTCAGATTCTTCCTCTACTCAATCTCTTGATCCCTTCTGTCTCTTTCTCCTCTTTCTCTCTCTGTCTCTTTCTCTCCTAAGTCTCTTCCTATCCTCTCTGTTTCTATGCTCAGTTTGTTCCTCTCCTCAATCTCTTCCTCCCTCTGTCACTTCTTCTCTTCAGTCTCTTCCTCTCCTCAGTCTCTTCCATCCTGCCTCTTCCTCTCTCTGTTTCTTCTTCTCTTCAGTTTCTTCCTCTCCTCAGTCTCCTACTCTTCTCAGTCTCTTCTTTCCTGTCTCTTCCTCTGCTCAGTCTCTACCTCCCTCTGTCTCTTCCTCTCCTCCATCTCTTCCTCCCTTTCCTGTCCTCAGCCTCTTCCTCTACTCAGTCTCTTCTTCCCCGTCTCTCCCTCTCCTCAGTCTCTCCCTCTGTGTCTTCCTCCATGCCTCTTCCTCTCCTAAATCTCTTCCACTCCTCAGTCTCTCCCTCTTCAGACCCTGTCCCTCATGTCTATTCCTCTTCTCAGCCTCTCCTTGTGTCTCTTCCTTTGCTCTGTCTCTTCCTCTCCTCAGTGTTTCCCCCTCCTCTGTCTCTTCCTCCCTCTGTTTCTTCTTCTTTTCAGTTTCTTCCTCTCCTCAGTCTCCTACTCTTCTCAGTCTCTTCTTTCCTGTCTCTTCCTCCTTCAGTCTCTACCGCCCCCTATTTCTTCCTTTCCTCAGTCCCTTTCTCCATCAGTTTCTTCGTCTCCTTATTCTTTTTCTCCTTTTGTTTCTTCCTGTCCTCAATCTCCTCCATCTCTTCCTCCCTATTTCCTGTCTCTTTGTCTCCTCAGTCTCTTCTGTCCTGTCTCTTTCTCTCCTTAGTCCCTTCTTCTCCTCACTGTCTTCCTCCCCTTAGTCTCTTTCTCTTGACTCTCTTCCTCGCTCAGTCAGTTCCTCTCCTCAGTCTCTTCCTCTCCACAGTCTCATTCTCTCCTCAGTCTCTTTTTCTCTTCTGTCTCTTCCTCCTTCTGACTCTTGCTACCTCATTTTTTTTCTCTCCTCATCTCTTCCTCTCTTCTGTCTATTTTTCTTTATCAGTCTCTCCTCTTTCTCATTCTTGTCTCTTCCTCTCATCATTCTCTCGCCGTCTCTTTTTCTCCTCAGTCTCTTCTTCCTTTCTGTCTTTTACTCTTCTTAGTCTCTCCTGTGCCTCTTAATTCTTGTCCATTCATCTCATCTGTCTCTTCATTCTTGTCTCTTCCTTTCCCCCTCACTCTTTCCTTCCTCAGTCTCTTCCTTCCTGTGTCTTCCTCTCCTCAGTCTCTTCCTCTCTCTGTCGCTTCCTCTCCTCAGTCTGTTCCTATCCTCTGTTTGTTCATATCCTCTGTTTGTTTTTAACCTCAGTTTGTTCCTCTCCTAAATCTCCTACTCCCTCTGTCTTTTCCTTTCCTCAGTTTCTTCCTTCCTGTCTATTCCTCTCCTCAGTCTATTCCTTCCTGTCTCTATCTCTCCTCAGTCTCTTTCTCTTGTCTGTATCTTCCTCTCCTCAGTCTCTTCCTCCCTCGGTCTCTTCCTCTCCTCAGTCTCTTGCTCTCCTCAGTCTTTTCCTCTCCTCAGTCTCTTCTCTCCTCCATCACTTCCTACCTCAGTCTTTTCTTCTCCTCAGTCTTTCTTCCCTTCTGTCTATTCCTCTCCTCAGTCTCTTTTTTTCTCCTCATTCTCTTCTGTCTATTCTTCCCCTCCGTCCTTTCCTCCCTTCTGTCTCTTTTTCTCCTCAGTCCCTTCCTCTCCTCGGCTCACTCTCTTCCTCTTGTCTGTCTCTTCCTCTCCTCAGTCTTTTCCTCGCTCAGCCACTACTGCTCCTCAGTCTCTTCCTCTACTCAGTCTCTTCCAACCTGTCTCTTCCTCCCTTTGTTTCTTCCTCTCCTCAGTCTCTTCCTCCCTCTGTCTCTTTCTCTCCTCAGGCTCTTCCTCTACTCAGTCTGTTTCTATCCTCAGTTCACTTCTTCTTTTCAGTCTCTTCCTCTCTTCTGTCTCTTCCTCCCTCTGTTTGTACCTCTCCTCCGTCTCTTCCTCCCCTCTATCTCTTCCTACCTTTGTCTATTCTACTCCTCAGTCTCTTCCTCCCTTCTTTCTAATACTCTCCTCAGTCTCTTTTTCTCCTCATTCTCTTCTGTCTATTCCTCCCCTCTGTCCCTTCCTCCCCTCTCCCTCTTCTCAGTCTCTTCCTCCCCTCAATTTCTTTCTCTCCTCATTCTCTTCCTCCCCCATATTCTTCTTCTCAGTCTCTTCATCCCTTCTGTCTCTTTCTCTCCTCAGTCTCTTCCTCTCCTCGGTCACTTCTTCTTTTTTGTCTTTTCCTCTTTTCTGTCTCTTCGTCCTCTCAGATTCTTCCTCTACTCAATCTCTTGATCTCTTCTGTCTCTTTCTCCTCTTTCTCTCTCTGTCTCTTCCTCTCCTAAGTCTCTTCCTATCCTCTCTTTCTTTCTCCCTATCTCTTCCTCTCCTCAGTCTCTTTCTTTCCTCAATCTTTTCCTCTGCTCAGTCTCTTCCTCTCCACAGTATTTTCCTTTCCACAGTATCTTCATTTCCTCAGACTCTTCCTCTCCTTTGTCTGTTTTCTTTCTCCCATCAGGTCTCTTCCTCTCTTGGCATTTTCTTCTTCTCAGTCTATTCCTCTCCTTAGTCTCTTTTTCTCCTCATTCTCTTCTGTCTATTCCTACCCTCCATCCCTTTAATTTCTTTCTCTCCTCAGTCCCCTTCTCTTGTCTGTCTCTTCCTCGCTCAGTCAATTCCTCTCCCCAGTCTCTTCCATCCTGTCTCTTCCTCTCCTTAGTCTCTTTCTTCCTTTCTCTTCCTCTCCTATATCTCTTACACTCCTCAGTCTCTCCCTCTTCTCAGCCTTTGCATCTTTCTCTTCCTCTTTGTCTCTTCCACACATCAGTCTTTTCCTCTCTGTCTCTTCTTCCTCGGTCTCTTATTCTCTTCTGTCTTTTCCTCTCTTCGTCCCCTCAGTCTCCTTCTCTCCTTAGTCTCTTCTTCTTCTCAATCTCTTCCTCTTTTCTGTCTCTTCTTCTCTCTGCCTCTTTCATTCCTCAGTCTCGTCCTCTCCTTCCGTGTCTGTTCCTCTCCTCAGTCTCTTAGTCCCTTTGTCTGCTCCTCTCCGCAGTCTCTTTCTCTGTTCTATCTCTTCCTCTCCTCGGTCTCTTCCTCCCCTCAGTCTCTTCCTACCTTTGTCTATTCTACTCCTCAATCTCTTCCTCCCTTCTGTTTAATCCTCTCCTCTGTCCCTTTTTCTCCTCATTCTCTTCTGTCTATTCCTCCCCTCCGTCCCTTCCTCCCTTCTGTCTCTTTCTCTTCTCAAGCCCTTCCTCTCCTTAGTCTCTTTCTCTTGTCTGTATCTTACTCTCCTCAGTCTCTTCCTCGCTCAGTCACTTCCTCTCCTCAGTCTCTTCCTCTCCTCCCTCTCTTCCTCCCCTCTGTCTCTTCCTACCTTGATCTTTTATTCTTCTCTGTCTCTTCGTACTTTCTGTCTATTCATCTTCTTAGTCTCTCCTCGTGTCACTTCATTCTTGTCTCTTCCTCTCCTCTGTCTCTTTATTCTTGTGTCTTCCTCTCCTCAGTCTCTTCCTCCCTTCAATTTCTTTCTCTCCTCATTCTCTTCCTCCCTCATATTCTTCTTCTCCTCACTCTCTTCATCCCTTCTGTCTCTTTCTCTCCTCAGTCTCTTCCTCCTCTTGTCTCCTCCTCTCCTCAGTCACTTCTTCTCTTCTGTCTTTTCCTCTCTTGTGTCTCTTTGTCCCCTCAGTTTCTTCCTCTACTCAATCTCTTACTCTCTTCTGTCTCTTCCTCCTCTCTGCCTCTTCCTCTCCTCAATCTCTTCCTATACTCTCTCTCTTTCTCCCTGTCTCTTCCTCTCCTCAGTCTCTTTCTTTCCTCAATCTTTTCCTCTCCTCAGTCTCTTCCTCTCCACAGTATCTTCCTTTCCTCAGACTCTTCCTCTCCTTTGTCTGTTTTCTTCCTCCGCTCAGGTCTCTTCCTCTCTCGGTCTTTCTTTCTCAGTCTTTTTTTCTTGTCTGTCTCTTCTTCACTCAGTCACTTCCTCTCCCCAGTCGCTTCCATCCTGCCTCTTCCTCTCTTCATTCTCTTTCTTCCTGTCTCTTCATCTCCTAAATCTCTTCTTCTGGTCAGTCTCTACCTCTTCTCAGCCTTTGCCTCTTTCTCTTCTACAAATCAGTCTTTTCCTCGCCTCTGTCTCTTCTTCTCTTCTGTCATTTCCTCTCTTCGTCCCCTCAGTCTCTTCCTTTCCTTAGTCTCTTCTCCTCCTCAATCTCTTCCTCTCTTCTGTCTCTTCCATTCCTCATTCTCTTCCTCCCCTCAGTCTCTACCTCCCCTGAGACTCTCTCTTTCCTCAATCTCTTCCTCTCCTCAATCTCTTCCTTTTCTCAGTCTCTTCTTCTCCTCTCTCTCTTCATCCCTGTCTCTTCCTCCCCTCAGTCTCTTTCTTTCTTCAATCTCTTCCTCTCCTTAGTCTCTTCTAGTCCTCCGTCTCTTCCTCTCCTAAATTTATTTCTCTCTTCTGCCTCTACCTCTCTCTCTTCCACTTCCCAGTCTCTTCCTCTCCTCATTCTCTTCCCCTCCACAGCCTCTTCGTCTGTTTTCTTCCTCCCCCCCTCTCTCTTCCTCTCCTCACTCTCTTTCTCTCTCTTCCTCTACTCCATCTTTTCCTCTGTCTCTTCTTCTCTTCCTCTCATCAGTCTCTTCTTCTCCTCAGTTCTACTCTCCTTGGTATCTCCCTCTCCTCAGTCTCTCCCTCTGTGTCTTCCTTCCTTCTTCTAAATCGCTCCATCTTCTCTGCCTCTTGCTCTCCGTCTCTTCCTCCCCTTGTCTCTTCTGTCTCTTCCTCCTCTCTGTCTCTTCCTTTCCTCAATCTCTTCCTCCCCTCAGTCTCTTTCCTCAATCTCTTCCTCTCCTTAGTCTCTTACTTTCCTCAGTCTCTTCCTCTCCACAGTCTCTTCCTTTCCTCAGACTCTTGCTCTCCTCTCTCTGCTTTCTTCCGACTCTCAGTCTCTTCTTCTCTCTGTCTCTTCCTCTACTCCATCTTTTCTTCTCCTCAGTCTCTTCTTCTCCTCAGTCTCTTCTTCTCCTTAGTCTCTTCCTCCCTTTTATCTATTCCTCTCATCAGTCTCTTTTTCTCCTTATTCTCTTTTGTCTATGCCTACCCTCCATCCCTTCTGTCTCTTTCTCTCCTCAGTCTTTTTTTCTTGTCTGTCTCTTCCTCGCTCAGTCTCTTCCTCTCCCCAGTCTCTTCCATCCTGTCTCTTCCTCTCTTCATTCTCTTTCTTCCTGTCTCTTCATCTCCTAAATCTCTTCCTCTGGTCAGTGTCTCTCTCTTCTCAGACTTTGCCTCTTTCTCTTCTACAAATCAGTCTTTTCCTCTCCTCTGTCTCTTCTTCTTTTCTGTCATTTCCTCTCTTCGTCCCCTCAGTCTCTTCCTTTCCTTAGTCTCTTCTCCTTCTCAATCTCTTCCTCTCTTCTGCCTCTTCCTCTCTCTCTTCCACTTCCCAGTCTCTTCCTCTCCTCATTCTCTTCCCCTCCACAGCCTCTTCGTCTGTTTTCTTCCTCCCCTCAGTCTCTTCCTCTCCTCACTCTCTTTCTCTCTATGTCTCTTCCTCTACTCCATCTTTTCCTCTGTCTCTTCTTCTCTTCCTCTCATCAGTCTCTTCTTCTCCTCAGTTCTACTCTCCTTGGTATCTCCCTCTCCTCAGTCTCTCCCTCTGTGTCTTCCTTCCTTCTTCTAAATCGCTCCATCTTCTCTGCCTCTTGCTCTCCGTCTCTTCCTCCCCTTATCTCTTCTGTCTCTTCCTCCTCTCTGTCTCTTCCTTTCCTCAATCACTTCCTCCCCTCAGTCTCTTTCCTCAATCTTCCATCCTCTCCTTAGTCTCTAATACTTTCCTCAGTCTCTTCCTCTCCACAGTCTTTTCCTTTCCTCAGTCTTTTCTTCTCCTCGGTCTCTTCTTCTCCTCAGTCTCTTCTTCCCTGTGTCTCCCTCTCATCAGTCTCTCACTCTCCTTGGTATCTCCCTCTCCTCAGTCTCTCACTCTCCTTGGTATCTCCCTCTCCTTAGTCTCTCCCTCTGTGTCTTCCTTCCTTCCTCTTCTAAATCGCTTCTACTCCTCAGTCTCTCCGTCTTCTCTGCCTCTTGGTCTCCGTCTCTTTCTCTCAGTCTCTTTCTCCCCTTGTCTCTTCCTCTCCTCAGTCTCTTCTTCTTTTCTGTTTTTTCCTCTCTTTTATCTCTTCGTCCCCTCTGTCTCTTCCTCTCCTCAATCTATTCTGTCTCTTCCTCCCCTCTCTCTCCTACTCCCTGTCTTTTCCTCTCCTCAGTCTCTTCCTTTCTTTAGACTCTTCCTCTCCTTAGTCTGTTTTCTTCCTCCCCTCAGTCTCTTCCTCTCCCTGTCTCTTCCTCTACTCCATATTTTACTCTCCTCTGTCTCTTCTTCTCTTCCTCTCCTTAGTCTCTTCCTCTCATCAGTCTCTCACTCTCCTTGGTATCTCCCTCTCCTGAGTCTCTCACTCTCCTTTGTATCTCCCTCTCCTCAGTCTCTCCCTCAGTTTTTTCCTTCCTTCCTCTTCTTCCCCTAAATCATTTCCACTCCTCAGTCTCTCAGTCTTCTCAGCCTTTGCCTCTTGCTTTCCATCTGTTCCTTTCCTCAGTCTCTTCCACCCCTTGTCTCTTCCTCTTTTTGGTCTCTTCTCTTCTGTCTTTTCCTCCTCTCTGTCTCTTCCTTTCCTGAATCTCTTCCTCTCCTCTCTCTCTCCTTTTCCCTGTCTCTTCCTCTCCTCAGTCTCTTCCTACCCTCAATCTCTTTCTTTCCTCAGTCATTTCCTCTCCTCAGTCTCCTCATCTCCTTAGTCTCTTCCTCTCCTTAGTCTCTTCCTCTCTGTTTTTTCCTTTCTTCAGTGGATTCCTCTCCTCTCTCTTCCTCTTCTCAGTCTCTTCCTCTCCACAGTCTGTCCCTTTCCTCAGACTCTTCCTCTCCTCCAAAACCAATGTTCATGGGACAAGTATCCAGCTCACTTGACTTAATATGTCAGACCTCCGTAACAGTACTTAAAAAGTTCCAGCACTCACAAATCCACACGTGTTGCGACCGTTGACGCGTTTCGAACAAAGTTCTTATTCGTAACTGTTAGAATAAATAAGAACTTTGTTCGAAACGCGTCAACAGTCGCAACACGTGTGGATTTGTGTCCTGTATAACGTAAATGCTGGAACTTTTTCTTTTCAAGTACTCTTCCTCTCCTCCGTCTGTTTTCTTCTTCCCCTCAGTCTCTTCCTCTCCTTCGTTTCTTCTTCTCTTCCTCTCCTCAGTCTCTTCTTCCCTGTCTCTTCCTCTCCCCAGTCTCTCACTCTCCTGGGTATCTCCCTCTCCTCAGTCTCTCACTTTCCTTGGTATCTCCCTCTCCTCAGTCTCTCCCTCTGTGTCTTCCTCCCTGCCTCTTCCTCTCCTAAATCTCTTCCACTCCTCTCTCTCCCTCTTCTCAGCCTTTGTCTCTGTCTCTTCCTCTCCTCAGTTTCATCCTCTCCTCAGTGCCATCCCCACCTCAGTCTCTTCCTCCCTTCTGTCTTTTTCTCTTCCCAGTCTCTTCCTCTCCTCAGTCTTTTCCTCTCCTCTCTCTCTTTCTCCCTGTCTCTTCGTCCCCTTAGTCTCTTCCTCCCATCAGTCTTTTACTCCCTCTCTGTCTCTTCCTCTTCTTAGTCTCTTCCTCTCCTCAGTCTCTTCCTCTCCTCAGTCTCTTGCTTTTCTCAGTCTCTTCCTCTCCTCAGTTTCTTGCTTTCCTCTGTCTCGTCATCACCTCAGTCTCACTCTCTCTCCTCCATCTCTTTCTCTCTTCAGTTTTTCCTCTCCTAGTCTCTTCCTTACCTAAGTCTCTCCCTATCCTCAGTCTCTCCCTCCCCTCTGTCTCTTCTTCTCCTAAGTCTCTTCTTCTCCTCAGTCTCTTCTTCTCCTCAGTCTCTTCTTCTCCTCAGTCTCTTCTTCTCCTCAGTCTCTTCTTCTCCTCAGTCTCTTCCTCCCCTCTGTCTCTTCTTTTCCTCAGTCGCTTCCTTCCTCTCTGTCTCTTCCTCTCCTCTCTTTCTCTTCCTCCCACAGTATTTGTCTCCTCTATGTCTCTTGGTCTATCTCTGTCTCTTCCTCTTCTCAGTCTCTCTCTTCCCTCTCTATCTCTTCCTTTTCTCAGTCTCTCTCTTCCTCCATTTTTGTCTCTTCCGCCCTCTCCTCCGTATTTTCCTCTCCTCCGTCTTTTCCTCGTTCTCCGACTCTTCCTCTTCTTAGTCTCTCTCTCCCTCCCTCTCCTAATCCCTCTCTGTTTCTTCTATTCAGTCTCTATTCAGTTCTTTCTCCCTTTCTGTCTCTTCCTCTCCTCAGTCTCTCTTTTCTTCTCTTGCAGTTTCTTCCTCTCTTCTGTCTCTTACTCCCTCTCTGTCTTTTCCTCTCCTCAGTCGCTCTCTTTCTCCCTCTCTGTCTCTTCTTTGTCTCTTGCTCCCTCTGTCTCTTCCTCCTTCTCTGTCTCTTACTCCCTCTCTGTCTCTTGCTCTCCTCAGTCTCTCTCTCTCTTTCTCCCTTTCTGTCTCTTCCTCCATCTCCCCTTTGTGTCTCTTCTTTTGCTCCTTCTCTATCTCTTCCTCTCCTCTGTCTCTTACAACCTCTGTGTCTCTTCTCTCTCTTCCTCCCTCTCTGTCTCTTCCTCTGTGTCTCTCTGTCTCTTCCAAACTCTGTGTCTCTTCTCTCTCTGTCTCTTCCTCTCCTCCGTCTCACCTCAGTGCCTCTTCCTCCCTCTCTGTCTCTTCCTCTGTGTCTCCTCCACCCTCTGTGTCTTTTCCTCTCCACAGTCTCTCTCCTCTGTCTCCCTTCTTTTGCTCCCGCTCTATCTCTTCCAACCTCTGTGTCTCTTCTCTCTCTGTTTCTCCCTCCCTATCTGTCTCTTAATCTCCTCTGTCTCTTTCTCCCTCTCTGTCTCTTATTCTCCTCTTTCTCTTCCTCTGTCTCTTAATCTCCTCTGTCTCTTCCCTCTGTGCCTCTTCCTCCCTCTCTGTCTCTTCCTCTGTGTCTCTTCCTCTCCACAGTCTCTCTCCTCCGTCTCCCTTCTTTTGCTCCCGCTCTGTCTCTTCCAACCTCTGTGTCTCTTCTCTCTCTGTCTCTCCCTCCCTATCTGTCTCTTAATCTCCCCTGTCTCTTCCTCCCTCTCTGTCTCTTATTCTCCTCTGTCTCTTCCTCTGTGTCTCTTCCCTCTGTGCCTCTTCCTCCCTCTCTGTCTCTTAATCTCCTCAGTCTCTTGCTCCCTCTCTCTCTTAATCTCCTGTGTTTTCCCTCTGTCTCTTCCTCCCTCTCTGTCTCTTTCTCCCTCTCTGTCTCTTCCTCCCTCTCTGTCTCTTCCTCCCTCTCTGTCTCTTTCTCCCTCTCTGTCTCTTTCTCCCTCTCTGTCTCTTCCTCTCTCTCTGTCGCTTCCTCTCTCTCTGTCTATTCCTCCCTCTCTGTCTCTTCCTCTTTCTGTATCTTCCTCCCTCTCTGTCTCTTCCTCCATCTCTGTATCTTCCTCTGTGTCTCTTCCTCCCTCTCTGTCTCTTCCTCTGTGTCTCTCTGTCTCTTCCTCTGTGTCTCTCTGTCTCTACCTCCCTCTGTGTCTCTTCCTCCCTCTCTCTCTCTTCCTCTGTGTCTCTCTGTCTCTTCCTCCCTCTCTGTCTCTTCCTCTGTGTCTCTCTGTCTCTTCTTCTCTCTCTTCCTCCCTCTCTGTCTCTTCCTCTCTCTCTCTCTGTCTCTTCCTCCCTCTCTGTCTCTTCCTCTCTCTCTGTCTCTTCCTCTTTATGTCTCTTCCTCTCTCTGTCTCTTCCTCCCTCTCTGTCTCTTCCTCTCTCTTTGTCTCTTTCTCCCTCACCGTCTTTTCCTCCCTCTCTGTCTCTTCCCCTCTCTTTCTCCCTCTCTGTCTCTTTCTCCCTCTCTGTCTCTTCCTTCCTCTCTGTCTCTCCCTCTCTCTCTGTCTCTTTCTCTCTGTCTCTTGCTCTCTCTCTCTGTCTCTTCTCTCTGTCTCTCCTGTCTCTTCTTCTCTCTCTCTGTCTCTTCTCTCTCTCTTGCCTCTCTGTCTCTTCTCTCTCTCTGTCTCTTTCTCTGTGTCTCTCTGTCTCTTTCTCCCTCTCTGTCTCTTTCTCTCTCTCTGTCTCTTCCTCCCTCTCTGTCTCTTCCTCCCTCTCTGTCTCTTCCTCTCTCTCTCTTTCTCTCTCTCTGTCTCTTCCTCCCTCTCTGTCTCTTCCTCCATCTCTGTCTCTTCCTTTGTGTCTCTTCCTCCCTCTCTGTCTCTTCCTCTCTCCCTGTCTCTTCCTCTGTGTCTCTCTGTCTCTTCCTCTGTCTCTCTGTCTCTTCCTCCCTTTCTGTCTCTTCCTCCCTCTCTGTCTCTTCCTCTGTGTCTCTCTGTCTCTTCCTCCCTCTCTGTCTCTTCCTCTCTCTCTCTCTCTCTTCCTCTTTCTCTCTGTCTCTTCCTCCCTCTCTGTCTCTTCCTCTGTGTGTCTCTGTCTCTTCCTCTGTGTCTCTCTGTCTCTTCCTCCCTCTCTGTCTCTTCCTATCTCTCTCTGTCTCTTCCTCCCTCTCTGTCTCTTTCTCTGTGTCTCTCTGTCTCTTCCTCTGTGTCTGTCTCTTTCTTTCTCTCTCTCTGTCTCTTCCTCCCTCTCTGTCTCTCCCTGTCTCTTCCTCCCTCTCTGTCTCTTCCTCTGTGTGTCTCTGTCTCTTTCTCTCTGTCTCTTCTCTTCCTCCCTCTCTGTCTCTTCCTCTCTGTATTCTCTGTCTCTCTTCTCTGTCTCTTTCTCCTCTCTGTCTCTTCCTCTCTCTCTGTCTCTTCCTCTCTTGTCTCTCTCTGTCTCTTCCTCTCTGTCTCTTCTCTCTTCTCTCTGTCTCTTCCTCTGTGTCTCTCTGTCTCTTCCTCCTCTCTGTCTCTTCCTCCTCTCTGTCTCTTTCCTCTCTCTCTGTCTTCTCCCTCTCTGTCTCTTCCTCTCTCTCTGTCTCTTCCTCCTTCTCTCTGTCTCTTCCTCTGTGTCTCTTCCTCCTCTCTGTCTCTTCCTCTCTCTGTGTCTCTTCTATCTCTTCTCTCTCTTCTCTTCTCTCTTGTCTCTATCTCTGTCTCTTGTCTCTTCTCTCTCTGTATCTCGTGTCTCTATCTCTCTCTGTCTCTTCCTCTGTGTGTCTCTGTCTCTTCCTCTCGTGTCTCTCTGTCTCATTCTCGTCTCTCTCTGTCTCTATGTCTCTTCATCTGTCTCTGTCTCTGTCCTCTCTTTCTCTCTGTCTCTCTCTCTGTCTCTCCTCTCTCTGTCTCTTCCGTCTCTGTCTCTTCTCTCTGTGTCTCTTGTCTCCTCTCTGTCTCTCTGTCTCTTCCTCTCTCTGTCTCTCCTCTGTGTCTCTCTGTCTCTTCCTCTCTCTCTCTGTCTCTTCCTCTGCTGTCTCTGTCTCTTCTCTCTGTCTCTGTCTCTTCCTCTGTGTCTTTCTGTCTCTTCTATCTCTCTCTGTCTCTCTGCTCTCTGTCTCTGTCTCTCTCTGTCTCTTCCTATCTGTCTCTCTGTCTCTCTCTATCCCCTCTCTGTCTCTTCCTCCTCTCTGTCTCTTCCTCTCGTCTCTCTGTCTCTTCCTCCTCTCTGTCTCTCTCTCTCTCTGTCTCTCTCTGCTCTCTCTGTCTCTTCCTCCTCTCTCTGTCTCTTCTCTGCTGTCCTCTGTTCTTCCTCCTCTCTCTGTCTCTTCTCTGTGCTCTGTCTCTTCCTCCCTCTCTGTCTCTTCCTCTCTGTCTCTGTCTCTTGTTCTTCCATCCCTCTTCTCTGTCTTCTTCCTCTGTGTCTCTCTGTCTACCTCTTCCTCCCTCTCTGTCTCTTCCTCTGTCTCTCTCTGTCTCTTCCTCCCTCTCTGTCTCTTCCTCTCTCTCTGTCTCTCTCCCTCTCTCTCTTCCTCCCTCTCTGTCTCTTCCTCTCTCTCTGTCTCTTCCTCCCTCTCTGTCTCTTCCTCCCTCTCTGTCTCTTCCTCTGTGTGTCTCTGTCTCTTCTCTCTCTGTCTCTTCCTCTCTCTCTGTCTCTTCCTCCCTCTCTGTCTCTTCCTCTGTCTCTTCTTCTGTCTCTTCCTCTGTGTGTCTCTGTCTCTTCCTCTCTGTCTCTTCCTCCCTCTCTGTCTCTTTCTCTCTCTGTCTCTTCCTCTCCCTCTGTCTCTTCCTCCCTCTCTGTCTCTTCCTCTCGCTCTGTCTCTTCCTCTGTGTCTGTCTCTTTCTTTCTCTCTCTCTGTCTCTTCCTCCCTCTCTGTCTCTCCCTGTCTCTTCCTCCCTCTCTGTCTCTCTCTCTCTGTCTCTTCCTCCCTCTCTGTCTCTTCCTCTGTGTCTCTCTGTCTCTTCCTTTCCCTCTCTGTCTCTTCCTCTGTGTCTCTGTCTCTTCATCTGTGTCTCTGTCTCCCTCTCTGTCTCTTCCTCTGTGTCTCTCTGTCTCTTCATCTGTGTCTCTGTCTCCCTCTCTGTCTCTTCCTCTGTGTCTCTCTGTCTCTTCCTCTCTCTCTGTCTCTTCCTCTGTGTCTCTCTGTCTCTTCCTCCCTCTGTGTCTCTTCCTCTCTCTCTGTCTCTTCCTCTGTGTCTCTTCCTCTCTCTCTGTCTCTTCCTCTGTCTCTTCCTCCCTCTCTGTCTCTTCCTCTGTGTCTCTTCCTCCCTCTCTGTCTCTTCCTCTGTCTCTGTCTCTTCCTCCCTCTCTGGGAGTCTCGTACATTTCCCGTCGTGCTTTGCGGCTCTTGACAAGTCGGATCCAAGATGGCGTAGAAAGTAATGACAGGTAAGTCCTGACCCCCCCCTCCGTCCCCGACTCCGAGTCCCTCCGGTCCCGGCTCATCCCCGGTCCGTGCACGGAGTGCCCCCGACCCCCGAAGCCTGCACCGACCGGCCGGCGCCGCGGGAGGCAGCGGAGAGGCCTGCAGTGTGCGGCCCGGCCGTCTGTTTACATTCCCGGCCTGCAGGACTAGGAGAGCGCCCGGCGCCGGGGAAAGTGCAGGCCGCAGAGGATAGGACGGGGCCCCGGTAATAACGGGGAGCAGGGCGGGCACCGGCTCACCCTGGGCGGGTGTGAGGAGGGTGGGGGCGCCGCCGGGGTGTGAGTATTATTACAGTGTGTGTGATAAGAGGGTGCGAGGACTTATATACAGGCGGGTGAGAAGCTCTGCAGCGTGCTGATCCCCTGGGGATGATGGGTGTGATTGTTGTGTTATATTGGGGGTAGTTGTAGTGATAGTGGTGACTATTGTGTTATGTTGGGGGTGGTAGTGATGGAGTGTGCTGGGTTATGTTGGGGGTGGTAGTGCTGGGTTATGTTGGGGGTGGTAGTGATTGTTTGTGATGGGTTATGTTGGGGGTGGTAGTGATGGTGTGTGATGGGTTATGTTGGGGGTGGTAGTGATGGTGTGTGATGGGTTATGTTGGGGGTGGTAGTGATGGGTTATGTTGGGGGTGGTAGTGATAGTGTGTGCTAGTTTATGTTGGGGGTGGTAGTGATGGTGTGTGATGGGTTATGTTGGGGGTGGTAGTGCTAGTTTATGTTGGGGGTGGTAGTGATGGTGTGCGATGGGTTATGTTGGGGGTGGTAGTGATGGTGTGCGATGGGTTATGTTGGGGGTGGTAGTGCTAGTTTATGTTGGGGGTGGTAGTGATGGTGTGTGATGGGTTATGTTGAGGGTGGTAGTGATGGTGTGTGATGGGTTATGTTGGGGGTGGTAGTGCTAGTTTATGTTGGGGGTGGTAGTTATGGAGTGCGATGGGTTATGTTGGGGGTGGTAGTGATGGGTTATGTTGGGGGTGGTAGTGATGGGTTATGTTGGGGGTGGTAGTGATGGGTTTTGTTGGGGGTGGTAGTGATGAGTTATGTTGGGGGTGGTAGTGATGGGTTATTTTGGGGGTGGTAGTGATGGTGTGTGATGGGTTATGTTGGGGGTGGTAGTGATGGTGTGCGATGGGTTATGTTGGGGGTGGTAGTGATGGTGTGTGATGGGTTATGTTGGGGGTGGTAGTGATGGTGTGTGATGGGTTATGTTGGGGGTGGTAGTGATGGTGTGTGATGGGTTATGTTGGGGGTGGTAGTGGTTATGTTGGGGGTGGTAGTGATGGTGTGTGATGGGTTATGTTGAGGGTGGTAGTGATGGGTTTTGTTGGGGGTGGTAGTGATGAGTTATGTTGGGGGTGGTAGTGATGGGTTATTTTGGGGGTGGTAGTGATGGTGTGTGATGGGTTATGTTGGGGGTGGTAGTGATGGTGTGCGATGGGTTATGTTGGGGTGGTAGTGATGGTGTGTGATGGGTTATGTTGGGGGTGGTAGTGATGGTGTGCGATGGGTTATGTTGGGGGTGGTAGTGATGGTGTGTGATGGGTTATGTTGGGGGTGGTAGTGGTTATGTTGGGGGTGGTAGTGATGGTGTGTGATGGGTTATGTTGAGGGTGGTAGTGATGGTGTGTGATGGGTTATGTTGGGGGTGGTAGTGATGGTGTGTGATGGGTTATGTTGGGGGTGGTGGTGATGGTGTGTGATGGGTTATGTTGGGGGTGGTGGTGATGGTGTGTGATGGGTTATGTTGGGGTGGTAGTGATGGTGTGTGATGGGTTATGTTGGGGGTGGTGGTGATGGTGTGTGATGGGTTATGTTGGGGGTGGTGGTGATGGTGTGTGATGGGTTATGTTGGGGGTGGTAGTGATGGTGTGTGATGGGTTATGTTGGGGGTGGTAGTGATGGTGTGTGATGGGTTATGTTGGGGGTGGTAGTGATGGTGTGTGATGGGCTATGTTGGGGGTGGTAGTGATGGTGTGTGATGGGCTATGTTGGGGGTGGTAGTGATGGTGTGTGATGGGCTATGTTGGGGGTGGTAGTGATGGTGTGTGATGGGTTATGTTGGGGGTGGTAGTGCTAGTTTATGTTGGGGGTGGTAGTGATGGTGTGTGATGGGTTATGTTGGGGGTGGTAGTGATGGTCTGTCTGTGATTTATAAAGCTTTTCTCGCAGTTTTTGTCTTTTATTTATTTTTTTTGGAGAGAGAATCAGATTTGGAAAGTTCCCATTGTCCGGTGAAGGTTTATTACTCTCCTCGTGCTCCCCGCACCGCTGACTCCCACCTTGTCCGGGAGCGGCCGCCCCCTGTGTCACCTCACGGGGATGAGGTTATATCTTGTACAGGTTCCTGGGCGGTCCTGGCAGCGCGACCTCCCACGCGTCTGGCATTATTGAGGTTCAGATCTGGGGTATCTTCAGGTTTGGGTCAGCGCCTTCATCCTAGGCCGGGTTCCGGTCTCCTCATCCTTGTGTGATGAAAAGTCCGGCGTCTTTACTACACATTTCACTTCTCACCATTTTCATGTCGGTGCTAGCTGACAGTGAATGGAAACATCCTGTTATAGAGACTATATTTGTTTTACTATGTATCACCGTGATCTAAGCACATCAACAAAAGAAATCTCTTCTGGTCTGACAGTCTGTTACAGTGTGTCAGCTGTGAGTGTATTTGTACAAGATGATCACTAACAGCAAGCAGAGGTCTTGAAAATGGTGAGATACTGAAATGTAAACTTTACTGGTAAGTTGCAGAACTTTGCGGTATACACTAAGGTCCTCGTCCATGCAGTTAAATGTAAGACACAGCTTAGGGGATAAGTCTGTGATTGGTGGGGGTCCGGCCATGAGATTGGGGGTCCTGCACCCCCATATTAGTGGGGTGGTAGGTCACGCATGCCCACTGACTCTTCATTCATTCCATCTGTGAGAGCCGGACCATGTAGAGGAGCCCCGAGACCATTGTATAGAAGAAAGGAAGATGTGGCGAGTATACAGTGTGGGTATACTGTGGATCCAGTGTGGGTATACTGTGGATCCAGTGTGGGTATACTGTGGATCCAGTGTGGGTATACTGTGGGTCCAGTGTGGGTATACTGTGGGTCCAGTGTGGGTATACTGTGGATCCAGTGTGGGTATACTGTGGATCCAGTGTGGGTATACTGTGGATCCAGTGTGGGTATACTGTGGATCCAGTGTGGGTATACTGTGGATCCAGTGTGGGTATACTGTGGATCCAGTGTGGGTATACTGTGGATCCAGTGTGGGTATACTGTGGATCCAGTGTGGGTATACTGTGGATCCAGTGTGGGTATACTGTGGATCCAGTGTGGGTATACTGTGGATCCAGTGTGGGTATACTGTGGATCCAGAGTGGGTATACTGTGGATCCAGTGTGGGTATACTGTGGATCCAGTGTGGGTATACTGTGGATCCAGTGTGGGTATACTGTGGATCCAGTGTGGGTATACTGTGGATCCAGTGTGGGTATACTGTGGATCCAGTGTGGGTATACTGTGGATCCAGTGTGGGTATACTGTGGATCCAGTGTGGGTATACTGTGGATCCAGTGTGGGTATACTGTGGATCCAGTGTGGGTATACTGTGGATCCAGAGTGGGTATACTGTGGATCCAGAGTGGGTATACTGTGGATCCAGAGTGGGTATACTGTGGATCCAGAGTGGGTATACTGTGGATCCAGAGTGGGTATACTGTGGATCCAGAGTGGGTATACTGTGGATCCAGAGTGGGTATACTGTGGATCCAGAGTGGGTATACTGTGGATCCAGAGTGGGTATACTGTGGATCCAGAGTGGGTATACTGTGGATCCAGAGTGGGTATACTGTGGATCCAGAGTGGGTATACTGTGGATCCAGTGTGGGTATACTGTGGATCCAGTGTGGGTATACTGTGGATCCAGTGTGGGTATACTGTGGATCCAGTGTGGGTATACTGTGGATCCAGTGTGGGTATACTGTGGATCCAGTGTGGGTATACTGTGGATCCAGTGTGGGTATACTGTGGATCCAGTGTGGGTATACTGTGGATCCAGTGTGGGTATACTGTGGATCCAGTGTGGGTATACTGTGGATCCAGTGTGGGTATACTGTGGATCCAGTGTGGGTATACTGTGGATCCAGTGTGGGTATACTGTGGATCCAGTGTGGGTATACTGTGGATCCAGTGTGGGTATACTGTGGATCCAGTGTGGGTATACTGTGGATCCAGTGTGGGTATACTGTGGATCCAGTGTGGGTATACTGTGGATCCAGTGTGGGTATACTGTGGATCCAGTGTGGGTATACTGTGGATCCAGTGTGGGTATACTGTGGATCCAGTGTGGGTATACTGTGGATCCAGTGTGGGTATACTGTGGATCCAGTGTGGGTATACTGTGGATCCAGTGTGGGTATACTGTGGATCCAGTGTGGGTATACTGTGGATCCAGTGTGGGTATACTGTGGATCCAGTGTGGGTATACTGTGGATCCAGTGTGGGTATACTGTGGATCCAGTGTGGGTATACTGTGGATCCAGTGTGGGTATACTGTGGATCCAGTGTGGGTATACTGTGGATCCAGTGTGGGTATACTGTGGATCCAGTGTGGGTATACTGTGGATCCAGTGTGGGTATACTGTGGATCCAGTGTGGGTATACTGTGGATCCAGTGTGGGTATACTGTGGATCCAGTGTGGGTATACTGTGGATCCAGTGTGGGTATACTGTGGATCCAGTGTGGGTATACTGTGGATCCAGTGTGGGTATACTGTGGATCCAGTGTGGGTATACTGTGGATCCAGTGTGGGTATACTGTGGATCCAGTGTGGGTATACTGTGGATCCAGTGTGGGTATACTGTGGATCCAGTGTGGGTATACTGTGGATCCAGTGTGGGTATACTGTGGATCCAGTGTGGGTATACTGTGGATCCAGTGGGGGTATACTGTGGATCCAGTGGGGGTATACTGTGGATCCAGTGGGGGTATACTGTGGATCCAGTGGGGGTATACTGTGGATCCAGTGGGGGTATACTGTGGATCCAGTGGGGGTATACTGTGGATCCAGTGGGGGTATACTGTGGATCCAGTGGGGGTATACTGTGGATCCAGTGGGGGTATACAGTGGATGCAGCTTGGATATATTGTGGATGCAGCTTGGATACAGTGTGGAAGTATTGTGCTTAGGGTCTAGATACACTGTGGATACAGTGCGGATATGTTGTGGGTACAGCTTGAATTCAATGTGGGTATCTTGTGGATGGAGCCCGCTAGGGCTGCACGATATGGGAATTTTGTGCGATTGCGATTAGGGCCCTAAAAATTGCGATGCGATATTTTAAGGGAATTGTGCTAGAGGTCTATCTGCTTGGATTTTCATGGTAAAAGCACACACAGATGACTGATAATGTGAAATGTAGTTCTGCTGAACTCAAGAACTGAAATGCGCAGTGTTTTTCAAAATAAAATACATATTTGCATTAGTCCAAAAGTACAAAATACAAAACTTGCCATTTTCTTAATAGCGCTGCACAGAACAGATAAATAAGATAGATATAAGAACAAGTGTTCAATAAACGACTTTCCCACAGCCGCTCCTCCGTCCCCGCACTGTAACTGATGTATCGCCGGGCGCGCTGTGCAGCATAGCGGCGGGAAATACAGCGTCAGTGTCACGTAGAAAGTCAACCATCGCTTTATAAGACGCACTTTTGGGGGGAAAAGTGTGTCTTATAAAGCGAAAAATACGGTAATATAATTGCAGCATTTTTGGGTCAGCAAATTGCGATATGACGATTAACTGCGATTGCTTTCGCGATATATTGTGCAGGCCTAGAGCCTCCATAAAATGTGGATACAGCTTAGATATGGTTTGGATACAGTGTTGACAGTGTGATAACAGAGTGGGTATATTGTTGATACAGCTTGTAATTGATGGGGGCACAATGTGGATACAGTCTGGGTACGGTGTGCATATAATGTGGATACAGTCTGGGTACGGTGTGCATACAATGTGGATACAGTCTGGGTACGGCGTGCATACACTGTGGATACAGTTTGGGTACGGTGTGCATATAATGTGGATACAGTCTGGGTACGGTGTGCATATAATGTGGATACCGTCTGGGTACGGCGTGCATACACTGTGGATACAGTCTGGGTACGGCGTGCATACACTGTGGATACAGTCTGGGTACGGTGTGCATATAATGTGGATACAGTCTGGGTACGGTGTGCATATAATGTAGATACAGTCTGGGTACGGTGTGCATATAATGTGGATACAGTCTGGGTACGGTGTGCATATAATGTGGATACAGTCTGGGTACGGTGTGCATACAATGTAGATACAGTCTGGGTACGGTGTGCATACAATGTGGATACAGTCTGGGTACGGTGTGCATACAATGTGGATACAGTCTGGGTACGGTGTGCATATAATGTAGATACAGTCTGGGTACGGTGTGCATACAATGTGGATACAGTCTGGGTACGGTGTGCATACAATGTGGATACAGTCTGGATACGGTGTGGATATAATGTGGATACAGTCTGGGTACGGTGTGTATACAATGTGGATACAGTCTGGGTACGGTGTGCATACAATGTAGATACAGTCTGGGTACGGTGTGCATACAATGTAGATACAGTCTGGGTACGGTGTGGATACAATGTGGATACAGTCTAGGTACGGTGTGGATATATTGTGGATACAGTCTGGGTACGGTGTGCATACAATGTGGATACAGTCTAGGTACGGTGTGGATATATTGTGGATACAGTCTGGGTACGGTGTGCATACAATGTAGATACAGTCTGGGTACGGTGTGCATACAATGTGGATACAGTCTGGGTACGGTGTGCATAAAATGTGGATACAGTCTGGGTACGGTGTGCATATAATGTAGATACAGTCTGGGTAGGTGTGCATACAATGTAGATACAGTCTGGGTAGGTGTGCATACAATGTACATACAGTCTGGGTAGGTGTGCATACAATGTAGATACAGTCTGGGTACGGTGTACATACAATGTAGATACAGTCTGGGTACGGTGTGCATATAATGTAGATACAGTCTGGGTACGGTGTGCATACAATGTGGATACAGTCTGGAGTACGGTGTGCATACAATGTAGATACAGTCTGGAGTACGGTGTGCATATAATGTGGATACAGTCTGGAGTACGGTGTGCATACAATGTGGATACAGTCTGGAGTACGGTGTGCATATCAATGTAGATACAGTCTGGAGTACGGTGTGCATATAATGTGGATACAGTCTGGGTACGGTGTGCATACAATGTGGATACAGTCTGGAGTACGGTGTGCATACAATGTGGATACAGTCTGGGTACGGTGTGCATACAATGTGGATACAGTCTGGGTACGGTGTACATTCAATGTAGATACAGTCTGGGTACGGTGTGCATATAATGTGGATACAGTCTGGGTACGGTGTGCATACAATGTGGATACAGTCTGGAGTACGGTGTGCATATAATGTGGATACAGTCTGGAGTACGGTGTGCATACAATGTAGATACAGTCTGGAGTGCGGTGTGCATATAATGTGGATACAGTCTGGGTACGGTGTGCATACAATGTGGATACAGTCTGGAGTACGGTGTGCATACAATGTGGATACAGTCTGGAGTACGGTGTGCATACAATGTGGATACAGTCTGGAGTACGGTGTGCATACAATGTGGATACAGTCTGGGTACGGTGTGCATATAATGTGGATACAGTCTGGAGTGCGGTGTGCATATAATGTGGATACAGTCTGGAGTACGGTGTGCATACAATGTAGATACAGTCTGGAGTACGGTGTGCATATAATGTGGATACAGTCTGGAGTACGGTGTGCATATAATGTGGATACAGTCTGGGTACGGTGTGCATACAATGTGGATACAGTCTGGAGTACGGTGTGCATACAATGTGGATACAGTCTGGAGTACGGTGTGCATATAATGTGGATACAGTCTGGAGTACGGTGTGCATATAATGTGGATACAGTCTGGAGTACGGTGTGCATACAATGTGGATACAGTCTGGAGTACGGTGTGCATACAATGTGGATACAGTCTGGAGTGCGGTGTGCATACAATGTGGATACAGTCTGGAGTACGGTGTGCATACAATGTAGATACAGTCTGGAGTACGGTGTGCATATAATGTAGATACAGTCTGGAGTACGGTGTGCATATAATGTGGATACAGTCTGGAGTGCGGTGTGCATACAATGTGGATACAGTCTGGGTACGGTGTGCATACA
Organism: Bufotes viridis; assembly: GCA_033119425.1. NCBI lineage: Eukaryota > Metazoa > Chordata > Amphibia > Anura > Bufonidae > Bufotes > Bufotes viridis. Next base: position 274,363,458 of record CM065594.1, on the reverse strand, counting down.
ATGTGGATACAGTCTGGGTACGGTGTGCATACAATGTGGATACAGTCTGGGTACGGTGTGCATACAATGTGGATACAGTCTGGGTACGGTGTGCATACAATGTAGATACAGTCTGGGTACGGTGTGCATATAATGTGGATACAGTCTGGGTACGGTGTGCATACAATGTGGATACAGTCTGGGTACGGTGTGCATATAATGTGGATACAGTCTGGGTACGGTGTGCATATAATGTGGATACAGTCTGGGTACGGTGTGCATATAATGTGGATACAGTCTGGGTACGGTGTGCATATAATGTGGATACAGTCTGGGTACGGTGTGCATACAATGTAGATACAGTCTGGGTACGGTGTGGATATAATGTGGATACAGTCTGGGTACGGTGTGCATATAATGTGGATACAGTCTGGGCAGTGTAGACAGTTGGATACAGTGTGCATACAATGTGGATACAGTCTGGAGTGCGGTGTGCATATAATGTGGATACAGTCTGGAGTACGGTGTGCATACAATGTGGATACAGTCTGGAGTACGGTGTGCATATAATGTAGATACAGTCTGGGTACGGTGTGCATACAATGTAGATACAGTCTGGAGTGCGGTGTGCATATAATGTGGATACAGTCTGGGTACGGTGTGCATATAATGTGGATACAGTCTGGAGTACGGTGTGCATACAATGTGGATACAGTCTGGGTACGGTGTGCATATAATGTGGATACAGTCTGGAGTACGGTGTGCATATAATGTGGATACAGTCTGGAGTACGGTGTGCATATAATGTGGATACAGTCTGGAGTACGGTGTGCATATAATGTGGATACAGTCTGGGTACGGTGTGCATATAATGTGGATACAGTCTGGGTACGGTGTGCATACAATGTGGATACAGTCTGGGTACGGTGTGCATATAATGTGGATACAGTCTGGGTACGGTGTGCATATAATGTGGATACAGTCTGGGTACGGTGTGCATATAATGTGGATACAGTCTGGGTACGGTGTGCATATAATGTGGATACAGTCTGGGTATGGTGTGCATATAATGTAGATACAGTCTGGGTACGGTGTACATACAATGTGGGTACGGTGTGGACACAGTGTGGATACAGTCTGGGTACGGTGTGGATACAGTGTGGACACAGTGTGGATACGGTGTGGATACAGCCTGGGTATGGCGTGGATACGGTGTGGATACAGTCTGGGTACATCGAAGCGTCAGCTTTGGCTGTGTACCTGGCAGTAGTCCTGTTACGTGTAGTACAGCGCTCCTCAGTATGCCGTCGTGCAGCTAGAGGGCGCCGCGCATCTTCCCAGGCACATTGTATGTATTGGGAGCATTTCCCGTTATATTCTGATTGCAGCGCCCCCGCGTCATGTGATACAGGATCAGCCACTCAGGCGCCAGTGCTGCCACTAGAGGGATTCCAGTGCATGTCACATCCAGAGCTGCACTCACAATTCTGCTGTTATTACATTCCTTTCACGTCGGTCACATCCAGAGCTGCTGGCAGCTGTATCCGCTTTGGGCTTCTCTCCGACCTGTTGCATTGTGGGAGTTGTAGTTCTTTTCTCCCCCAGGTCTCCTGGAGCGAGAGTCAAGGAGCCCGCAGCTCTAGATGTGACTACAGGGGGTGGAGACGTGCGGAACAGATAATTGCTGTCTAATGAGACGGCTGGAGAAAGTGAAAGCTCCACAGCTGCCGCCTATCTCCGTGACCTCGGATGACCACCGGCAGGTGACCGTGGCACTGATACTGGACACGTCTGTATGGGGGTGAGCTCCTCACATGACCTGAGCCGCCAACGCTCCTGTTGTCTGTTACACGTCTGATTGCAAGCTCCTGTGGACAGTGTGTGAGGTGGTACCCAGTGTCCGAGCCTGGGGGCGTCCCAATGTAGAGTGGGGGCGGCACAGAATAATCCCCTGATCACACGGACAACTGAGAATGGTGCAACTGAGGAGCTAGTGCTGCCGCCGACTACTGTGTAATGTGCTGATCATCTATTACTGCTGACAACCTGCCTGTATGTCATGTCTGAGGGGTTGTCACGGCCCCGCCCCCTGCTGATGACATCACTGATATAATGACATGTGATCAGACATGAGATCCACACCTTATACTACAGGAACATCTATTACTGCTGACAACCTGCCTGTATGTCATGTCTGAGGGGTTGTCACGGCCCCGCCCCCTGCTGATGACATCACTGATATAATGACATGTGATCAGACATGAGATCCACACCCCTTATACTACAGGAACATCTATTACTGCTGACAACCTGCCTGTATATCCTGTCTGAGAGGTTGTCACAGCCCCTCCCCCTGCTGATGACATCACTGATATAATGACATGTGATCAGACATGAGATCCACACCTTATACTACAGGAACATCTATTACTGCTGACAACCTGCCTGTATATCATGTCTGAGGGGTTGTCACAGCCCCGCCCTGCTGATGACATCACTGATATAATGACATGTGATCAGACATGAGATCCACACCCCTTATACTACAGGAACATCTATTACTGCTGACAACCTGCCTGTATATCATGTCTGAGGGGTTGTCACAGCCCCGCCCCCTGCTGATGACATCACTGATATAATGACATGTGATCAGACATGAGATCCACACCCCTTATACTACAGGAACATCTATTACTGCTGACAACCTGCCTGTATATCCTGTCTGAGGGGTTGTCACAGCCCCGCCCCCTGCTGATGACATCACTGATATAATGACATGTGATCAGACATGAGATCCACACCTTATACTACAGGAACATCTATTACTGCTGACAACCTGCCTGTATATCATGTCTGAGGGGTTGTCACGGCCCCGCCCCCTGTCATTCCTGTTCCCATGTGATGTGTTTGTCGGCAGGAGTCCTGTCCTGAGTCATGGCAGACAGAAGACCGGCTCATCCTTGTGAACAAGCATGTGACTCCTTCCGGAGGCTGGACTACGAGGCGGCGGTGAAGCACTGCACAGAATGTCTGCTGTCCCTCAGCCACTACAAGAGCCGGCCGGCCTGCGCCTCGCAGATCAACCGCATCAAGATCGAGAGCCTGCTCTACCGCATCGCCTCCTTCCTGCAGCTGGTGAGTGACACCTCATGGGGGCGCCGCACTGTCCCACCCCCCGCCTCTCATCCTCTCCCCGCCCCTCACTTACAGAAGATTTGCATAGATTTCCCAGCATCCCCTGCTTGTTCAGTGTCTGCTCACCACATCACCTCATTCCTGCACCTTATGGGGGCGCTGCGCCCCACTGCCCTGCACCCCCCCTCTCATCGTCTCCCCACCCCTCACTTCCAGAAGATTTCCATAGATTTCCCAGCATCCCCTGCTTGTTCAGTGTCTGCTCACTGCATCACCTGATTCCTGCACCTTATGGGGGCGCTGCGCCCCACTGCCCTGCACTCCCCTCTCATCCTCTCCCCGCCTCTCACTTCCAGAAGATTTCCATAGATTTCCCAGCATCCCCTGCTTGTTCAGTGTCTGCTCACTGCATCACCTCATTCCTGCACCTTATGGGGGCGCTGCGCCCCACTGCCCTGCACCCCCCCTCTCATCGTCTCCCCACCCCTCACTTCCAGAAGATTTCCGTAGATTTCCCAGCATCCCCTGCTTGTTCAGTGTCTGCTCACTGCATCACCTGATTCCTGCACCTTATGGGGGCGCTGCGCCCCACTGCCCTGCACTCCCCTCTCATCCTCTCCCCGCCTCTCACTTAGGTAGATTTCCCAGCATCCCCTGCTTGTTCAGTGTCTGCTCACTGCATCACCTCATTCCTGCACCTTATGGGGGCGCTGCGCCCCACTGCCCTGCACCCCCTCTCATCGTCTCCCCACCCCTCACTTCCAGAAGATTTCCGTAGATTTCCAGCATCCCCTGCTTGTTCAGTGTCTGCTCACTGCATCACCTCATTCCTGCACCTTATGGGGCGCTGCGCCCACTGCCCTGCACCCCCTCTCATCGTCTCCCCACCCCTCACTTCCAGAAGATTTCCATAGATTTCCCATGCATCCCCTCTTGTTCAGCGTCTCCTCACTGCCTCACTTCCAGAAGATTTCCTAGCACCCCTGCTTGTTCAGTGTCTGCTCACTGCATCACCTCATTCCTGCACCTTATGGGGGCGCTGCGCCCCACTGCCCTGCACTCCCTCTCTCATCGTCTCCCCACCCCTCACTTACAGAAGATTTGCATAGATTTCCCAGCATCCCCTGCTTGTTCAGTGTCTGCTCACCACATCACCTCATTCCTGCACCTTATGGGGGCGCTGCGCCCCACTGCCCTGCACCCCCCCTCTCATCGTCTCCCCACCCCTCACTTCCAGAAGATTTCCATAGATTTCCCAGCATCCCCTGCTTGTTCAGTGTCTGCTCACCACATCACCTCATTCCTGCACCTTATGGGGGCGCTGCGCCCCACTGGCCTGCACCCCCCCTCTCATCGTCTCCCCACCCCTCACTTCCAGAAGATTTCCATAGATTTCCCAGCATCCCCTGCTTGTTCAGTGTCTGCTCACTGCATCACCTCATTCCTGCACCTTATGGGGGCGCTGCGCCCCACTGCCCTGCACCCCCCCTCTCATCCTCTCCCCACCCCTCACTTCCAGAAGATTTCCATAGATTTCCCAGCATCCCCTGCTTGTTCAGTGTCTGCTCACCACATCACCTCATTCCTGCACCTTATGTGGGCGCTGCTCCCCACTGCCCTGCACTCCCCTCTCATCCTCTCCCCGCCTCTCACTTAGGTAGATTTCCCAGCATCCCCTGCTTGTTCAGTGTCTGCATTCTGAGAAATGTCTTTACTCTATGCACTGTACTGTCATCTAATACAGGAAGAGTAAGTAGTCGCCCAACTCCCCCGGCACATTATAAGCCTCCAGTCTGTCCACCAGCTTGCTGACTGTCTCCAGTGATGGCCAGCTGTACATGCACACGGATGACCTCTGCGTTGTTTGTAGTTCTTACTTGTCTCTACCTTCTGTCTGTTGTAGAAAAACTATGATCAGGCGGATGAAGACTGCAAGTTGGGTAAGTGCGGGCTCCGTCCTCCGGGGTCAGGTCTTTGTCTGCCCTTGAGTCGATGATCGGGAGATGTTGGGGCGATCCCCTTCTGACTACGTTCTCCTCTTCTCTCTCCAGTCCTGGGGTCGGGCCACTCGCAGTTGGACGCCTCTGTTCACACTGTACTGTGCTGTTTGCATCTGGAGGGGAAGCTGCAGATCGTGTCCGGTGTATTATCCAAGACTCTGATCGGAGAGCCGCTGGTAAGAACACCCCTTGTCCTGAGACATGGATGAGTCCAGCCGTAATTGACCTGGGGGAGCGGGGTGGGTCACTGTAAAAATGGGGGTGACCTGCTGAAGTCATGATGTAGCTGCACTATCACTGGGGAAATGTGAAGCTTTAAATCATCTGGGATGAAGTATGAGCGAGGAGGTGATATCAGTGTCTGCACCATGCTGTACAGTGCAGCTCTGCTCACATCTGTGACTTAGCGAGGAGATGCCGCTCTGTCAGTGTCTGCACCATGCTGTACAGTGCAGCTCTGCTCACATCTGTGGCTTAGTGAGGAGATGCCGCTCTGTCCTTGTCTGCACCATGCTGTACAGTGCAGCTCTGCTCACATCTGTGGCTGAGCGAGGAGGTGATATCAGTGTCTGCACCATGCTGTACAGTGCAGCTCTGCTCACATCTGTGGCTTACTGAAGAGATGCCGCTCTGTCAGTGTCTGCACCGTGCTGTACAGTGCAGCTCTGCTCACATCTGTGGCTGAGCGAGGAGATGCCGCTCTGTCAGTGTCTGCACCATGCTGTACAGTGCAGCTCTGCTCACATCTGTGGCTTACTGAAGAGATGCCGCTCTGTCAGTGTCTGCACCATGCTGTACAGTGCGGCTCTGCTCACATCTGTGGCTTACTGAAGAGATGCCGCTCTGTCAGTGTCTGCACCATGCTGTACAGTGCGGCTCTGCTCACATCTGTGGCTTACTGAAGAGATGCTGCTCTGTCAGTGTCTGCACCATGCTGTACAGTGCAGCTCTGCTCACATCTGTGGCTTAGCGAGGAGATGCCGCTCTGTAAGTGTCTGCACCATGCTGTACAGTGCAGCTCTGCTCACATCTGTGGCTGAGCGAGGAGATGCCGCTCTGTCAGTTACTGCACCATGCTGTACAGTGCAGCTCTGCTCACATCTGTGGCTTACTGAAGAGATGCTGCTCTGTCAGTGTCTGCACCATGCTGTACAGTGCGGCTCTGCTCACATCTGTGGCTTACTGAAGAGATGCCGCTCTGTCAGTGTCTGCACCATGCTGTACAGTGCAGCTCTGCTCACATCTGTGGCTTACTGAAGAGATGCTGCTCTGTCAGTGTCTGCACCATGCTGTACAGTGCAGCTCTGCTCACATCTGTGGCTTAGCGAGGAGATGCCGCTCTGTCAGTGTCTGCACCATGCTGTACAGTGCAGCTCTGCTCACATCTGTGGCTGAGCGAGGAGATGCCGCTCTGTCAGTTACTGCACCATGCTGTACAGTGCAGCTCTGCTCACATCTGTGGCTTACTGAAGATATGCCGCTCTGTCCTTGTCTGCACCATGCTGTACAGTGCAGCTCTGCTCACATCTGTGGCTTACTGAAGATATGCTGCTCTGTCAGTGTCTGCACCATGCTGTACAGTGCAGCTCTGCTCACATCTGTGGCTTAGCGAGGAGATGCTGCTCTGTCAGTGTATGCACCATGCTGTACAGTGCAGCTCTGCTCACATCTGTGGCTGAGCGAGGAGATGATATCAGTGTCTGCACCATGCTGTACAGTGCGGCTCTGCTCACAACTGTGGCTGAGCGAGGAGATGCCGCTCTGTCCGTGTCTGCACCATGCTGTACAGTGCAGCTCTGCTCACATCTGTGGCTGAGCGAGGAGATGCCGCTCTGTCAGTGTCTGCACCATGCTGTACAGTGCAGCTCTGCTCACATCTTTGGCTTACTGAAGAGATGCCGCTCTGTCCTTGTCTGCACCATGCTGTACAGTGCAGCTCTGCTCACATCTTTGACTTAGCGAGGAGATGCCGCTCTGTCAGTGTCTGCACCATGCTGTACAGTGCAGCTCTGCTCACATCTGTGGCTCAGTTACTATTGTCAATATCTCTGCTTGCTGTGGTTGAATGTGAACTTGGTAGAACAGACCCGGTCTGAACTGTTTCAATCCAGCGCAGGCACCTCCTTTGTGAGGTAAACACAGCACAGGCCTCTGTCCTGCACTGATAGTTTGTTACAGTGTGTCAGTGCAGGTGACAGGAGAGCAAGACTAGATCACTACTCACTGGATCGGTGGCAGGCCAACCACAGGGGCCCCCGCTGATTATGAAACCAGGGGGCCCTCCTCAGCCACCACAGGCCATCGAGGCATAGGTGATAAATGCTTCAGGCCGGAATACCCCTTTCATTCACTGATGGCTTCGGAGATATTGAAAAAGTGGGGAGTTTAGTCTGTTAATTTGGCCAAACGTCTGTCTCGTGAATGTCGGGGGAAGCCTCCATTATAGGGTGATTATATTGGATCTTTGTTATGGGGGAGACTCTGCGGCCCCCCACAATGGGCAGGGGCTCTGAGGGTCCGGACCGGCCTCATGTTGTCTCTTTCCTCCTCTAGAACGGTATGGTGACCAAGGACCTGTCACGGTTAAAGGCTCTGCTTGCTGAGATCGAGGTAAGGAGAAATGGGGCGTGCCACCTGGATCACTGCCCCCCAAAACTACAACTCTCATCAGAGCCTGAGATTTAACTGTAAATGTGACATCAGTTAGAGGCGTGGCCTGAATCTGATGACGTCATTGTTTCCTCTCATGTTTGCAGAATGTCACCAACTCCGTTCGCTCGGGTTTTCCTGTGGAGGATTTGGAAGACGGTAAGACGTTCCTTCTGCATGTGGGCGGGCGACCCGAGGGCGGAGCGCAGTGGGCAATTTATATATCACGCAGTACACGGGGAGGTCAGAGGAGCCTCGCGTTGGCGTGTCGGCCGGAGCCTCGCGTTGGCGTGTCGGCCGGAGCCTCGCGCTGGCGTGTCGGCCGGAGCCTCGCGCTGGCGTGTCGGCCGGAGCCTCGCGCTGGCGTGTCGGCCGGAGCCTCGCGCTGGCGTGTCGGCCGGAGCCTCGCGCTGGTGTGTCGGCCGGAGCCTCGCGCTGGTGTGTCGGCCGGAGCCTCGCGCTGGTGGGTCGGCCGGAGCCTCGCGCTGGTGTGTCGGCCGGAGCCTCGCGCTGGTGTGTCGGCCGGCGCCTCGCTATCTCTGTAAATTGTCAACTTTGTATAAAATGTTTTAAAAAGTTGTCGTTTACAGCGATATTTCTCACACCCAGCATGGGTATATATAAAAATACACCCCAAAACACATCGCCCTACTTCTCCTGAGTACGGCGATACCACATGAGTGACACTTTTTTGCAGCCAAGATGCGCAAAGGGGCCCAAATTCCAATGAGTACCTTTAGGATTTCACAGGGCATTTTTACGCATTTGGATTCTCACGCTTTAGGACACCTAGAATGCCAGGACAGTATAAATACCCCACATGTGACCCCATTGTGGAAAGAAGACACCCCAAGGTATTCCGTGAGGGGCATGGCGAGTTCATAGAAGATTTTTTTGTTGGCACAAGTTAGCGGAAATTGACTTTTTTTTTTTTTACAGTCTCATATTCCACTTGTGACAAAAAATAAAATTTTGCATGAACTCGCCATACCCCTCACGGAATACCTTGGGGTGTCTTCTTTCTAAAATGGGGTCACATGTGGGGTATTTATACTGTCCTGGCATTTGAGGGTCTCCGCAGTCATTACACGTATGGCCAGCATTAGGAGTTTCTGCGATTCTCCGTATATTGAGCAGACGGGGAATGAGATTTTTTTTCCGTTCAGCTTCTGGGCTGAAAAAATAAAAAAATGAACGGCACAGATTTCCTCATTCGCATCGATCAATGTGGATGAAAAAATCTCTGCCAAAAAATGTGCAAAAAAAAAAGAGGGGAAAGGACATAGGAGTGCTTGCGAAGTAAGACCCCGTTCACACGTCCGCAAAAATGTCCGCATCTATTACGCAATTCTGCGGGATAGATGCGGACCCATTCAGTGTGAATGGGGCCGGCGGTGATGCGGAGACCACACTATATGCTCGCCGCATCAGCATTTGCGGAGCTGCGGTCGCGAACTTCCGGATTTCGGCCCCCAAACAGCTCCACAAAAAGATAGAGCATGTCCTATTCTTGTCTGCAATTGTGAACAAGAAAAGGCGTTTTTTATATAGTTCTGGCAACAGCGTCTGATATGCGATTAAGATGGCGTTTTTCTGACATCTACAGCCTGCCAGCGCACGATCAGCGCTGCGCATTCACAGGAAATCTCGCCTCCCGCGAGATGACGCACCGACACATCAAGGAGGAATAACCCGGCCGCCTGCAGGACGCATCCTGGGTAGTGGTTAAGAAAAATATAAAAAATAAATAGAATAGACAAATTTTTATTGCCGTGTCCGTGACGACCGTCTCTATAAATAGATGGCATGATCCAATAAACACCAGAAAAAATAACGGTGTCAAAAAAGCCATTTTTGTCACCTTACATCACAAAAAGTGATCAAAAAGGCGTATGTCCCACAAAACGGTACCAATAAAACTGTCACCTCACCCCGCAAAAAACAAATCCCTACATTAGAAAATTGCTCAAAAAATAAAAAAACTATAGCTCTCAGAAAATAGAGACATTAAAACATAATTTTTTTTGTTTCAAAAATGCTATTATTGTGCTAAAGTAAAATAAATATACATATTATTTATCGCCGCGTCCGTAAAAACCTGCTCTATAAAAATATCACATGACCTAACCCCTCAGGTGAACACAATAAAAATAATAAAATAAATAATCATTTTTTTGTCACCTTACATCACAAAAATTGCAATACCAAGCGATCAAAAAGGCGTATGCCCCCCGGAATAGTACAAATCAAACCGTCACCCTATCCCGCAGAAAATTAGACCCTACCTAAGACAATCGGTCAAAAAATAAAAAAACTGACTCTCAGAAAATGGAGACACTAAAATATATTTTTTTTTTTTTGCTTCAAAACTGCTATTATTGTGTTAAAGTTAAATAAATAAAACAAAAGTATACATATTAGGTATCGCCACGTCCGTAACAACCTGCTCTATAAACATTCCACATGAACTAACCCCTCAGGTAAACACCGTAAAAAAATAAAAATAAAAACAGTGCCAAAAAAGCAATTTTTTGTCACCTAACATCACATAAAGTGTAACCACAAGCGATCAAAATTTTTTTTTGTTTCATAAATGCTATTATTGTGTAAAACTTAGATAAGAAAAAGTAGACATATTAGGTATTGCCACGTCCGTAACAATCTGCTCTATAAAAATTTCACGTGACCTAACCCCTCAGGTGACTGCTGTAAAAATTAATAAATAAAAACTGTGCTAAAACAACCAATTTTTTGGTCACCGTGGCCCATAAAGTGAAATAATGAATGATCAAAAAATGATATGTACCCAAAAGTGCTAACAATAAAAACGTCAACTCTTCCTGCAAAAAACGAGCCCCTGCACAAGACGATCGTCAGAAAAATAAAAAAATATATTTGGTCTTCAGAAAATAGAGACACAAAAACATATATTTTTTTTCAAAAATGCTTTATTATATAAAACTCAAACAAACAAATAAAGAAAGTAGAGGTATTTGATATCATTGCGTCCGTAACAACCTGCTCTATCAAAATAGCACCTGATCTACCGTCAGATGAATGTTGTAAAAATATGAAATAAAAACTGTGCCAAAACAGCCATTTTTTTGTTACCTTGTCCCACAAAAAACGTAATATAGAGCAATAAAAAATCCTATGTACCCCAAATTCAAATGGGACATGGCATCTAAAACCAGTCCAGCAAAATCTGCCTTCCAAACACCATACGGCGCTCCTTTCCTTCTGCGCCCTGCCGTGTGCCCTTACATCAGTTTACAACCAGATGTTGGGTGTTTCTATAAACCGCAGAATCAGGGTATTAAATATTTAGTTTTGTTTGGCTGTTAACCCTCGATGTGTTAACCTCTTTAGGACGCAGGGTGTACATGTACACCCTGCGAATATCCGATCACCGCTGCGCACATGGCGGTGATCGGAACAAGATGCCTGCTGAAATCAGTCAGCAGGCACCTTGGCACAATGCCCAGGGGGGTTCTGTGACCCCCCCCCCATGTCAGCGTTCGCAGCAAACCGCAGGTAAATTCAGACCTGCGATTTGCTGCGCTTTCTGTTGTCTCTGTTCCCCGTGGTCTGTGACCGCGGGGATCAGAGACTAAAAAATGCCCCAAACTTATAAATTTTAACCCCCACCTGCGGGGGATTGCGGGCAGTGCTGTGGGTGGGCTTTCCCTGGTGTCTAGTGGGTATGCTGTGCTGTGCTGCAGATGTCAGCAGTTTAACCCCTTCCATACTGCAGTCCATACGGACCGCGGTATGGAAGGGGTTAACAGGGAGGGAGCTCCCTCTCTCCCTCTCCCATCGGGGGGCTGCTGTGCCTTTGCAGCCCCCCGACAGGATGGGATAGCAGAGGGAGGGAGCTCCCCGTCCCTTCCCATCCATCACCCGCTGCTCTGTTATGGCAGCGGGTGATGGTTACCATGGCAGCAGGACGCTTTCAGAAGCATCCTGCTCTCCATGGCACTGAAACTCTGAATAGGCTTTTGCTAAAGTCACCTTGCATCACAAAAAGTGTAATACCAAGTGATCAAAAAGGCATATGCCTCCCAAAATAGTACTAATAAAACCGCCATCTCATCCCGCAAAAAATGAGTCCTTACATAGGACAATCGCCGAAAAAAGTGTGGAGACTCTAAAACATAATTCTTTTTTTCTAAAATGCTATTATTGTGTCAAAGTAAAATAAATAAATAAAAAGTATACATATTATGTATCGCCGCGTCCGTAAAAACCTGCTCTATAAAAATATCACATTATCTAGCCCCTCAGATAAATACCGTTAAAAAAATAAAATAAAAACAATGTAAAAAAAAACATTTTTGTCACCTCACATCTCAAAAACTGTAATAGCAAGTGATCAAAAAGTTATATGCACCCAAAAATAGAGCCAATTAAACCGTCATCTCATCCCGCAAAAAAATGATACCCCACATAGGACAATCGCCCCAAAAAAATAAAAAAACTAGGGCTCTCAGACTATGGAGACACTAAAACATGATTTGTTTTGTTTTAAAAAATAACATTGTGTAAAATTTAAATAAATAAATAAAAAGTATACATATTTGGTATCGGCGCGTCCGTCACAACCTGCTCTATAAAAATAACACATGACTAAACCCATCAGGTAATCACAACAAAAAAAAAAATAAATAAATACGTTGTCAAAAGCCATTTGTCACCTTACATCACAAAAAGTGTAATAGCAAGCGACCAAAATGTCATTTGCACCCCAAGATAGTTCCAATCAAACCGCCATCTCATCCCGCAAAAAATGAGCCCCTACATTCGACAGTCGCCCAAAAAATAAAATAAAAGAATATGGCTTTCAGAATGTGAAGACACTAAAAAATAATTTTTTTCAAAAATGCTTTATTATGTAAAACTGAAACAAATCATATTTGGTATTGTCGCGTCCGTAGCAACCTGCTCTATAGAAATAGCACACAATCTAACCTGTCAGTTCAACTATGTAAATAACAAAATTAAAAACGGTCCGAAAATTCTTTAGTTTGCAGAAACACCCCATATGTGGTTATAAACTGCTGTACGGGCACACGGCAGGGCGCAGAAGGAAGGGAACGCCATATGGTTTGTGGAAGGCAGATTTTGCTGGACTGGTTTATTTACACCATGTCCCATTTGAAGCCCCCCTGATGCACCCCTAGAGTAGAAACTTCATAAAAGTGACCCCATTTTGGAAACTACGGGATAAGGTGTCAGTTTTGTTGGTACTATTTTAGGGTAAACATGATTTTTGGTTGCTCTATATTACACTTCTTTTGAGACAAGTTAACAAAAAATAGAAATTCTGAAACTTCATCTCCATTTGCCAATAACTCTTGTGGATCACCTAAAGGGTTAACAAAGTTTGTAAAACTGGTTTTGAATACCTTGAGGGGTGTAGTTTCTTAGATGAAGTCACTTTTATGGAGTTTCTACTCTAGGGGTGCATCAGGGGGGCTTCAAATGGGACATGGTGTCAAAAATCCAGACCAGCAAAATCCGCCTTCCAAAAACCATACGGCGTTCCTTTCCTTCTGTGCCCTGCCGTGTGCCCGTACAGCAGTTAATGACCACATATGGGGTGTTTCTGCAAACTACAGAATCAGGGCAATAAATATTAAGTTTTGTTTGGCTGTTAACCCTTGCTTTGTTACTGGAAAAAATGGATTCAAACGGAAAATTTTCCAAAAAATCGAAATTCTGAAATTTTATCTCTATTTGCCCTTAACTCTTGTGGAAAACCTAAAGGGTTAACGACGTTTGTAAAATCAGTTTTGAATACCTTGAGGGGTGTAGTTTCTAGAATGGGGTCATTTTTGGGTGGTTTCATTATGTAAGCCTCACAAAGTGACTTCAGACCTGAACTGGTCCAGAAAAAGTGGGTTTTTGAAAATTTCTGAAAAATTTCAAGATTTGCTTCTAAACTTCTAAGCCTTGTAACATCCCCAAAAAAGGAAATGGCGTTCCCAAAATGATCGATACATGAAGTAGACATATGCGGAATGTAAAGAAATAACTTTTTTGGGCGGTATTACTATGTATTATAAAAGTAGAGTAATTAAAACTTGGAAAATTGCAAAGTTTTCAAAATTTCTTTGTAAATTTTATTTTTTTTATAAATAAAAATGAAATTTTTCGACTTCATTTTACCAGTGTCATGAAGTACAATATGTGACGAAAAAACAATCTCAGAATGGCCTGGATAAGAAAAAGCGTTTTAAAGTTATCACCACATAAAGTGACACTGGTCAGATTTGCAAAAAATGGCCGAGTCCTTAAGGGGTTAAAGGAAAAAATGGATTAAAATCTTCCAAAAAAGTGAAATTTAGAAATGTAATCGCCATTTTCCATTAATTCTTGTCACCTAAAGGGTTAACAAAGTTTGTAATATCGGTTGTTTTCAAAACGGGCTCATTTTTGGGGTGTTTTCCGCTATGTCAGCCCCACAAAGTGACTTCAGACCTGAACTGGTCCCTAAAAAGTGGGTTTTTGAAAATTTTTCTTAAAGATTGTAACAATTGCTTCTAAAATTCTAAGCGTCTAACGTCCTAAAATAAATGGCATTTACAAAATGACTCCAACATAAAGTGGACACGCGGGGAATGTTAAGTAGTGAATGTTTTATGAGGTATCACTTTCAGTTTTAAAAGCAGAGAAATGTGCGAATTTTTAAAAAATTTTGGTAAATTTTGGAATACTTTATAAATAAAGTTGGAATATATTGACTCCAATTTACCAGTGTCATGAAGTGCAGTGCGTCAGGAGAAAACAGTCTCCGAACAGATTGGATAAGTAAACGTTATTACCATATAAAGTGACACGTGGTCAAAGATGGTGGCTGCGCGCGCGCCGCCGGCGGACCTGTGAGTTCAGCTCTGCATTGCTGGATTGTAAATGCAGTATTCTGTGACGGCTGTATCTAATTATTGCCAGTAATAGTGCCCTGGGGTGACTTTACAGAAGAAAAAAAAAGTTTTTAAAAACATAAAAGTTTAAATCACCCCCATTTCCTAAAATAAAAATACATAACCAGTAAGAAAAAAAACCATCATGGGCGTCCCCGCGCGCGAAGACTCCGCTTCCCCCAAAATAATGTTATAAAAAGTCAGTGAAAAGTACAGATCGCCCCAGAAAAAACACAACTACAAGACGACGAGGGAAATAAAAAATGTATGTATTTCCAACCCCTCAGCGTGTTTAGTATCCTGTCCGTACTGACCTGCTCACTATACGGTGTTCATTGCTGCCGCAGGTACGCAGGACGGATGGCAGTTCAGACCTCCCCCCCGGGGTGTCACCAGCAGTGAGGAGTACACGCTGTGCAAGAGGTAGGTACACAGTGACTGCATCGGCAGAAGAGTGAGTGCAGCTCTGGAGGATAATACAGGATAAGTAATGTATGTACACAGTGACTGCACCGGCAGAAGAGTGAGTGCAGCTCTGGAGTATAATACAGGATGTAACTCAGGATCAGTACAGGATAAGTGATGTATGTACACAGTGACTGCACCAGCAGAATAGTGAGTGCAGCTCTGGAGTATAATACAGGATAAGTAATGTATGTACACAGTGACTGCACCGGCAGAAGAGTGAGTGCAGCTCTGGAGTATAATACAGGATAAGTAATGTATGTACACAGTGACTGCACCGGCAGAAGAGTGAGTGCAGCTCTGGAGTATAATACAGGATGTAACTCAGGATCAGTACAGGATAAGTAATGTATGTACACAGTGACTGCACCAGCAGAATAGTGAGTGCAGCTCTGGAGTATAATACAGGATGTAACTCGGGATCAGTACAATATAAGTAATGTAATGTATGTACACAGTGACTGCACCAGCAGAATAGTGAGTGCAGCTCTGGAGTATAATACAGGATGTAACTCAGGTCAGTACAGGATAAGTGATGTATGTACACAGTGACTGCACCAGCAGAATAGTGAGTGCAGCTCTGGAGTATAATACAGGATGTAACTCAGGATCAGTACAGGATAAGTAATGTATGTACACAGTGACTGCACCAGCAGAATAGTGAGTGCAGCTCTGGAGTATAATACAGGATGGAACTCAGGATCAGTACAGGATAAGTAATGTATGTACACAGTGACTCCACAAGCAGAATAGTGAGTGCAGCTCTGGAGTATAATACAGGATGTAACTCGGGATCAGTACAATATAAGTAATGTATGTACACAGTGACTGCACCAGCAGAATAGTGAGTGCAGCTCTGGAGTATAATACAGGATGTAACTCAGGATCAGTACAGGATGAATAATGCAATGTATGTACACAGTGACTCCACCAGCAGAATAGTGAGTGCAGCTCTGGAGTATAATACAGGATGTAACTCAGGATCAGTACAGGATAAGTAATGTATGTACACAGTGACTGCACCAGCAGAATAGTGAGTGCAGCTCTGGAGTATAATACAGGATGTAACTCGGGATCAGTACAATATAAGTAATGTATGTACACAGTGACTGCACCAGCAGAATAGTGAGTGCAGCTCTGGAGTATAATACAGGATGTAACTCAGGATCAGTACAGGATGAATAATGCAATGTATGTACACAGTGACTCCACCAGCAGAATAGTGAGTGCAGCTCTGGAGTATAATACAGGATGTAACTCATGATCAGTACAGGATAAGTAATGTATGTACACAGTGACTGCACCAGCAGAATAGTGAGTGCAGCTCTGGAGTATAATACAGGATGTAACTCTGGATCAGTACAGGATAAGTAATGTATGTACACAGTGACTGCACCAGCAGAATAGTGAGTTCAGCTCTGGAGTATAATACAGGATGTAACTCAGGATGAGTACAGGATAAGTAATGTATGTACACAGTGACTGCACCAGCAGAATAGTGAGTGCAGCTCTGGAGTATAATACAGGATGTAACTCAGGATCAGTACAGGATAAGTAATGTATGTACACAGTGACTGCACCAGCAGAATAGTGAGTGCAGCTCTGGAGTATAATACAGGATGTAACTCAGGATCAGTACAGGATAAGTAATGTATGTACACAGTGACTGCACCAGCAGAATAGTGAGTGCAGCTCTGGAGTATAATACAGGATGTAACTCAGGATCAGTACAGGATAAGTAATGTATGTACACAGTGACTGCACCAGCAGAATAGTGAGTGCAGCTCTGGAGTATAATACAGGATGTAACTCAGGATCAGTACAGGATAAGTAATGTATGTACACAGTGACTGCACCAGCAGAATAGTGAGTGCAGCTCTGGAGTATAATACAGGATGTAACTCGGGATCAGTACAATATAAGTAATGTATGTACACAGTGACTGCACCAGCAGAATAGTGAGTGCAGCTCTGGAGTATAATACAGGATGTAACTCAGGATCAGTACAGGATGAATAATGTAATGTATGTACACAGTGACTCCACCAGCAGAATAGTGAGTGCAGCTCTGGAGTATAATACAGGATGTAACTCAGGATCAGTACAGGATAAGTAATGTATGTACACAGTGACTGCACCAGCAGAATAGTGAGTGCAGCTCTGGAGTATAATACAGGATGTAACTCAGGATCAGTACAGGATAAGTAATGTATGTACACAGTGACTGCACCAGCAGAATAGTGAGTGCAGCTCTGGAGTATAATACAGGATGTAACTCAGGATCAGTACAGGATAAGTAATGTATGTACACAGTGACTGCACCAGCAGAATAGTGAGTGCAGCTCTGGAGTATAATACAGGATGTAACTCAGGATCAGTACAGGATAAGTAATGTATGTACACAGTGACTGCACCAGCAGAATAGTGAGTGCAGCTCTGGAGTATAATACAGGATGTAACTCAGGATCAGTACAGGATAAGTAATGTATGTACACAGTGACTGCACCAGCAGAATAGTGAGTGCAGCTCTGGAGTATAATACAGGATGTAACTCAGGATCAGTACAGGATAAGTAATGTATGTACACAGTGACTGCACCAGCAGAATAGTGAGTGCAGCTCTGGAGTATAATACAGGATGTAACTCAGGATCAGTACAGGATAAGTAATGTATGTACACAGTGACTGCACCAGCAGAATAGTGAGTGCAGCTCTGGAGTATAATACAGGATGTAACTCAGGATCAGTACAGGATAAGTAATGTATGTACACAGTGACTGCACCAGCAGAATAGTGAGTGCAGCTCTGGAGTATAATACAGGATGTAACTCAGGATCAGTACAGGATAAGTAATGTATGTACACAGTGACTGCACCAGCAGAATAGTGAGTGCAGCTCTGGAGTATAATACAGGATGTAACTCAGGATCAGTACAGGATAAGTAATGTATGTACACAGTGACTGCACCAGCAGAATAGTGAGTGCAGCTCTGGAGTATAATACAGGATGTAACTCAGGATCAGTACAGGATAAGTAATGTATGTACACAGTGACTGCACCAGCAGAATAGTGAGTGCAGCTCTGGAGTATAATACAGGATGTAACTCAGGATCAGTACAGGATAAGTAATGTATGTACACAGTGACTGCACCAGCAGAATAGTGAGTGCAGCTCTGGAGTATAATACAGGATGTAACTCAGGATCAGTACAGGATAAGTAATGTATGTACACAGTGACTGCACCAGCAGAATAGTGAGTGCAGCTCTGGAGTATAATACAGGATGTAACTCAGGATCAGTACAGGATAAGTAATGTATGTACACAGTGACTGCACCAGCAGAATAGTGAGTGCAGCTCTGGAGTATAATACAGGATGTAACTCAGGATCAGTTCAGGATAAGTAATGTATGTACACAGTGACTGCACCAGCAGAATAGTGAGTGCAGCTCTGGAGTATAATACAGGATGTAACTCAGGATCAGTACAGGATAAGTAATGTATGTACACAGTGACTGCACCAGCAGAATAGTGAGTGCAGCTCTGGAGTATAATACAGGATGTAACTCAGGATCAGTACAGGATAAGTAATGTATGTACACAGTGACTGCACCAGCAGAATAGTGAGTGCAGCTCTGGAGTATAATACAGGATGTAACTCAGGATCAGTACAGGATAAGTAATGTATGTACACAGTGACTCCACCAGCAGAATAGTGAGTGCAGCTCTGGAGTATAATACAGGATGTAACTCAGGATCAGTACAGGATAAGTAATGTATGTACACAGTGACTCCACCAGCAGAATAGTGAGTGCAGCTCTGGAGTATAATACAGGATGTAACTCAGGATCAGTACAGGATAAGTAATGTATGTACACAGTGACTGCACCAGCAGAATAGTGAGTGCAGCTCTGGAGAATAATACAGGATGTAACTCAGGATCAGTACAGGATAAGTTATGTATGTACACAGTGACTGCACCAGCAGAATAGTGAGTGCAGCTCTGGAGTATAATACAGGATGTAACTCAGGATCAGTACAGGATAAGTAATGTATGTATGTACACAGTGACTCCACCAGCAGAATAGTGAGTGCAGCTCTGGAGTATAATACAGGATAAGTAATGTATGTACACAGTGACTGCACCAGCAGAATAGTGAGTGCAGCTCTGGAGTATAATACAGGATGTAACTCAGGATCAGTACAGGATAAGTAATGTATGTACACAGTGACTGCACCAGCAGAATAGTGAGTGCAGCTCTGGAGTATAATACAGGATGTAACTCAGGATCAGTACAGGATAAGTAATGTATGTACACAGTGACTCCACCAGCAGAATAGTGAGTGCAGCTCTGGAGTATAATACAGGATGTAACTCAGGATCAGTACAGGATAAGTAATGTATGTACACAGTGACTGCACCAGCAGAATAGTGAGTGCAGCTCTGGAGTATAATACAGGATGTAACTCAGGATCAGTACAGGATAAGTAATGTATGTACACAGTGACTGCACCAGCAGAATAGTGAGTGCAGCTCTGGAGTATAATACAGGATGTAACTCAGGATCAGTACAGGATAAGTAATGTATGTACACAGTGACTGCACCAGCAGAATAGTGAGTGCAGCTCTGGAGTATAATACAGGATGTAACTCAGGATCAGTACAGGATAAGTAATGTATGTACACAGTGACTGCACCAGCAGAATAGTGAGTGCAGCTCTGGAGTATAATACAGGATGTAACTCAGGATCAGTACAGGATAAGTAATGTATGTACACAGTGAGTTTTCTTGGGCTACTTATCTGATATCTGATGCTTATGTATCTTGGTTTCAGGTTCTTAGAACAGGGGATCTGCCGGTATGGAGCGCAGTGCACCTCAGCGCACTCACAGGAGGAGCTGGAGGAATGGCAGAAGCGATATGCCTCGCGCCTCATCCGTCTCAAGCAACAGAAGGAAAACACACAATGTTCAGGGAGCTACATGGAGTCCCTGATCGAGAAGTGGATGAATTCCCTGTCGCCAGAAAGAGTGGTAAATATAAGGGCGAGATGCCAGAGCGGAGGGTGGTGATTTTAGACTGAGTTAGCAAAGGAGCTGGGTCCCCAGCAGCACAGAGGATTTCAGGAGAGGAGTGTGCTCATCCTGTGGAGGTCAGGGTGAGAGTTACATAGTGGAAGGAGCAGGGTCCTCCCAGCAGCACAGAGGATTTCAGGAGAGGAGTGTGCTGATCCTGTGGAGGTCACAGGCTGAGAGTTACATAGTGGAAGGAGCAGGGTCCTCCCAGCAGCACAGAGGATTTCAGGAGAGGAGTGTGCTGATCATGTGGAGGTCACAGGATGAGAGTTACATAGTGGAAGGAGCAGGGTCCTCCCAGCAGCACAGAGGGTTTCAGGAGAGGAGTGTGCTGATCCTGTGGAGGTCACAGGGTGAGGGTTACATAGAGGAAGGAGCAGGGTCCTCCCAGCAGCACAGAGGATTTCAGGAGAGGAGTGTGCTGATCTTGTGGAGGTCACAGGATGAGAGTTACATAGTGGAGAAGCAGGGTCCCAGCAGCACAGAGGATTTCAGGAGAGGAGTGTGCTGATCTTGTGGAGGTAACAGGCTGAGAGTTACATAGTGGAAGGAGCAGGGTCCTCCCAGCAGCACAGAGGATTTCAGGAGAGGAGTGTGCTGATCCTGTGGAGGTCACAGGCTGAGAGTTACATAGTGGAAGGAGTAGGGTCCTCCCAGCAGCACAGAGGATTTCAGGAGAGGAGTGTGCTGATCCTGTGGAGGTCACAGGCTGAGAGTTACATAGTGGAAGGAGTAGGGTCCTCCCAGCAGCACAGAGGATTTCAGGAGAGGAGTGTGCTGATCCTGTGGAGGTCACAGGCTGAGAGTTACATAGTGGAAGGAGCAGGGTCCTCCCAGCAGCACAGAGGATTTCAGGAGAGGAGTGTGCTGATCATGTGGAGGTCACAGGATGAGAGTTACATAGTGGAAGGAGCAGGGTCCCAGCAGCACAGAGGATTTCAGGAGAGGAGTGTGCTCATCCTGTGGAGGTCAGGGTGAGAGTTACATAGTGGAAGGAGCAGGGTCCTCCCAGCAGCACAGAGGATTTCAGGAGAGGAGTGTGCTGATCCTGTGGAGGTCACAGGATGAGAGTTACATAGTGGAAGGAGCAGGGTCCTCCCAGCAGCACAGAGGGTTTCAGGAGAGGAGTGTGCTGATCCTGTGGAGGTCACAGGCTGAGAGTTACATAGTGGAAGGAGCAGGGTCCTCCCAGCAGCACAGAGGATTTCAGGAGAGGAGTGTGCTGATCCTGTGGAGGTCACAGGCTGAGAGTTACATAGAGGAAGGAGCAGGGTCCTCCCAGCAGCACAGAGGATTTCAGGAGAGGAGTGTGCTGATCCTGTGGAGGTCACAGGCTGAGAGTTACATAGTGGAAGGAGCAGGGTCCTCCCAGCAGCACAGAGGATTTCAGGAGAGGAGTGTGCTGATCCTGTGGAGGTCACAGGCTGAGAGTTACATAGAGGAAGGAGCAGGGTCCTCCCAGCAGCACAGAGGATTTCAGGAGAGGAGTGTGCTGATCCTGTGGAGGTCACAGGCTGAGAGTTACATAGAGGAAGGAGCAGGGTCCTCCCAGCAGCACAGAGGATTTCAGGAGAGGAGTGCACTGATCTTATGGAGGTCACAGGATGAGAGTTACATAGTGGAAGGAGCAGGGTCCTCCCAGCAGCACAGAGGATTTCAGGAGAGGAGTGTGCTGATCCTGTGGAGGTCACAGGGTGAGAGTTACATAGAGGAAGGAGCATGGTCCTCCCAGCAGCACAGAGGATTTCAGGAGAGGAGTGTGCTGATCCTGTGGAGGTCACAGGCTGAGAGTTACATAGTGGAAGGAGCAGGGTCCTCCCAGCAGCACAGAGGATTTCAGGAGAGGAGTGTGCTGATCCTGTGGAGGTCACAGGATGAGAGTTACATAGTGGAAGGAGCAGGGTCCTCCCAGCAGCACAGAGGATTTCAGGAGAGGAGTGTGCTGATCTTATGGAGGTCACAGGCTGAGAGTTACATAGTGGAAGGAGCAGGGTCCTCCCAGCAGCACAGAGGATTTCAGGAGAGGAGTGCGCTGATCTTATGGAGGTCACAGGCTGAGAGTTACATAGTGGAAGGAGCAGGGTCCTCCGAGCAGCACAGAGGATTTCAGGAGAGATCTGGATACATGTAGGTAATGACGGCATGTCTCATTCTTTCGCCGCAGCTCAGTGAGTGTGTGGAGGGCGTACACGTGGATTATAGTCCTGACCTCTCCGTTACCGTTACCACCAAAAAATCTCAGCAGACGTGGACCTTTCTCCTGACGTGTAAGGTAAGACAACGACCCGCTCAGGTCACATGACTGCACCGCCCGGCCATGGACTGATCACTTGAGAATTTTCCGACTTTGTCTCCTCGCCTGTTGGACGCGCAGTCGCCATCTCTCTTTTCTCCCTGCAGCCGGCGCGGACGCTTCAGCGCGTGGCTCTGCTGTACGACGCTCACAGACCTCATTTTAGTATCGTTGCAATATCCGCTGGAGACGGCAACAGTCAGGTGCCCCAGGAGGTGCCCGAGAGCTGCCAGGAGTGGGTCGGCGAGAAGATGTCGCAGAACGGCATGGACCATTGCTTGTACAAAGTCGTCATCACCTTTACCACCGAGATATTCGGGACTTTCCGCCAGACGGTAGTGTTTGACTTTGGTGTAGAGCCGGTTCTGATGCAGAGGATCATGGTGGACGCGGCTTCAACTGAAGGTAAGTGGGGACCGAGCGCGACGTCCCTGAGAAATGATGTGGGGTGTCTTGTGCTCCAGTCACATCCAGAGCTGCGCTCATAGTTCTTCTGATTTTGGGAGGTGGGAGGTCGTACAACAGAACTTCATCTCCTGCAATGTAATATAAGAATTTCATGTGAACGATTACGGGGCGACTGCACAGTGATGCAGTACTCCTACAAGCTGCAGAAAGCTGATAATGTCCAAGCAACAGTCAGCAGAATAGTGAGTGCTGCTCTGGATGTGACTGGAGTAAAGCATTCTGTGAGTTGTTCTCATACATCTCCTGAATGCACTGCAGCAGATCATGCCATGTGCAGGCACCAAGGGCCGGGGGGTCAGCAGCAGTCTGAAAGAGAACTGGAGTAGCAGAATTGTGAGTGCAGCTCTTGATGTTACTGGTGTTTGTGGTAGGAGAACGGAATTGCGGACCCATTCATTTTTCTGGGGACACACTATGTCCTGCCCGCATCCGCAATTGCTTTTGTGAAAAAAATAGAACATGTGAACGGAAAATGCGGAACGCACATTGCCGGTGTCCATGTTTTGCGGACGTGTGAATGGACTCTAAGAGTGCGTACACTACAGCAGGTAGTAGGGGGCAGTGATACGCTGTTCGGACCTGGCTTCTGGCTTCTTTAGCCCATTTTTGGTTTAGCATTTTCGTTTTTTCCTCCCCATGTTTCAGTAGGAATACCCTTTTTAATTTCCTGTTCACGTAGCGGTACATATGACTATTAAAACACTATTATTCAATTTTTTGGGGGCGAAGGGAGAGGTGACTAAAAAATGGCGAATCGTATGGTTTTAATTTTTTTCCATTACGGCGTTCACCGCACTGGAATTTAAAAAAAATATTTTAATAGTTCAGACATTTTCGGACGCACTGATACCTGATATGTAAAATTGGGAAAGGCGGTTGATTTATACCTTTAATAAATATATATATATTTTTTTTTAATTTTAACTTTCTCAGTGTGAATAGGATTCTGCAGCTCTCTCTGCTGTGCTGTGCCTCGTGCACAGCGCAGCAGGGAGGTTACCATGGCAGGCCTGGAAGGCTTCAGCAGGGTACAGACTGTCGTGGTAATCGATCGGAGCCCCACGATTTCACTGCAGTGGCTCCGATAGGAAGGCAGAGGGAGCCGCAACCATCTGCCTAAATCCACAGACTACACCAGTTGTGGCATCTGAGGAGTTAAATGATGGCCGTTTCCCATCAGTGTGACACCCACTGGGTCAACCATACATTCCCTCAACCACCGTGATGTACCGGTACAGGAAGGCATAAGAATTGTGAATGCTGCTCTGGATGTGACTGTAGTTTATTGTAGGAGATGTATCACAGCATCACTTCGAGTGCGTGGGCGACAGCAGAGCATGCTCGGTGCAGAAATGAACCAGTAGGGGGCAGTAAAAACCTGTTAAGCCCTGGCATCTTTAACAGGACTGCAGCAGATTTGTGAATGCAGCTCTGGATGTGACTGGAGTGGTGAAGCTTGTTCTGTTGAGGGTCCTTCCATATTGGGTGCTTCACAGAGCATGTGTGTGTTATGTCTGTACTAACATTCTGGCGGCCACCCGTAGCCGCGGAACTAACAGTCCCATAATGCCCCAGCGAGGTGCCCACCGCCGCTCATCCCTTTGTCTCCTTCCCCTCAGATCTTGAATACTTGATGCACGCCCGTCAGCAGCTGCTAACAACCGCGAAGCGCTGGGACTCCATGTCTAAGACCATAGTGGAGTTCGAGCCCAACGAGACTACTGAACTAGAGCGGAGCCTCCTCAGCCGATACCAAATCCCGCTCTCCGCCGACCAGCTGTTTACACAGTCCGTGCTGGACAAGTCGCTGACCAGAACCAACTACCAGTCCCGCCTGCACGACCTGCTTTACATTGAAGAGATTGCACAGTACAAGGAAGTCAGCAAGTAAGTGTCGCCCCCCGCTGGGGGGTATGTGGTGCAGCTTCAGTCCCAGCGTGCCCCGTCATTGGGAGGGGGTGTCTCCTGCTTCTATTTGATCTGGTCACATCCCATCAACCTGAGGATGGATTTCTATTTCCCATTTGTTTTATACAAAGTGGCCACCAGAGGGCTCCATTGCTGCATGATAAATCTCCGGCTGCCCGCGAGACGGTCATGTGATCAGTTCTTACACGTATGGGTCGTTCAGATGGCGCTGACACATTACAGGACATTTTCCAGATCTGTGATTGGGAAAGCTGGGTGACAATAGTAATGGACCCTTTAGAGGTTGTGTGGGGGTTGCGACAGAGCCCCCCTAGGCCTCTGAAGGGTCCCGGTTGTGTACAAGGCCGGATACTTCACCCCATAGATTACTGTGTGAGAGTATGGAAAGCTGGGTGACCGTCCCTGGAGATTTGCTCTGGTGGTCACCCAACTTTCCCAGATTTCAGGGTGCACCTCCATGGAGGACCTTGTCAGAACCTCATACTGTGTTGGAGGGGGTCTATTGGGCACCGTGTGGGGTCCGCCATTAACCCTACATTCACTTGCAGGTTTAACATCAAGGTGCAGCTGCAGCTGGTGGCGAGCTTCATGCTGACGGGCGTTTCCGGAGGAGCCAAATACGCCCAGAACGGGCAGCTTTTCGGTCGCTTTAAACTCACGGAGACACTTTCAGAGGACACGCTCGCCGGCAGACTCGTGATGACCAAAGTCAACGCCGTGTATCTGCTGCCCGTCTCGAAGGAGAAGTCCGCACAGAGTCAAGGAAGCAAAGAGAAGGTGTACGAAGCCGTCATCGAGGAGAAGACCAAGGACTACATCTTCTTAAGAATATGCAAGGATTGCTGCGAAGAGCTGCGGCTCCGGGCCGACCGGGAGATGCAGGTGAGGATCGCGCCACACGTACCTGTCGTGTACTGATCAAAGCGTTATGTCATGTCCTGTACTCTAGGCACAGCCAGAGCTGCATTCACAATTCTGCTGTTATATCATGTCCTGTACTCCAGTCACACCTGTGCAGCTGTCTGCAGGAAGTGAATCTCTTGTCAGCCTGCTCAACCTCACGTTGGGGGCCAACATAAGTAGTCGGGGCCAGCAGTATCATGGTGCAGAACAAATCCCACAGTGCAGCACAATATACTGCTCCAGCAGAAGCAGATGCCACAGTGCAGCACAATATACTACCCCAGCAGAACCAGATACCACAGTACAGCACAATATACCGCCCCAGCAGAACCAGATACCACAGTGCAGCACAATATACTGCCCCAGCAGAACCAGATACCACAGTGTAGCACAATATACTGCCCCAGCAGAACCAACTACCACAGTGCAGCACAATATACTGCCCTAGCAGAACCAGATACCACAGTGCAGCACAATATACTGCCCCAGCAGAACCAGTTACCACAGTGCAGCACAATATACCGCCCCAGCAGAACCAGATACCACAGTGCAGCACAATATACTGCCCCAGCAGAACCAGATACCACAGTGCAGCACAATATACTGCCCCAGCAGAACCAGATACCACAGTGCAGCACAATATACTGCCCCAGCAGAAGCAGATACCACAGTGCAGCACAATATACTGCCCCAGCAGAACCAGATACCACAGTGCAGCACAATATACTGCCCCAGCAGAACCAGATACCACAGTGCAGCACAATATACTGCCCCAGCAGAACCAGATACCACAGTGCAGCACAATATACTGCCCCAGCACAACCAGATACCACAGTGCAGCACAATATACTGCCCCAGCAGAACCAGATACCACAGTGCAGCACAATATACTGCCCCAGCAGAACCAGATACCACAGTGCAGCACAATATACTGCCCCAGCAGAACCAACTACCACAGTGCTGCACAATATACTGCCCCAGCAGAACCAACTACCACAGTGCAGCACAATATACTGCCCCAGCAGAAGCAGATACCACAGTGCAGCACAATATACTGCCCCAGCAGAAGCAGATACCACAGTGCAGCACAATATACTGCCCCAGCAGAAGCAGATCCCACAGTGCAGCACAATATACCGCCCCAGCAGAACCAGATACCACAGTGCAGCACAATATACTGCCCCATCTGAACCAAACACCACAGTGCAGCACAATATACTGCCCCAGCAGAACCAGATACCACAGTGCAGCACAATATACTGCCCCAGCAGAACCAGATACTACAGTGCAGCACAATATACTGCCCCAGCAGAGCCAGTTACTACAGTACAGCACAATATACCGCCCCAGCAGAGCCAGATACTACAGTACAGCACAATATACTGCCCCAGCAGAACCAGATACCACAGTACAGCACAATATACTGCCCCAGCAGAACCAGATACCACAGTGCAGCACAATATACCGCCCCAGCAGAAGCAGATACCACAGTGCAGCACAATATACCGCCCCAGCAGAAGCAGATACCACAGTGCAGCACAATATACTGCCCCAGCAGAACCAGATACCACAGTGCAGCACAATATACTGCCCCAGCAGAAGCAGATACCACAGTGCAGCACAATATACTGCCCCAGCAGAACCAGATACCACAGTACAGCACAATATACTGCCCCTGCAGAACCAGATACCACAGTGCAGCACAATATACTGCCCCAGCAGAACCAGATACCACAGTGCAGCACAATATACTGCCCCAGCAGAACCAGATACCACAGTGCAGCACAATATACCGCCCCAGCAGAAGCAGATACCACAGTGCAGCACAATATACTGCCCCAGCAGAACCAGATACCACAGTACAGCACAATATACTGCCCCTGCAGAACCAGATACCACAGTGCAGCACAATATACTGCCCCAGCAGAACCAGATACCACAGTGCAGCACAATATACTGCCCCAGCAGAACCAGATACCACAATGCAGCACAATATACCGCCCCAGCAGAAGCAGATACCACAGTGCAGCACAATATACTGCCCCAGCAGAACCAGATACCACAGTGCAGCACAATATACTGCCCCAGCAGAACCAGATACCACAGTGCAGCACAATATACTGCCCCAGCAGAACCAGATACCACAGTGCAGCACAATATACTGCCCCAGCAGAACCAGATACTACAGTGCAGCACAATATACCGCCCCAGCAGAACCAGATACCACAGTGCAGCACAATATACCGCCCCAGCAGAACCAGATACCACAGTGCAGCACAATATACTGCCCCAGGAGAACCAGATACCACAGTGCAGCACAATATACCGCCCCAGCAGAACCAGATACCACAGTGCAGCACAATATACTGCCCCAGCAGAACCAGATTCCAGTGCAGCACAATATACTGCCCCAGCAGTACCAGATACCACAGTACAGCACGATATACCGCCCCAGCAGAACCAGATACCACAGTGCAGCTCAATATACTGCCCCAGCAGAACCAGATACCACAGTGCAGCACAATATACTGCCCCAGCAGAACCAGATACCACAGTGCAGCACAATATACTGCCCCAGCAGTACCAGATTCCACAGTGCAGCACAATATACCGCCCCAGCAGAACCAGATACCACAGTGCAGCACAATATACTGCCCCAGCAGAACGAGATACCACAGTGCAGCACAATATACTGCCCCAGCAGAACCAGATTCCACAGTACAGCACGATATACCGCCCCAGCAGAACCAGATACCACAGTGCAGCACAATATACCGCCCCAGCAGAACGAGATACCACAGTGCAGCACAATATACTGCCCCAGCAGAACCAGATTCCACAGTGCAGCACAATATACTGCCCCAGCAGGACTTGCGACCACTGGCCAGATACATAAGTCCCTGACGGGGGTTATGCAGCTATTGATAATGATGGCTACATCGGCACCCCCGGCATCGCTCCCCAGCACAGAGCAGTACATAGTACAGCTGCTGGTATTGCAGCCCAGCCCCATTCACTTCAATGAGGCCGAGATGTAACTAGGACATGTGACCGATGTACGGTGACACCACATGACCTAGAAGAGGCCACGGAGCGCTCGCCCTCTTCTAACAGCCGATCTGATATCGATGTCCTGTGGATAGGTCATCAATACTCAATACCAGATAACCCATTTAATTATTTCTGGGAGTATCAGATCCATAGGTACCCGGCCAGAAAGAGTGCTTGGGCAGCCCCCTGGGGATTGGACCACCGGAAATCTTCCTAGTAGGGTCAATGGCCGATCAGCCCCTTCCTCACATCCCCCTGGGAACTGCTAAACAGTGCGTGCAGCTTTGGTGTAACTTAGGGTTGGTGCAGACATGTAGAGGGCTAGTGAGTGCAGCTCTGGATGTGACTGGTGTACGGTTCGTCACACTGCCCCAACCTGGCTTATGTTCTCCGTCGTCCTGCAGGTTGAGCTCCAGTTCCAGCTGAACCGGCTGCCTCTGTGTGAAATGCACTACGCCTTAGACAGGATAAGGGATAACGGCATTCTCTTCCCGGATCTGAGCGCAACGCCCCCGATACCCTGGAGCCCCAACAGGTACACCTCCTCCCCCCATCAGCCCTCATCCAGTCTTATTGTATAGTGCAGGGGTAGGCAACCTCCGGCACTCCAGCTGTTGTGAAACTACAACTCCCAGCATGCCCACTTGCTCTTCTCTTGTCAAGCTCCCACAGAAGTGAATGGAGCCTGCTGGGAATTGTAGTTTCACAACAGCTGTGGCTCCTGGTATAGTGAAACGTTCTGCCACTTACTAATAGACTTTGTGTTTTACCTCCTCTGCTTGCTGACAGTGAATAGAGACGTTCACTGTTCACATCCCGTTGCTGCAGACTCCTGACTGATACACTGTAAGAATAGACAAGTAGAGATCTTGAAAATGGCAGAGGAATCGAAGCACAAAATCTCAGATCTTTTCATGATGCAGTGATTTGAGTAACAGTACATTAGACACCGGCCCTTTAAGTCTGGTGCCCACATGATGCCCGCGTGGGTTGCGTTCACCCCGGCACTCAGTTGGCAAATATGAGAATTTCATAATTGGTAGATGATTTTAATAGCGGTCGTTGGACTTCCAAGGCGTCAGATCAGTGCAGAAATAGTCCTGGAAACAGCGGATGCGGCGCTGGCGCTGAGGACAGTGATCGTCTCTTTATTTCTGGTGTAAGCTTCATTGGCACAAGAATCCCCGGAACACAACAATGATCGCTGATGGTGCACGGAGCATAAAACCCCCATCATCCGCTCCAGCGCCAGGACAATGGTGCCACAAACCTGCTATTCTGACACCAATTACACAACGGCGGCACAAAGATGATAAAAATACCAGCCAAGGCTGGAAGCTGGCAGCCTTATAATGGGGGAGGGGGCACACAGGGAGGTTAGAGCCGCTTAGTAATTCTGGTAGTCAGGAAAATAAGGAATCCGTCTGGATGTAGGGGGCAGGAATGGCACAGGGTGCGGTGTAAGGGGCAGGAATGGCACAGGGTGCGGTGTAAGGGGCAGGAATGGCACAGGGTGCGGTGTAAGGGGCAGGAATGGCACAGGGCGCTGTGTAAGGGGCAGGAATGGCACAGGGCGCTGTGTAAGGGGCAGGAATGGCACAGGGCACGGTGTAAGGGGCAGAAATGGCACAGGACACGGTGTAAGGGGCAGGAATGGCACAGGGTGCGGTGTAAGGGGCAGGAATTGCACAGGGCGCTGTGTAAGGGGCAGGAATGGCACAGGGTGCTGTGTAAGGGGCAGGAATGGCACAGGGCACGGTGTAAGGGGCAGAAATGGCACAGGACACGGTGTAAGGGGCAGGAATGGCACAGGGTGCTGTGTAAGGGGCAGGAATGGCACAGGGTGCTGTGTAAGGGGCAGGAATGGCACAGGGCGCGGTGTAAGGGCCAGGAATGGCACAGGGTGCGGTGTAAGGGCCAGGAATGGCACAGGGTGCGGTGTAAGGGGCAGGAATGGCACAGGGCGCGGTGTAAGGGGCAGGAATGGCACAGGGCGCGGTGTAAGGGGCAGGAATGGCACAGGGCACGGTGTAAGGGGCAGAAATGGCACAGGACACGGTGTAAGGGGCAGGAATGGCACAGGGTGCGGTGTAAGGGGCAGGAATGGCACAGGGTGCGGTGTAAGGGGCAGGAATGGCACAGGGTGCGGTGTAAGGGGCAGGAATGGCACAGGGTGCGGTGTAAGGGGCAGGAATGGCACAGGGTGCGGTGTAAGGGGCAGGAATGGCACAGGGCACGGTGTAAGGGGCAGGAATTGCACAGGGTGCTGTGTAAGGGGCAGGAATGGAACAGGGCACGGTGTAAGGGGCAGGAATGGCACAGGGCACGGTGTAAGGGGCAGGAATGGCACAGGGCACGGTGTAAGGGGCAGGAATGGCACAGGGCACGGTGTAAGGGACAGGAATGGCACAGGGCGCGGTGTAAGGGGCAGGAATGGCACAGGGTGCGGTGTAAGGGCCAGGAATGGCACAGGGTGCGGTGTAAGGGGCAGGAATGGCATAGGGCACAGTGTAAGGGGCAGGAATGGCACGGTGTAAGGGGCAGGAATTGCACAGGGTGCTGTGTAAGGGGCAGGAATGGCACAGGGCACGGTGTAAGGGGCAGGAATGGCACAGGGCACGGTGTAAGGGGCAGGAATGGCACAGGGCGCTGTGTAAGGGGCAGGAATGGCACAGGGCACGGTGTAAGGGACAGGAATGGCACAGGGCACGGTGTAAGGGACAGGAATGGCACAGGGTGAGAGATAAGGGGCCAGAATTACACATTTGGTAGTTAAAGGAGCAGGCATTACATAATAGCAGTACAAGGGGCAGGTATGGCACGAAGCCTAGTACACGAGACAGGATGGCACAAGGGTTAGAAGTGGCTCCAGGGCAGGTACAAGGAGCAGAAATTAAAAGGAGGTGAAAGGGTAAAGAATGGAACAAGAGGCAGAAATCTGCTATTACAAGTCTACTCAAAAATGGAGCCATGTTATTCTGCAACCCCCTCATATCTGCTGTCCCCTCCCTCCTCCACTCTCTGATATCTGCTGTCCCCTCCCTCCTCCACTGTCTGATATCTGTCCTCTCCCTCCTCCACTCTCTATCTGCTGTCCCCTCCCTCCTCCACTCTCTGATATCTGCTGTCCCCTCCCTCCTCCACTCTCTGATATCTGCTGTCCCCTCCCTCCTCCACTCTCTGATATCTGCTGTCCCCTCCCTCCTCCACTCTCTGATATCTGCTGCCCCCCCCCTCCTCCACTCTCTGATATCTGCTGTCCCCCGCCGCCTCCACTCTCTGATATCTGCTGTCCTCTCCCTCCTCCACTCTCTGATATCTGCTGTCCCCTCCCTCCTCCACTCTCTATCTGCTGTCCCCTCCCTCCTCCACTCTCTGATATCTGCTGTCCCCCGCCTCCTCCACTCTCTGATATCTGCTGTCCCCTCCTCCTCCTCCACTCTCTGATATCTGCTGTCCCCTCCCTCCTCCACTCTCTGATATCTGCTGTCCCCTCCCTCCTCCACTCTCTATCTGCTGTCCCCTCCTCCTCCACTCTCTGATATCTGCTGTCCCCGCCTCCTCCACTCTCTGATATCTGCTGTCCCTCCCTCCTCCACTCTCTGATATATGCTGTCCCCTCCCTCCTCCACTCTCTATCTGCTGTCCCCTCCCTCCTCCACTCTCTGATATCTGCTGTCCCCTCCCTCCTCCACTCTCTGATATATGCTGTCCCTCCTCCTCCACTCTCTGATATCTGCTGTCCCCTCCCTCCTCCACTCTCTGATATCTGCTGTCCCCTCCCTCCTCCACTCTCTATCTGCTGTCCCCTCCCTCCTCCACTCTCTGATATCTGCTGTCCCCCGCCTTCTCCACTCTCTGATATCTGCTGTCCCCTCCCTCCTCCACTCTCTGATATATGCTGTCCCCCGCCTCCTCCACTCTCTGATATCTGCTGTCCTCTCCCTCCTTCTCTCTCTGATATCTGCTGTCCTCTCCCTCCTTCTCTCTCATATCTGCTGTCCTCTCCCTCCTTCTCTCTCTCATATCTGCTGTCCTCTCCCTCCTTCTCTCTCTCATATCTGCTGTCCTCTCCCTCCTTCTCTCTCATATCTGCTGTCCCCTCCCTCCTTCTCTCTCTGATATCTGCTGTTCTCTCCCTCCTCTCTCTCATATCTGATGTCCCCTCCCTCCTTCTCTCTCTGATATCTGCTGTCCTCTCCCTCCTTCTCTCTCTCATATCTGCTGTCCTCTCCCTCCTTCTCTCTCTGATATCTGCTGTTCTCTCCCTCCTTCTCTCTCTCATATCTGCTGTCCTCTCCCTCCTTCTCTCTCTGATATCTGCTGTCCCCTCCACCCCCCCTTATATCTGCTGTCCCCTCCCTCCCTCCTTCTCTCTCTCTCATATCTGCTGTCCTCTCCCTCCTCTCTCTCTCTCTCATATCTGCTGTCCTCTCCCTCCTCTCTCTCTCATCTCTCTCCTCTCCCTCCTCTCTCTCTCATCTCTCTGTCCTCTCCCTCCTTCTCTCTCTCATCTCTGCTGTCCTCTCCTCCCTCCTTCTCTCTCTCTCTCTCTCTGCTGTCTCTCTCCCTCCTTCTCTCTCTCTCTCTCTATCTGCTCTCCTCTCCTCCTCTCTCTCTCATCTCTGCTGTCCTCTCTCCTCTCTCTCTCTCTCTGCTGTCCTCTCCCTCCTTCTCTCTCTCTCTATCTGCTGTCCTCCTCCTCCTTCTCTCTCTCATCTCTGCTGTCCTCTCCCTCCTTCTCTCTCTCATCTCTGCTGTCCCCTCCCTCCCTCCTTCTCTCTCTCATCTCTGCTGTCTCTCTCCCTCCTCTCTCTCATATCTGCTGTCCCTCCTCCTCCTTCTCTCTCTCATATCTGCTGTCCTCTCCCTCCTCTCTCTTATATCTGCTGTCCTCTCCCTCCTCTCTCTCATATCTGCTGTCCTCTCCCTCCTCTCTCTCATATCTGCTGTCCTCTCCCTCCTCTCTCTCATATCTGCTGTCCTCTCCCTCCTCTCTCTTATATCTGCTGTCCTCTCCCTCCTCTCTCTTATATCTGCTGTCCTCTCCCTCCCTCTACATTTAACCCTTACTTCTCTCCCCTATATCGCACCTATAATTCCCCCTTCTGATAACGTTCTTCTTCCTCTCCCCCCGCAGACAGTGGGACGAGCTCTTAGATCCCCGGCTGAACGCTAAGCAGAAAGAAGCCATCTTGGCGATCAGTACCCCCCTCTCCATTCAGCTGCCCCCTATCCTCATCATCGGCCCTTATGGAACCGGCAAGACGTTCACCCTGGCCCAGGCTGTGAAGCACATCCTAAAACAGCAGGACACCAGGTAACTCACCCAGCAGCGCCCCTTCATGAGAGCGCTGCATGCTGGGATGTGCAGTGTGTGAGAGCGCTGCATGCTGGGATGTGCAGTGTGTGAGAGCGCTGCATGCTGGGATGTGCAGTGTGTGAGAGCGCTGCATGCTGGGATGTGCAGTGTGTGAGAGCGCTGCATGCTGGGATGTGCAGTGTGTGAGAGCGCTGCATGCTGGGATGTGCAGTGTGTGAGAGCGCTGCATGCTGGGATGTGCAGTGTGTGAGAGCGCTGCATGCTGGGATGTGCAGTGTGTGAGGCCGGTGCATGCTGGGATGTGCAGTGTGTGAGGCCGGTGCATGCTGGGATGTGCAGTGTGTGAGGCCGGTGCATTCTGGGATGTGCAGTGTGTGAGAGCGCTGCATGCTGGGATGTGCAGTGTGTGAGGCCGGTGCATGCTGGGATGTGCAGTGTGTGAGAGCGCTGCATGCTGGGATGTGCAGTGTGTGAGAGCGCTGCATGCTGGGATGTGCAGTGTGTGAGAGCGCTGCATGCTGGGATGTGCAGTGTGTGAGGCCGGTGCATGCTGGGATGTGCAGTGTGGTGAGGCCGGTGCATGCTGGGATGTGCAGTGTGTAGAGCGCTGCATGCTGGGATGTGCAGTGTGTGAGGCCGCTGCATGCTGGGATGTGCAGTGTGTGAGGCCGGTGCATGCTGGGATGTGCAGTGTGTGAGAGCGCTGCATGCTGGGATGTGCAGTGTGTGAGAGCGCTGCATGCTGGGATGTGCAGTGTGTGAGGCCGGTGCATGCTGGGATGTGCAGTGTGTGTGAGCGGTGCATGCTGGGATGTGCAGTGTGTGAGGCCGGTGCATGCTGGGATGTGCAGTGTGTGAGGCCGGTGCATGCTGGGATGTGCAGTGTGTGAGGCCGGTGCATTCTGGGATGTGCAGTGTGTGAGAGCGCTGCATGCTGGGATGTGCAGTGTGTGAGGCCGCTGCATGCTGGGATGTGCAGTGTGTAAGAGCGCTGCATGCTGGGATGTGCAGTGTGTGAGAGCGCTGCATGCTGGGATGTGCAGTGTGTGAGGCCGGTGCATGCTGGGATGTGCAGTGTGTGTGAGGCCGGTGCATGCTGGGATGTGCAGTGTGTGAGAGCGCTGCATGCTGGGATGTGCAGTGTGTGAGGCCGCTGCATGCTGGGATGTGCAGTGTGTGAGGCCGGTGCATGCTGGGATGTGCAGTGTGTGAGGCCGGTGCATGCTGGGATGTGCAGTGTGTGAGAGCGCTGCATGCTGGGATGTGCAGTGTGTGAGGCCGGTGCATGCTGGGATGTGCAGTGTGTGTGAGCGGTGCATGCTGGGATGTGCAGTGTGTGAGGCCGGTGCATGCTGGGATGTGCAGTGTGTGAGGCCGGTGCATGCTGGGATGTGCAGTGTGTAGAGCGCTGCATGCTGGGATGTGCAGTGTGTGAGGCCGGTGCATGCTGGGATGTGCAGTGTGTGTAGCGGTGCATGCTGGGATGTGCAGTGTGTGAGGCCGGTGCATGCTGGGATGTGCAGTGTGTGAGGCCGGTGCATGCTGGGATGTGCAGTGTGATAGCGGTGCATGCTGGGATGTGCAGTGCGATAGCGGTGCATGCTGGGATGTGCAGTGTATGTGATATCTCAGTAGTCGGCTGTGTGGTCTGGATGTGATATAATTGCCCCGCTCGGTAGTCGGCTGTGTGGTCTGGATGTGATATAATTGCCCCCGCTCGGGAATCGGCTGTGTGGGCTGCATGTGATATAATTGCCCCCGCTCGGTAATGGGCTGTGTGGTCTGCATGTGATATAATTGCCTCCGCTCGGTAATGAGCTGTGTGGTCTGGATGTGATATAATTGCCCCCGCTCGGTAGTCGGCTGTGTGGTCTGGATGTGATATAATTGCCCCTGCTTGGTAGTCGGCTGTGTGGTCTGCATGTGATGTTAGTGCTCCCGCTCGGTAATTGGCTGTGTGGTCTGGATGTGATATAATTTCTCTCGCTCGATAATCGGCTGTGTGGTCTGGATGTGATATAATTTCTCTCGCTCGGTAATGGGCTGTGTGGTCTGGATGTGATGTAATTGCCCCCGCTCGGTAATCGGCTGTGTGGTCTGGATGTGATGTTAGTATTCCCACTCGGCAATCAGCTGTGTGGTCTGGATGTGATATAATTGCCCCCACTCGGTAATGGGCTGTGTGGTCTGGATGTGATGTTAGTGCTCCCACTCGGCAATCGGCTGTGAGGTCTGGATGTGACGTAGGTGCCCCTCGCTCAGTAATCGACTCTGTGTCCTGACCCCCCCCCATCTCTCCCAGCAGGGTCCTGATTTGCACCCACTCTAACAGCGCCGCTGACCTCTACATCAAGGATTATTTACATCCATACGTGGAAACAGGGAACCCGCAGGCCCGGCCGCTCAGGTATCCAGGAGATCACATGACTGAAGCTGTGGGTGCAGCCTGCAGTGTAAAGAATGGAGGCTTTCTACTAGTTGTCAGAGCCACGTCCAGGCTAAGTGGACTCATATACACTACATGATGGGTGGGAGGACTCCGGTCATAACCACGACAACCCAAACGCAGACCTCCATTCTTTACACTGCGGGCTGTATCCAAAGATATGAAACGCTGCAAATTAGAAAGTGGCCACACCCCGGGCTCAGAAAAGTGTTTGGGGGCGTGTACACACAGTATTGTATAGTGACTGATGTATTGATGGTTTTCCTAGGTTTTTATTTCAGTTATTCACTTTTCAAGAGTTCTGCTTGCTGTCAGTGATAGAAACATCCCATTTTGCATTCTGTGACTGATAGACCCCAATCCTGTTCTCACCGCTGAGGGTTCGTTACTGTGTATCCAGTCTAGACAATCCTTTGTGAGTTAGACATTCACTCACAGCAAGCAGGGATCTTGAAAATTGTTAGAAAATTAAACTGATTCTGTTGGAGAGTTCAGAACTTTTCATTATACAGGAGCGAATGACCCCTGTAGGGGGTCTCATGGACTGCCCATGTCAGTGAATGGAAGGCGGGGATATGAGGAGACCTGCCGCCCTTAATGGACTGCCCATGTCAGTGAATGGAAGGCGGGGATATGAGGACACCTGCCGCTCTCATGGACTGCCCATGTCAGTGAATGGAAGGCGGGGATATGAGGACACCTGCTGCTCTCATGGACTGCCCATGTCAGTGAATGGAAGGCGGGGATATGAGGACACCTGCCGCCCTTAATGGACTGCCCATGTCAGTGAATGGAAGGCGGGGATATGAGGACACCTGCTGCTCTCATGGACTGCCCATGTCAGTGAATGGAAGGCGGGGATATGAGGAGACCTGCCGCCCTTAATGGACTGCCCATGTCAGTGAATGGAAGGTGGGGATATGAGGACACCTACTGCCCCCATGTCAGTGAATGGAAGGCGGGGATATGAGGAGACCTGCCGCTCTCATGGACTGCCCATGTCAGTGAATGGAAGGCGGGGATATGAGGAGACCTGCCGCCCTTAATGGACTGCCCATGTCAGTGAATGGAAGGCGGGGGATATGAGGGCACCTACCGCTCTCATGGACTGCCCATGTCAGTGAATGGAAGGCGGGGATATGAGGAGACCTGCTGCCCCCATGTCAGTGAATGGAAGGCGGGGATATGAGGACACCTACCGCTCTCATGGACTGCCCATGTCAGTGAATGGAAGGCGGGGATATGATGAGACCTTGTGCCCTTAATGGACTGCCCATGTCAGTTAATGGAAGGCGGGGATATGAGGAGACCTGCCGCTCTCATGGACTGCCCATGTCAGTGAATGGAAGGCGGGGATATGAGGAGACCTGCCGCCCTTAATGAGGACACCTGCTGCTCTCATGGACTGCCCATGTCAGTGAATGGAAAGTGGGGATATGAGGAGACCTGCTGCTCTCGTGGACTGCCCATGTCAGTGAATAGAAGGGGGGGGGGGGATATGAGGAGACCTGCCGCTCTCATGGACTGCCCATGTCAGTGAATGGAAGGCGGGGATATGAGGAGACCTGCCGCTCTCATGGACTGCCCATGTCAGTGAATGGAAGGCGGGGATATAAGGAGACCTGCCACTCTCATGGACTGCCCATGTCAGTGAATGGAAGGCGGGGATATGAGGAGACCTGCCGCTCTCATGGACTGCCCATGTCAGTGAATAGAAGGTGGGGATATGAGGAGACCTGCTGCTCTCGTGGACTGCCCATGTCAGTGAATAGAAGGTGGGGATATGAGGAGACCTGCCGCTCTCATGGACTGCCCATGTCAGTGAATGGAAGGTGGGGATATGAGGAGGCCTGCCACTCTCATGGACTGCCCATGTCAGTGAATGGAAGGCGGGGATATGAGGAGACCTGCCACTCTCATGGACTGCCCATGTCAGTGAATGGAAGGTGGGGATATGAGGAGATCTATAGAATATATTGGGACACAATGCTCCGCTCTCATGGACTGCCCATGTCAGTGAATGGAAGGAGGGGATATGAGGGGATTATAGGATATATTGGGACACAATGCACTGTTCTCCTGGATGTTCCTGTCAGTGAATGGAAAGCGTTGATGTGCTGAGCTGGATCCCATTCTGCTCTTTTGCAGGGTATATTTCAGAAATCGCTGGGTGAAGACGGTGCACCCGGTGGTACACCAGTACTGTCTCATCTCCAGCACACATTCCACCTTCCAGATGCCCCAGAAGGAAGACATAGTGCGGCACAGGGTGGTGGTGGTGACGCTCAGCACATCGCAGTACCTCTGCCAGCTGGATCTGGAGCCCGGTGAGTGGAGGAATACCCTGCGCAGCCAGGGACCGGCTGGACCTCTGCATATAACACAGCCCACGTGTGACTGGTCTTACTCTAGTCACATCCAGAGCTGCGCCATGCCATGTACCCAGATGCATTATGCTCCAGTCACACCCAGAGCTGCGCCATGCCGTATACCCAGATGCATCATGCTCCAGTCACATCCAGAGCTGCGCCATGCCGTATACCCAGATGCATTATGCTCCAGTCACATCCAGAGCTGCGCCATGCCCTATACCCAGATGCATCATGCTCCAGTCACACCCAGAGCTGCGCCATGCCGTATACCCAGATGCATTATGCTCCAGTCACACCCAGAGCTGCGCCATGCCATATACCCAGATGCATTATGCTCCAGTCACATCCAGAGCTGCGCCATGCCATGTACCCAGATGCATCATGCTCCAGTCACATCCAGAGCTGCGCCATGCCGTATCCCCAGATGCATCATGCTCCAGTCACACCCAGAGCTGCGCCATGCCGTATACCCAGATGCATTATGCTCCAGTCACACCCAGAGCTGCGCCATGCCGTATACCCAGATGCATTATGCTCCAGTCACATCCAGAGCTGCGCCATGCCATATACCCAGATGCATTATGCTCCAGTCACACCCAGAGCTGCGCCAGGCCGTATACCCAGATGCATTATGCTCCAGTCACACCCAGAGCTGCGCCAGGCCGTATACCCAGATGCATTATGCTCCAGTCACACCCAGAGCTGCGCCATGCCGTATATCCAGATGCATTATGCTCCAGTCACATCCAGAGCTGCGCCATGCCGTATACCCAGATGCATTATGCTCCAGTCACACCCAGAGCTGCGCCATGCCGTATACCCAGATGCATCATGCTCCAGTCACACCCAGAACTGCGCCATGCCGTATACCCAGATACATTATGCTCCAGTCACACCCAGAGCTGCGCCATGCCGTATACCCAGATGCATTATGCTCCAGTCACACCCAGAGCTGCGCCATGCCGTATACCCAGATGCATTATGCTCCAGTCACATCCAGAGCTGCGCCATGCCCTATACCCAGATGCATTATGCTCCAGTCACATCCAGAGCTGCGCCATGCCGTATACCCAGATGCATTATGCTCCAGTCACATCCAGAGCTGCGCCATGCCGTATACCCAGATGCATTATGCTCCAGTCACATCCAGAGCTGCGCCATGCCGTATACCCAGATGCATTATGCTCCAGTCACACCCAGAGCTGCGCCATGCCGTATACCCAGATGCATTATGCTCCAGTCACATCTAGAGCTGCGCCATGCCGTATACCCAGATGCGTTATGCTCCAGTCACAACCAGAGCTGCGCCATGCCGTATACCCAGATGCGTTATGCTCCAGTCAGATCCAGAGCTGCGCCATGCCGTATACCCAGATGCATTATGCTCCAGTCACACCCAGAGCTGCGCCATGCCCTATACCCAGATGCATTATGCTCCAGTCACATCCAGAGCTGTGCCATGCCGTATATACCCAGATGCATTATGCTCCAGTCACACCCAGAGCTGCGCCATGCCGTATACCCAGATGCATCATGCTCCAGTCACATCCAGAGCTGTGCCATGCCGTATATACCCAGATGCATTATGCTCCAGTCACATCCAGAGCTGTGCCATGCCGTATACCCAGATGCATTATGCTCCAGTCACATCCAGAGCTGCGCCATGCCGTATACCCAGATGCATTATGCTCCAGTCACATCCAGAGCTGCGCCATGCTGTATACCCAGATGCATTATGCTCCAGTCACATCCAGAGCTGTGCCATGCCGTATATACCCAGATGCATTATGCTCCAGTCACATCCAGAGCTGCGCCATGCTGTATACCCAGATGCATTATGCTCCAGTCACACCCAGAGCTGCGCCAAGTGTACGGTCTCTGCTCTTTGGCAGGTGTAGCTTTTCCTCCTTCAGACTGAGTGATTTGAGCACCACATCTCCCACTGTACAGCACAGAAGGGCACGCCCTAAGCGGTTTGTCTTCAGGTTGACTCCTTCTCTGCATCACATCCTGCGAATGGGTCGATGGGGGCCGAGGGGCTGATGACCTGGTTCCGCCCCGATCCCGGATCCACCTGATCTGTTGCTTTTTTGTTTTTTAGGCTTTTTTACCCACATCCTGTTGGATGAAGCAGCACAAGCCATGGAATGTGAAACCATCATGCCTCTGGCCCTGGCCAATAAGAGCACCCGGATCGTCTTGGCCGGAGATCACATGCAGGTGAGCGGATCGAGCCCTCTTAGGTCCCGCCTGATCAGGCACTGCCCCCTTACACCCTGCCTGATGAGGCACTGCCCCTTACACCCTTCCTGATCAGGCACTGCCCCTTACACCCTGCCTGATCAGGCACTGCCCCCTTACACCCTGCCTGATCAGGCACTGCCCCTTACACCCTGCCTGATCAGGCACTGCCCCTTACACCCTGCCTGATCAGGCACTGCCCACTTACACCCTGCCTGATCAGGCACTGCCCCCTTACACCCTGCCTGATCAGGCACTGCCCCCTTACACCCTGCCTGATGAGGCACTGCCCCCTTACACCCTTCCTGATCAGGCACTGCCCACTGACACCCTGCCTGATCAGGCACTGACCCCTTACACCCTGCCTGATCAGGCACTGCCCCCTTACACCCTGCCTGATCAGGCACTGCCCCCTTACACCCTGCCTGATCAGGCACTGCCCCTTACACCCTGCCTGATCAGGCACTGCCCCCTTACACCCTGCCCCTTAGGCCCGGCCTGATTAGGTCCCGCCCTCTTAGCCCCTGCCCGACTAGGTCCCACTCTTATGCCAAGGCAAATTTGTCAATCTCAACTAGTCTTGCCCCCCTAGCTCATGGGTTTGTTACAATGTATCAGTGAAGATTTTTCTTCCATGTCCATCAGGTGTGTGAGCAGGGCTCATTTGTTTCCATACACAGACAGCAAGCAGAGAGCTTGAGAATTCGAAATTGGAAGTCTTTAAGCCGTTCTTGAAATT
Organism: Bufotes viridis; assembly: GCA_033119425.1. NCBI lineage: Eukaryota > Metazoa > Chordata > Amphibia > Anura > Bufonidae > Bufotes > Bufotes viridis. The sequence goes on along the minus strand of CM065594.1, from coordinate 274,321,469 downwards.
TTTCAGCAGGCAGGACCCCGGCCCTTTAACCCTAGGTACACACCTAAGCGTTTTACAGCACGTTCAAACACGCTGTAAAACGCACAACATGTGAAAAGCCATGCTTCCCTATGGGCATGGTTCACATTTGGGCGTTTTACAGCGCGTTTGAACGCGCTGTAAAACGCCCCACGCCCAAACAAGTACATGGGGCGTTTTAACGCGCCTATGGACAATGATGCTATAGGGGAGAATCACTGAATCGCGCGTATGACGCGCGTTTCTTAGTTACAAAGACGCGCATCCAAAAACGCGCGTCATACGCGCGATTCAGAAACGCCTAGGTGTGTTCCCAGCCTAAATCCTCACCATGGGCCCCACTCGGGAGTCCCAGGCTATGCTACGGCCGCCCTGTGGGGGGTTGTAGTACCTTGGCCGTCTCGCTGACCGTCTCTTTTCTCTCACAGCTCAGTCCGTTCGTTTACAGCGAGTTCGCCAGAGAGCGTAACCTCCACGTGTCGCTGTTGGACCGCCTGTATGAACATTACCCCACCGACTTCCCGTGTAGGATCCTGCTGTGCGAGAATTACCGATCCCACGAGGCCATCATCAAGTAAGTGACACAGAGCTGACAATCTATGAGCCTACAGCCCCTCCGTGGGTCAGATGTGGCCTGAGAATCCAGCCTTTCATTTATTGCTAATCACGTCTTATACTCCAGTCACATCCAGAGCTGCAGTCTCAGTTCTCATATTCCAGTCATATGTAAGGCTGCCGACATCATCTTTATACTGCAGTCGCGTCCAAAGTCTCAGGCACGCCGCGTATACTGCAGTCGCATCCAAAGTCTCAGGCACGCTGCGTATACTGCAGTCGCATCCAAAGTCTCAGGCACGCTGCGTATACCGCAGTCGCATCCAAAGTCTCAGGCACGCCGCATATACCGCAGTCGCATCCAAAGTCTCAGGCACGCTGCGTATACTGCAGTCGCATCCAAAGTCTCAGGCACGCTGCGTATACCGCAGTCGCATCCAAAGTCTCAGGTACGCTGCGTATACCGCAGTCGCATCCAAAGTCTCAGGCACGCTGCGTATACCGCAGTCGCATCCAAAGTCTCAGGCACGCTGCGTATACCGCAGTCGCATCCAAAGTCTCAGGCACGCTGCGTATACCGCAGTCGCATCCAAAGTCTCAGGCACGCTGCGTATACTGCAGTCGCATCCAAAGTCTCAGGCACGCTGCGTATACTGCAGTCGCATCCAAAGTCTCAGGCACGCTGCGTATACCGCAGTCGCATCCAAAGTCTCAGGCACGCTGCGTATACTGCAGTCGCATCCAAAGTCTCAGGCACGCTGCGCATACTGCAGTCGCATCCAAAGTCTCAGGCACGCTGCGTATACTGCAGTCGCATCCAAAGTCTCAGGCACGCTGCGTATACTGCAGTCGCATCCAAAGTCTCAGGCACGCTGCGTATACTGCAGTCGCATCCAAAGTCTCAGGCACGCTGCATATACTGCAGTCACATCCAAAGTCTCAGGCACGCTGCGTATACCGCAGTCGCATCCAAAGTCTCAGGCACGCTGCGTATACCGCAGTCGCATCCAAAGTCTCAGGCACGCTGCATATACTGCAGTCGCACCCAAAGTCTCAGGCACGCTGCGTATACTGCAGTCGCATCCAAAGTCTCAGGCACGCTGCGTATACTGCAGTCGCATCCAAAGTCTCAGGCACACTGCGTATACTGCAGTCGCATCCAAAGCTGTAGAGAGAAAACAATCCCTACTTTCGTGTCCTGGAAGCCCTAAGGTGCGGGTCCGCCCGGCCCCATTGGCATTCAGTGCGTTTACCTGCCCCGACATCTGATTGTGTTGCCCCCCCCCCCCCCCCGGTAACCTGTGACATAATCCGCTATCTGTCAGTGAATGCCTCCCTGTGAGCACAGTCTGTTCTCACGGATTGCGTTTGACGTACGCGCTAATGTACAAGGTGTCGCTGTGTCTGTGAATTATTGGCGCGGAGGAATTCACGGTGATGAAATTCACAGCTGCGGCCGGCGGATCAGCGCTCATTTACATTACACATCGCCTGGAAACGCGTTAGCTGCGTCCTCGCCGTTCTCCACAAGGCACCAGCGAATCTAGGTCACACATCAATGACGAGATCAGGCGGATGTGACAGCGCACCACCACCCCCATCATGTACATGCAGTTATGTAATTTTAATCGTTTTCTTCGTGGAAAAGGTTTAAGGACCTGAAATGTGAAAACCGACATCACATGGAGGGGGGAGGGGAGGCAGCACTGCATGCCGTGTGCTCATTTACTCAGGCCCAGATCCATCATGAATTAAAGGGAGTGTGTCCACTCTGTTTACCCTGGCCGGGGGTCACGGCCCTGTACCGAGCATGCGCCAAAATTCTGGTTCATGGCGCTGGCGTGAGATTACGAAAGCAGGATACCGGCAGCTGTCAGTCTACTCTGAACGCTCATTAGTGTGAGAAAAGCGTCAGTCTGATTGTGAACACAAGCCCCGAACTATATGCATTCCATTACTAAGGCTACTTTCACACTAGCGTTAATGTTTTCCGGTATTGAGATCCGTGACAGGGGATCAGTACCGGAAAAAACGCTTCCGTTTTGTCCCCATTCATTGTCAATGGGGACAAAACGTAACTGAACAGAACGGAGTCGCCAGAGTGCGTTCCCTTCCCGTACCGGAGAGCAGCATGCTGCGGTTTGCTTTCCGTCCTAGGATGCGGAGCAAATCGGATCCGTCATGACCCAGAATACAAGTCAATGGGGGCGTTTCTCTGACACAATAGAAAACGGATCCGTCCCTATTGACTTTCAATGGTGTTTATGACCGATGCAGACGGTTGTATTATCAGTAACTGAAGCGTTTTTTGCTGAACCCTGCCCGATCCAGCAAAAATGCTAGTGTGAAAGTAGCCTTATCCTGTACTGATCCTGAATGTTACATCCTGTATTATACTCCAGAGCTGCACTCACTATTCTGCTGGTGCAGTCACTGTGTACATACATTACTTATCCTGTACTGATCCTGAATGTTACATCCTGTATTATACTCCAGAGCTGCACTCACTATTCTGCTGGTGCAGTCACTGTGTACATACATTACTTATCCTGTACTGATCCTGAGTTACATCCTGTATTATCCTCCAGAGCAGTACTCACTATTCTGCTGGTGCAGTCACTGTGTACATACATTACTTATCCTGTACTGATCCTGAGTTACATCCTGTATTATACTCCAGAGCTGCACTCACTATTCTGCTGGTGCAGTCACTGTACATACATTACTTATCCTGTACTGATCCTGAGTTACATCCTGTATTATCCTCCAGAGCTGCACTCACTATTCTGCTGGTGGAGTCACTGTGTACATACATTACTTATCCTGTACTGATCCTGAGTTACATCCTGTATTATACTCCAGAGCTGCACTCACTATTCTGCTGGTGCAGTCACTGTGTACATACATTACTTATCCTGTACTGATCCTGAGTTACATCCTGTATTATACTCCAGAGCTGCACTCACTATTCTGCTGGTGCAGTCACTGTGTACATACATTACTTATCCTGTACTGATCCTGAGTTACATCCTGTATTATACTCCAGAGCTGCACTCACTATTCTGCTGGTGCAGTCACTGTGTACATACATTACTTATCCTGTACTGATCCTGAGTTACATCCTGTATTATACTCCAGAGCTGCACTCACTATTCTGCTGGTGCAGTCACTGTGTACATACATTACTTATCCTGTACTGATCCTGAGTTACATCCTGTATTATACTCCAGAGCTGCACTCACTATTCTGCTGGTGCAGTCACTGTGTACATACATTACTTATCCTGTACTGATCCTGAGTTACATCCTGTATTATACTCCAGAGCTGCACTCACTATTCTGCTGGTGCAGTCACTGTGTACATACATTACTTATCCTGTACTGATCCTGAGTTACATCCTGTATTATACTCCAGAGCTGCACTCACTATTCTGCTGGTGGAGTCACTGTGTACATACATTACTTATCCTGTACTGATCCTGAGTTACATCCTGTATTATACTCCAGAGCTGCACTCACTATTCTGCTGGTGCAGTCACTGTGTACATACATTACATTACTGATCCTGAGTTACTTCCACTCTAAATCTGCAGAATAGTGAGTTCAGCTCTGGACTTTCCTGTGTTATACAGTGTTTCGTGCTCTCATCTTTCTTCCCAGTAGTTATATGTTGCAGTGTCGCGCAGACCAGTGGGGGTAGCTGTAGCGGCGGTGGCGGCAAGTTCTAAACCTTTTACAGAAATCCTGTCCCCTAGTGAATTGCTGCTTTTTCTGTAAATCACTGCGAGAGAACGGGCGGAAATGATCAGCGCAGGGAGCGTTACCCCCTGTGCTGCCGGCAGGACCATGAGGAAGTCCTGCCAGTTAGAGGGTCCATTATTGTGATTGACTGCCAGGAGGAGCAGAGCGAGGGGCGGGGGAGGAGCCTGTAAGAGCCAACATGGCAGACAGGAAGGGAGTGTGATGCTGGGTGATCATTGCTCCTGTTTGCTGAGCTGATGTTTCGTTTCTGTTGCCTCCAGTTACACGTCGGAGCTCTTCTATGAGGGGAAGTTGATGGCCAGCGGCAAGCAGCCGGCCCACAAGGACTTCTACCCCCTGACCTTCTTCACTGCCCGAGGGGAGGATGTCCAAGAGAAGAACAGCACGGCCTTCTACAACAACGCAGAGGTAATCCCGGGGGGTGTGCGGGAACATGGCCGCCTTCCGCCCAGCTGTCCGTGCACATGGCTGCCTGCCGCCCAGCTGTCCGTGCACATGGCCGCCTGCCGCCTGGCTTTCCGTGCACATGGCCGCCTGCCGCCCGGCTTTCCGTGCACATGGCCGCCTGCCGCCCGGCTGTCCGTGCACATTGCCGCCTGTGTACATGGCCGCCTGCCGCCCGGCTGTCCGTGCACATGGCCGCCTACCGCCCGGCTGTCCGTGCACATGGCCGCCTACCGCCCGGCTGTCCGTGCACATTGCCGCATGCCGCCTGGCTTTCCGTGCACATGGCCGCCTGCCGCCCGGCTTTCCGTGCACATGGCCGCCTGCCGCCCGGCTTTCCGTGCACATGGCCGCCTGCCGCCCGGCTTTCCGTGCACATGGCCGCCTGGCGCCCGGCTTTCCGTGCACATGGCCGCCTGGCGCCCGGCTGTCCGTGCACATGGCCGCCTGGCGCCCGGCAGTCCGTGCACATTGCCGCCTGGCGCCCGGCAGTCCGTGCACATTGCCGCCTGGCGCCCGGCTGTCCGTGCACATGGCCGCCTGCCGCCCGGCTGTCCGTGCACATGGCCGCCTGCCGCCCGGCTGTCCGTGCACATGGCCGCCTGCCGCCCGGCTGTCCGTGCACATCAGTACGTTTCCTGTATTTGTCTCCAGGTGTTTGAGGTGGTGGAGCGCGTGGAGGAGTTGAGGAGGAAGTGGCCGGTGGCCTGGGGCAAGCTGGACGACGGCAGCATCGGGGTGGTGACCCCCTATGCCGACCAGGTGTTCCGGATTCGGGCCGAGCTGCGGAAGAAGCGGCTTTCGGAAGTCAGCGTGGAGAGGGTGCTTAACGTCCAGGGTGAGTGCAGCATCTAGGAGGTAGGTGCCCCGTCAACATCTAGGAGGTAGGTGCCCCGTCAACATCTAGGAGGTAGGTGCCCCGTCAACATCTAGGAGGTAGGTGCCCCGTCAACATCTAGGAGGTAGGTGCCCCGTCAACATCTAGGAGGTAGGTGCCCCGTCAACATCTAGGAGGTAGGTGCCCCGTCAACATCTAGGAGGTAGGTGCCCCGACAACATCTAGGAGGTAGGTGCCCCGTCAACATCTAGGAGGTAGGTGCCCCGTCAACATCTAGGAGGTAGGTGCCCCGTCAACATCTAGGAGGTAGGTGCCCCGTCAACATCTAGGACAGGGATCAGCAACCTCCAGCACTCCAGCTGTGGTGAAACTACAACTCCCAGCATGCTCCTTTCATTTCTGTGGGAGTTCAGAGAACAGCCAAGCAAGTGTGCATGATGGGAGATGTAGTTTCATAACACCTGGAGTGCTGGAGGTTGCTGATCCCTGATCTAGGAGGTAGGTGTCCCATCAACATCTAGGAGGTAGGTGTCCCATCAACATCTAGGAGGTAGATGATGTCCCAGAACTGTAGGGGTAATTCCTGCAGAAGACTGTCAGGGGCAGAGATGATGGGGGTGTTGATACTAATCCTGTACTCCTCGTCTCCAGGTAAGCAGTTCCGCGTCCTGTTCCTCAGCACGGTCCGCACCCGCCACACCTGCAAACACAAGCAGACCCCCATCAAACGCAAGGAGCAGCTCCTGGAGGACTCCACCGAGGACCTGGACTATGGCTTCCTGTCCAATTATAAGCTCCTGAACACGGCCATCACCCGGGCCCAGTCCCTGGTGGCGGTGGTGGGAGACCCCATCGCTCTGTGCTCCATCGGGAGATGCAGGTAGGTGGATGTCCCCTGCCGGGCTGTCTGGACCGCTGAGTCAGAATGATAAGGGGGGGATGGGGCGTTGTTTCTGTCAGCACCACGGTAACATGACCCTATGATAGATCCGCCTGTCATGGTGGCACCTCAGCCCGCTGTGATGGGAAGTACTGGCTCATCCTGTAATCTGCCCCCATCCCCACTAAGGGGCAGATTAGTGGTCATCACACATCACACCATCGCTCCTCAGGGGGTCTCTTCTTCCCCTGGCGCAGGCATTAATGTGCCGCCCGTGACAGTACAGTGACGCAGTAGTTGGGGGTGCTGAAGCTCCGGAGCAGCGCAGCGGGTTTTTACCTCAGACGACCTCCGCTCCTCCCCCCTCCGGCAGCTCAGCGCCAGACAGCATCTACATAAGGCATGCATCCTGGTAATTACAGGCAGCGAGCTGCTGCCCTGCATCAGCTACAAGATCTCTGCATGCTGTCAGCGAATGCAGGCTGTCTTATTGACACCTTCAGGCTTAATGCTTCTCACAGCGTATGGTTTGTTACCATAACATGTAGTCTAGACCAGGGATGCTCAACCTGCGGCCCTCCAGCTGTTGTAAAACTACAACTCCCAAAATACCCTTCTGTAGGATGACAGCTGTAGGCTGTCAGGGAATGATGGGAGTTGTAGTTTTGCAACAGCTGGAGGGCCGCAGGTTGAGCATGCCTGATCTAGACAATTACTGTGTACATGTTACCAGTACTGATACATTGTAACAAACTCAGGACGGGAGGCGCAGGATTCTAGACTGATACATTGTAACAAACTGTCAGGACAGAGACACAGGATTCTAGACTGATACATTGTAACAAACTGTCAGGATGGAGACGCAGGATTCTAGACTGATACATTGTAACAAACTGTCAGGACGGGAGGCGCAGGATTCTAGACTGATACATTGTAACAAACTGTCAGGACGGGAGGCGCATGATTCTAGACTGATACATTGTAACAAACTGTCAGGACAGAGACACCGGATTCTAGACTGATACATTGTAACAAACTGTCAGGACGGGAGGCGCATGATTCTAGACTGATACATTGTAACAAACTGTCAGGACAGAGACACAGGATTCTAGACTGATACATTGTAACAAACTGTCAGGACTGAGACACCGGATTCTAGACTGATACATTGTAACAAACTGTCAGGACGGAGACGCCAGATTCTAGACTGATACATTGTAACAAACTGTCAGGACGGGAGGCGCAGGATTCTAGACTGATACATTGTAACAAACTGTCAGGACGGGAGACACAGGATTCTAGACTGATACATTGTAACAAACTGTCAGGACTGAGACACAGGATTCTAGACTGATACATTGTAACAAACTGTCAGGACTGAGACACAGGATTCTAGACTGATACATTGTAACAAACTGTCAGGACCGGAGACACAGGATTCTAGACTGATACATTGTAACAAACTGTCAGGACGGGAGGCGCATGATTCTAGACTGATACATTGTAACAAACTGTCAGGACTGAGACACCGGATTCTAGACTGATACATTGTAACAAACTGTCAGGACGGAGACCCCAGATTCTAGACTGATACATTGTAACAAACTGTCTGGACGGAGACCCCAGATTCTAGACTGATACATTGTAACAAACTGTCAGGACAGGAGACGCAGGATTCTAGACTGATACATTGTAACAAACTGTCAGGACAGGAGACGCAGGATTCTAGACTGATACATTGTAACAAACTGTCAGGACAGGAGACACAGGATTCTAGACTGATACATTGTAACAAACTCTCAGGACTGAGACACAGGATTCTAGACTGATACATTGTAACAAACTGTCAGGATGGAGACGCAGGATTCTAGACTGATACATTGTAACAAACTGTCAGGACAGGAGACGCAGGATTCTAGACTGATACATTGTAACAAACTTTCAGGACAGGAGACGCAGGATTCTAGACTGATACATTGTAACAAACTCTCAGGACTGAGACACAGGATTCTAGACTGATACATTGTAACAAACTGTCAGGATGGGAGGCGCAGGATTCTAGACTGATACATTGTAACAAACTGTCAGGACAGAGACACAGGATTCTAGACTGATACATTGTAACAAACTGTCAGGACGGGAGGCGCAGGATTCTAGACTGATACATTGTAACACTGTCAGGACGGAGATCCCAGATTCTAGACTGATACATTGTAACAAACTGTCAGGACGGGAGGCGCAGGGTTCTAGACTGATACATTGTAACAAACTGTCAGGATGGGAGGCGCAGGATTCTAGACTGATACATTGTAACAAACTGTCAGGATGGAGACGCAGGATTCTAGACTGATACATTGTAACAAACTGTCAGGACGGAGACCCCAGATTCTAGACTGATACATTGTAACAAACTGTCAGGACGGAGATCCCGGATTCTAGACTGATACATTGTAACAAACTGTCAGGACAGGAGACGCAGGATTCTAGACTGATACATTGTAACAAACTGTCAGGACAGGAGACGCAGGATTCTAGACTGATACATTGTAACAAACTGTCAGGACAGGAGACGCAGGATTCTAGACTGATACATTGTAACAAAACCTCAGATCTGAGAAGTGATTTTTCTTTTCACTGGTGCCGAGGCATTGTAGGATACATTGATGATTCCGTGGTTGGTCGTCGCCTCCCGGTCACATGGGCTGGGCGGGTGGCCCCCTCTCCCCATGTGTTCTGCAGGGGTCCTCTATTATTCCTCTTATCTGTCCGCAGGAAGTTCTGGGAGCAGTTCATCACGATTTGTCATGAGAATCGGAGTCTTCACGGCATCACATTCGAGCAGATCAAATCTCAGCTGGAGGCCTTAGAGCTGAAGAAGACGTACGTGCTGAACCCGCTGGCGCCAGAGTTCATCCCGCGGGCGCTCCGGCAGCAGCAGTCGGCAAACGCCGCCAAACAGCAGCAGTCACCGCCAAAGGTACCCGAGACGTGTAAAGGGCCGGTCCGATCTCATGTTACATTGTATTATCTGTGTTCTTTGCTTGCTGACAGTGAATGAAAGCATTCCGACATACATTCTGCAGCACTGCTTTGTTACAGTGTGGCAGCTTAGGGCTGTCCGCCTGGACTCCTCCGCACGGCTTTGTGCCGGTCTGGAGAGGTTGTTTCAGCCTATGAATTTGTTTCCATTCACTGACAGCAAGCAGAGCCTGGAAATAATGTGGAATTATAATGGAGTTTTAATGCGTTTTTTTGGGCCCTGAGGTTCCTGTCGGCTAACGAGTTCTCCTTGTGTTTCCAGGGCAAAGGTCATCACAATCAGAGCGAGCACTTTCAAGGGGATGGAATGGGTAAGGCAAAGCACGGGGGCGGTAGTGAGCTGCAGTGTAAAGCACGGGGTAGGCAGTGAGCTGCAGTGTAAAGCATGGGGGAGGCAGTGAGCTGCAGTGTAAAGCATGGGGGAGGCAGTGAGCTGCAGTGTAAAGCATGGGGGAGGCAGTGAGCTGCAGTGTAAAGCATGGGGGAGGCAGTGAGCTGCAGTGTAAAGCATGGGGGAGGCAGTGAGCTGCTTTGTAAAGCATGGGGGAGGCAGTGAGCTGCAGTGTAAAGCATGGGGGAGGCAGTGAGCTGCAGTGTAAAGCATGGTGGAGGCAGTGAGCTACTTTGTAAAGCATGGAGGAGGCAGTGAGCTGCAGTGTAAAGCACGAGGGTGGTAGTGAGCTGTAGTGTAAAGCACGGGGGTGGTAGTGAGCTGTAGTGTAAAGCATGGAGGAGGCAGTGAGCTGCTTTGTAAAGCATGGGGGAGGTAATGAGCCGCAGTGTAAAGCACAGAGGCGGTAATGAGCTGCAGCCTAGAGCACGGGGGGAGGTAATGAGCTGCAGTCTAGAGCACGGGGGTAATGAGCTGCAGTCTAGAGCACGGGGAGGTAATGAGCTGCAGTCTAGAGCACGGGGGAGGTAATGAGCTGCAGTCTAGAGCACGGGGGAGGTAATGAGCTGCAGTCTAGAGCACGGGGGGGGGGAGGTAATGAGCTGCAGTCTAGAGCACGGGGGGGGGGAGGTAATGAGCTGCAGTCTAGAGCACGGGTGGGGAGGTAATGAGCTGCAGTCTAGAGCACGGGGGAGGTAATGAGCTGCAGTCTAGAGCACGGGGGAGGTAATGAGCTGCAGTCTAGAGCACGGGGGAGGGTAATGAGCTGCAGTCTAGAGCACGGGGGAGGTAATGAGCTGCAGTCTAGAGCACGGGGGGAGGTAATGAGCTGCAGTCTAGAGCACGGGGGAGGTAATGAGCTGCAGTCTAGAGCACGGGGGAGGTAATGAGCTGCAGTCTAGAGCACGGGGGGAGGTAATGAGCTGCAGTCTAGAGCACGGGGAGGTAATGAGCTGCAGTCTAGAGCACGGGGGGAGGTAATGAGCTGCAGTCTAGAGCACGGGGGGGGAGGTAATGAGCTGCAGTCTAGAGCACGGGGGGAGGTAATGAGCTGCAGTCTAGAGCATGGGGGGGAGGTAATGAGCTGCAGTCTAGAGCACGGGGGGTGGGGGGGAGGTAATGAGCTGCAGTGCAAAGTATGCAGGAGGAAATGAGCTGCAGCATAACACATGGGAGAGGTAATAAGCTACAATGTAAAGCATGGGGGGGTTGTGAGCTGCAGTGTAAAGCACGGGTGAGGTAGTGAGCTTCAGTGTAAAGCATGGGGAGGTAATGAGCTGCAGTGTAAAGCACAGGGGAGGTAATGAGCTGTTCTCTAATCCTCTGATGATTCAGTGGGCGGAGTTTAGACTACTGAAGCCCCCAGTAGACAGCTCAGCTGGGCCGGTAGGTTCTCTCTGACTCTTCTCTTGTGTTTTGTTTCCTTCAGTTCAGCCCAATCCTTCTGTCCTGATCGGCAACCCCATCCGGGCGTACACCCCACCCATGGGTGCTCACACCAACATGGGCAAATCCCCCAGCCCCGTGCAGAGGATAGACCCCCACACCGGCACCAGTATCCTCTACGTACCTGCCGTCTACGGGGGCAATATGGTCATGTCCGTGCCTTTACCTGTGAGTATTTCCTGAGTGGGCGGGGCATCTTGCAGGTAGAGGACCCCCCACCCCACCGACCCTCCACACATCCTGACATCACCCAGTGGTCTCCTCTGCTCCACAGTCCGGTGGCTTTACCCCTCTCCAGCAGACAGCTGGCATTGTGCAGTATGTATGATGCTGCGCACAGCGTATAGCCCCCCCCATCCTGCAGATGATGACCCCCTTTCTTCCCATGTCTGGTGAGCGTGCTCACTGTGTTACTACACTGATTAGATGTGATGTGAGCGGCCACTGACTCACCACGACTACACCGCTCGGAGCAAGCACGGAGCAAGGAGGCGAATGTTAAAGGCGCAGCGCCGTCCTGCTGATGCCGCTCTGCCAATGGTGACTGCCCAGTGAATATCCAGAGCTGCATCGTGTGTTTACTGCAGTCACATCCAGAGCTGCATCGTGTGTTCACTGCACTCACATCCAGAGCTGCATCGTGTGTTCACTGCAGTCACATCCAGAGCTGCATCGTGTGTTCACTGCAGTCACATCCAGAGCTGCATCGTGTGTTTACTGCAGTCACATCCAGAGCTGCATCGTGTATTCACTGCAGTCACATCCAGAGCTGCATCGTGTGTTCACTGCAGTCACATTCAGAGCTGCATCGTGTGTTCACTTCAGTCACATCCAGAGCTGCATCGTGTGTTTACTGCAGTCACATCCAGAGCTGCATCGTGTGTTTACTGCAGTCACATCCAGGGCTGCATCGTGTGTTTACTGCAGTCACATCCAGGGCTGCATCGTGTGTTTACTGCAGTCACATCCAGGGCTGCATCGTGTGTTTACTGCAGTCACATCCAGAGCTGTATGGTGTGTTTACTGCACTCACATCCAGAGCTGCATCGTGTGTTTACTGCAGTCACATCCAGAGCTGCTTTGTGTGTTTACTGCAGTCACATCCAGGGCTGCATCGTGTGTTTACTGCAGTCACATCCAGGGCTGCATCATGTGTTTACTGCAGTCACATCCAGAGCTGCATCGTGTGTTTACTGCACTCACATCCAGAGCTGCTTTGTGTGTTTACTGCACTCACATCCAGAACTAATGATCTCCCACTGTTTGGCCTTGTGGGGTCTCTGGAGGGTCCTCATCCCGTTGGTGACTGTTACTTCCAGCCTGTTGATGTCCGCAGCTCTGGATGTGACTGAGAGAATAAGACGTGTAAAACAGAATTGTGAATACAGCGAGTGTAAGACACAATGTAGCAGCAGAATTGTGATTGCAGCTCTGCATGTGACTGGAGTATCAGACGTGATGAAGCAGCAGAATTGTGAATGCAGCTCTGGATGTGACTGGAGTATTAGACATTATGTAACAGCAGGAGAGTAATGCAGCTCTGGACGTGACCACTATCAAACATGATGAAGCAGCAGAATTGTGAATGCAGCTCTGGATGTGACTGGAGTGTCAGACAGGATGAAGCAGCAGAATTGTGAATGCAGCTCTGGATGTGACTGGAGTATTAGACATTATGTAACAGCAGGAGTGTAATGCAGCTCTGGATGTGACTGGAGTGTCAGACATGATGAAGCAGCAGAATTGTGAATGCAGCTCTGGATGTGACTGGAGTGTCAGACAGGATGAAGCAGCAGAATTGTGAATGCAGCTCTGGATGTGACTGGAGTATTAGACATTATGTAACAGCAGGAGTGTAATGCAGCTCTGGACGTGACTTGAGTATCAGACATGATGAAGCAGCAGAATTGTGAATGCAGCTCTCGATGTGACTGTAGTATCAGACATGATGAAGCAGCAGAATTTAGAATTTAGCTCTGGATGTGACTAGAGTATAAGACTCCCTGCGGATGACCATGCTGATCTCTCTGACCACATCTCTCTCTGTAGGTCCCGTGGCCCCCCAACTACCAGGGTCGGTTTTCCGTGGACCCCCGGCTTATGACGCACCCGGCCATGGCCTATAACATGAACCTCCTCCAGGGCCACGGCCGCGGATCTCCCATCCCGTTCGGCCTCGGCCACCACTCACCGGTCAACGTCGGGCAGCAGGTTCCGCACACGGACAAAGATCAGCACGAGCTCAGCCGCAACGGTGAGTAACCGTGACAACCCGCCCCCAGCCAGCGACAGCTGAAGCTGTGTTAGGGTCCACACGTCCGTTCCGGGTGCGGACCCATTCATTCTCAATGGGGACGGAAAGGATGCGGACAGCACACATTTTGCTGTCCGCATCCGCAATCCCGGCCCGCGGCTCCGAAAAAAAATAGAATATGTCCTATTGTTGTCTGCAATAGCGGACAAGAATAGGCATTTCTATAGGGTGCCGGCCCAGTGTTTTTTCCGGATCCGCAATACGTCCGTAGTGGACATGTGAATGGACCCTAATAGTGTGTCACAAGCTCCCATAGATGTTACACTCCTGAGCTGCTGCAGAACCTCTTTATCAGCAAGGAGCTCAACCACTGATTGTAGATTAAAACCCCCCTGGTTACACTGCCGGTCACAGTGAGCCCCCTGTATACACTGCCAGTCACAGTGAGCCCCCCCGTATACAGTGCCAGTCACAGTGAGCCCCCCGTATACAGTGCCAGTCACAGTGACACCCCGTATACAGTGCCAGTCACAGTGATTCCCCCGTATACAGTGACAGTCAGTGAGCCCCCCGTATACAGTGGCAGTCACAGTGAGCCCCCCGTATACAGTGTCAGTCAGTGAGCCCCCCGTATACAGTGCCAGTCAGTAAGCCAACACCTCGTATACAGTGCCAGTCACAGTGACCCCCCGTATACAGTGCCAGTCACAGTGACCCCCGTATACAGTGCCAGTCACAGTGAGCCCCCGTATACAGTGCCAGTCACAGTGAGCCCCCAGTATACAGTGCCAGTCACAGTGAGCCCCCGTATACAGTGCCAGTCACAGTGAGCCCCCCGTATACAGTGCCAGTCACAGTGACCCCCCCGTATACAGTGCCAGTCACAGTGAGCCCCCCGTATACAGTGCCAGTCACAGTGATCCCCCCGTATACAGTGCCAGTCACAGTGATCCCCCGTATACAGTGCCAGTCAGTGAGCCCCCAGTATACAGTGCTAGTCAGTGAGCCCCCAGTATACAGTGCCAGTCAGTGAGCCCCCGTATACAGTGCCAGTCACAGTGAGCCCCCCCGTATACAGTGCCAGTCACAGTGAGCCCCCCGTATACAGTGCCAGTCAGTAAGCCCCCCCGTATACACTGCCAGTCACAGTGAGTCCCCCGTATACAGTGCCAGTCACAGTGACCCCCCGTATACAGTGCCAGTCACAGTGAGCCCCCTTATACAGTGCCAGTCAGTGAGCCCCCATATACAGTGCCAGTCACAGTGAGCCCCCCGTATACAGTGCCAGAAAGTGAGCCCCCCGTATACAGTGTCAGTCACAGTAAGCCCCCAGTATACAGTGTCAGTCAGTAAGCCCCCCGTATACAGTGCCAGTCCCCCCTCGTATACAGTGCCAGTCAGTGAGACCCCCGTATACAGTTAATTAATGATTGGGTAAGCACTACCTGGTTGGAAAATTCCCAATTCCTTTCAGTGGGGGTGCCTTCAGACGTGGATCCAGGCCTCCGGATCCTTGTAGTTTCCCAAAGATTCTGCGCAAGGACTGCGGCACTCCAGTGCCAGTGAAAATTCAGAACTTTATTGCACTCCGTATACAGTGCCAGTCACAGTGAGCCCCCCGTATACAGTGCCAGTCACAGTGAGCCCCCCGTATACAGTGCCAGTCACAGTGAGCCCCCCGTATACAGTGCCAGTCACAGTGAGCCCCCCGTATACAGTGCCAGTCACAGTGAGCCCCCCGTATACAGTGCCAGTCACAGTGAGCCCCCTGTATACACTGCCAGTCACAGTGAGCCCCCTGTATACACTGCCAGTCACAGTGAGCCCCCCGTATACAGTGCCAGTCACAGTGAGCCCCCATATACACTGCCAGTCACAGTGAGCCCCCGTACACAGTGTCAGTCACAGTGAGCCCCCCGTATACAGTGTCAGTCAGTGAGCCCCCCGTATACAGTGCCAGTCACAGTGAACTCACCCCCAGTATACAGTGCCAGTCACAGTGAGCCCCCCGTATACAGTGCCAGTCAGTAAGTCCCCCCGTATACAGTGTCAGTCACAGTGAGCCCCCCGTATACAGTGTCAGTCACAGTGAGCCCCCCGTATACAGTGCCAGCCACAGTGAGCCCCCCGTATACAGTGCCAGCCACAGTGAGCCCCCCGTATACAGTGCCAGCCACAGTGAGCCCCCCGTATACAGTGCCAGCCACAGTGAGCCCCCCGTATACAGTGCCAGCCACAGTGAGCCCCCCGTATACAGTGTCAGTCACAGTGAGCCCCCCGTATACAGTGTCAGTCACAGTGAGCCCCCCGTATACAGTGCCAGTCACAGTGAGCCCCCCGTATACAGTGTCAGCCACAGTGAGCCCCCCGTATACAGTGCTAGCCACAGTGAGCCGACATCCCCCCCCATATACGGTGCCAGCCACAGTGAGCTGCCGCCCACCCCCACCCCCCAGTATTATACCCTGTCCGTATCCGCCTGTCATATATACTGTATACTTAACCCTTTGTCTCCTTCCTCCGATCCAGGTAAAAGCGAGAACAATCCGTCAGCCGACATGATTAAGCTGCGCACCCCCGAGAAGAAACCGCTGGACTGCAAACCGGTAACGTGTGCCTTATGTCACTAGCGCCGCCACAGGCGCCATTTATAATGGGTCGGGGCCTGACATGAGCAGAAGCCGACGCCTGTGTGCATTCAGTCCTGGCCCCCCTCCCCAGGGGACGCTGTGACTGAGACACCTATTTGTTTTCCAGGTGGACTTGGACCCAAACACACAAACGAGAAGCCCAGAGTCTCGAGCCAACCTCGCCTTCCCCAACCCCAAATATCACCGCAAAGATAATCCGACCCAGAGGCCGATGAACATCCACCTGACCCCCCCGCACCCGCAGTACCCCATGCCCAGCCGCCACTTCCCACACGTCTCCCCCTTACAGCGGCCGCAGTTTCCCCTACAGCAGCAGAACCTTCTGTCCCAACAGCAGAACCATCTCCCAGAACTGCAGAACCAGATTCCTCCTCCCCCGCAGGGACCTGTTGTCCCGCAGCATAACCATTTAATGCAGCAGCCGCCCCCGCAGGCCTCCCAGCTGTCCCCCGCTTTCCAGCCCAATCAGTCCTTCTTTAATAACCCCATTCCTCACCGCCCCCCATCGCCCGGCGTGGACGGCATGATCCCGGAGCAGCCGCCGCCGCCGACCATGCTGCAGGACGTCAATAACCCGCTCCGCTCGGTCGCCCATAACAATCAGCTGATGTCATCGCACCTGAACAGCTACATGGAGGACGGGCCTCCAGCCATGAGCGCAGGGGAGGCTCTAGGTGAGTAGCCGGGGGGTCTTTACTGTCCCATTATATGGGTCGGCTGATGCCCACCTCTGACCGCGTATACCCTATATACTCGCAGATCGTCTGCACAGTAACGTGGCGCTGGAGACGCTGAGGCAGCAGCAGACGAGGATACAGCAGTGGAACGAGCATAACGCCTTCCTGAGCCAAGCCAACCTCACCTACCCGCACCACCCCCATCTACAAGCAATGGGTCTGGCCCAGCAGCAGCTCATCAGGCCTAACTGGAAGATCCCAAACAGCGGAGAGGAGGAGCCCGAGATCACATATTCCAGGTATTGTTTGGCGTCCCTTTAAGAATGACCGGTTCCAGATGCGTGTGGATGATGGGAGTGTGCTTCCATAGTAATGCCTGAGTGTATCGGTTTTTTTTTCCAGGTTCCAGGAGTTTCTTCGGGAACTTTCTCAACACGAGCAGAGCGGTGATAATCGAGACCTGACAGAGATGCCTCCTCCGCAGTCCAGACTGTTACAGTACCGACAGGTCCAGCCCCGGAGCCCACCAGCACTCGCCTCCCCCTCCTCCAGCCACAGCGGCCACTTCCCCAGCTTCAGCGAAAACAGCCGAGGAGACATGGACATGAGTAACAATCCCACCTTCCCAGCGCACATGGCCAGCGTGTACAGCAGCCCCTACACCATGCCCTCAGAACACATGACGCCCCCTCCACCAATGAAATACCTGCAACACGACGGCTCCTGGGCCTACGCCAACCTTCAGCAGAATCCTCTAATGGGGCAGGGATTTCATTACGGTATGCCCCCTCTACAGCACAGACCACCACAGAACCCGTTCATCCATGTACAGAACCACCAGCCCCCCGCTGGTCAGGAAACATTTCACCCAGCCGCGCCCCGCGCCGTCTCCGCCTCTTCACTCCACAATCTAGAAGAGGTAAGGTGCCAGTCTGGAAACTCGTGTGCGCTGACAGTGACGCAGTGTGTGCAGTGCTCAGTCCCTGGTCACCCAGTGGTGTGTGCAGTGCTCAGTCCCTGGTCACCCAGTGGTGTGTGCAGTGCTCAGTCCCTGGTCACCCGCCCCTGGTTACCAGTGGTATATACTGTGCCCGCCCCTGGTTACCAGTGGTATATACTGTGCCCGCCCCTGGTTACCAGTGGTATATACTGTGCCCACCCCTGGTTACCAGTGGTATATGCAGTGCCCAGTCCCTGGTTACCCAGTGGTATATGCAGTGCTCAGTCCCTGGTTACTCAGTGGTGTATACAGTGCCCGTCCCGTGGTTATCCAGTGGTATATACTCTGCCTGCCCTGGTTATCAGTGGTATACACTGTGCCCACCTTGTTATCAGTGGTATATACTGTGCCCGCCCCTGTTATCAGTGGTATATACTGTGCCCGCCCCTGGTTATCAGTGGTATATACTGTGCCCGCCCGTGGTTATCAGTGGTATATACTCTGCCTGCCCCTGGTTATCAGTGGTATACACTGTGCCCACCCCTTGTTATCAGTGGTATATACTGTGCCCGCCCCTTGTTATCAGTGGTATATACTGTGCCCGCCCCTTGTTATCAGTGGTATATACTGTGCCCGCCCCTGGTTATCAGCGGTATATACTGTGCCCGCCCCTTGTTATCAGTGGTGTATATACTGTGCCCGTCCCTGGTTACCAGTGCTGTATACTGTGCCCGCCCTGGTTACCAGTGGTATATACTGTGCCCACCCTGGTTATCAGTGGTATATACTGTGCCCGCCCTGGTTATCAGTGGTATATACTGTGCCCGCCCTTGGTTATCAGTGGTATATACTGTGCCCGCCCCTGGTTATCAGTGGTATATACTGTGCCCGCCCTTGTTATCAGTGGTATATACTGTGCCCGCCCTTGTTATCAGTGGTATATACTGTGCCTCCCCTGGTTATCAGTGGTATATACTGTGTCCGCCCCTGATTATCAGTGGTATATACTGTGCCCGCCCTGGTTATCAGTGGTATATACTGTGCCCGCCCCTGGTTATCAGTGGTATATACTGTGCCCTCCCTGGTTATCAGTGGTATATACTGTGCCCGCCCCTGGTTATCAGTGGTATATACTGTGTCCGCCCCTGGTTATCAGCGGTATATACTGTGCCCGCCCCTTGTTATCAGTGGTGTATATACTGTGCCCGTCCCTGGTTACCAGTGCTGTATACTGTGCCCGCCCCTGGTTACCAGTGGTATATACTGTGCCCACCCCTGGTTACCAGTGGTATATACTGTGCCCGCCCCTGGTTATCAGTGGTATATACTGTGCCCGCCCCTGGTTATCAGTGGTATATACTCTGCCCGCCCCTGGTTATCCGTGGTATATACTGTGCCCGCCCCTTGTTATCAGTGGTATATACTGTGCGCTCCCCTGGTTACCAGTGGTATATACTGTGTCCGCCCCTGATTATCAGTGGTATATACTGTGCCCTCCCCTGGTTATCAGTGGTATATACTGTGCCCGCCCCTGGTTATCAGTGGTATATACTGTGCCCGCCCCTGGTTATCAGTGGTATATACTGTGCCCGCCCCTGGTTATCAGTGGTATATACTGTGCCCGCCCCTGGTTATCAGTGGTATATACTGTGCCCGCCCCTGGTTATCAGTGGTATATACTGTGCCCGCCCCTGGTTATCAGTGGTATATACTGTGCCCGCCCCTGGTTATTATCAGTGGTATATACTGTGCGCTCCCCTGGTTATTATCAGTGGTATATACTGTGCCCGCCCCTGGTTATCAGTGGTATATACTCTGCCCGCCCCTGGTTATCCGTGGTATATACTGTGCCCACCCCTTGTTATCAGTGGTATATACTGTGCCCGCCCCTTGTTATCAGTGGTATATACTGTGCGCTCCCCTGGTTACCAGTGGTATATACTGTGTCCGCCCCTGATTATCAGTGGTGTATACTGTGCCCGCCCCTGGTTATCAGTGGTATATACTGTGCCCGCCCCTGGTTATTAGTGGTATATACTGTGTCCGCCCCTGGTTATCAGTGGTATATACTGTGCCCGCCCCTGGTTATCAGTGGTATATACTGTGCCCGCCCCTGGTTATCAGTGGTATATACTGTGCCCGCCCCTGGTTATCAGTGGTATATACTGTGCCCGCCCCTGGTTATCAGTGGTATATACTGTGCCCGCCCCTGGTTATCAGTGGTATATACTGTGCCCGCCCCTGGTTATCAGTGGTATATACTCTGCCCGCCCCTGGTTACCAGTGGTATATACTGTGCTCAGTCCCTGGTTACCAGTGGTATATACTGTGCTCAGTCCCTGGTTACCAGTGGTATATACTGTGCCCGCCCCTGGTTACTAGTGGTATATACTGTGCCCGCCCCTGGTTACCAGTGGTATATACTGTGCCCGCCCCTGGTTACCAGTGGTATATACTGTGCCCGCCCCTGGTTACCAGTGGTATATACTGTGCCCGCCCCTGGTTACCAGTGGTATATACTGTGCCCGCCCCTGGTTACCAGTGGTATATACTGTGCCCACCCCTGGTTATCAGTGGTATATACTGTGCCCGCCCCTGGTTATCAGTAGTGTATACTGTGCCCGCCCCTGGTTACCAGTGGTATATACTGTGCCCGCCCCTGGTTACCAGTGGTATATACTGTGTCCACCCCTGGTTATCATTAGTGTATACTGTGCCCGCCCCTGGTTACCAGTGGTATATACTGTGCCCGCCCCTGGTTATCAGTGGTATATACTGTGCCCGCCCCTGGTTACCAGTGGTATATACTGTGCCCGCCCCTGGTTATCAGTGGTATATACTGTGCCCGCCCCTGGTTATCAGCGGTATATACTGTGCCCGCCCCTGGTTATTAGTGGTATATACTGTGCCCGCCCCTGGTTACCAGTGGTATATACTGTGCCCGCCCCTGGTTACCAGTGGTATATACTGTGCCCGCCCCTGGTTACCAGTGGTATATACTGTGCCCGCCCCTGGTTACCAGTGGTATATACTGTGCCCGCCCCTGGTTATTAGTGGTATATACTCTGCCCGCCCCTGGTTACCAGTGGTATATACTGTGCCCGCCCGTGGTTATCAGTGGTATATACTGTGCCCGCCCCTGGTTACCAGTGCTGTATACTGTGCCCGCCCCTGGTTACCAGTGCTGTATACTGTGCCCATCCCCAGTGACCAATGTCAGACTGGAGTCTGGTCTTCCCCCCCCTGCGTCATCCCCGCTCCGCTCATCCTCTGTAATGACGCCGGTGCCCTCTCCCGGATTATACAGATTGATTGGGCAGCGGCTGATACATTCGCCATGGCGGGGGAAGTGCGAGGCCCGACTCTGCGCTAATCTCCTGCCTTTGAAAGTCAAGATCAAAGTGCGACTTAGTGTCAGTCAGACCCTAATGAAAGCCGAGATTTAGGTCTGCTCACTGGAAGTGGGCACCTCCGCGCAGAACCCCCTCCCCCGTTTAAAGGACCCAAGTCCCTGAATTGATGACAGTGAGGTAACGGCGCCGGTGCTCGGCCTGTGTGTGGCTGGAAGGGCTAGTGGGCATCTGTGGGATGTACAAGATAGCGGGGTGTCGTCGTACAGGGGAGGCCATCACCCCATGACTGCTGCTGCCGCCAATCACAGGGCTGAACGGTCACAGCAGTCTGCAATAAGGTATGTGGGTAAGGGATAATGTCAGACTGTACAGGGACACACCCCCAACTGTAACCCCCAGCTGGACCTTCAGTACAAGCAGCTAGCTATTGATCTGCAACTTCTAGTAGGTTAAATAAAGGAATGGCACAAAATCGAGTCATTTGAATAGATTCCCCAGAATTATTATTACATGGGGAATAGGGCTGCAGCTATCGATTGTTTTAGTAATCAAGTATTCTACCGATGTAATCCAGTACTCTAATGAGGAAAAAAACTAATTGAAAGAACATTTTCCTTTATAAAAACTTATCAGCCCCCAGCACCTTCATGCCATCAGTCCTCTGTGCAATCAGTCCTCTGTGCCATCAGTCCTCTGTGCCATCAGCTCCCTCCATGCCATCAGCTCCCCCATGCCATCAGTCCTCTCCGCTCCCTCCATGCCATCAGTCCTCTGTGCCCTCAGCTCCCCCCATGCCATCAGTCCTCTGTGCCCTCAGCTCCCCCCATGCCATCAGTCCTCTGTGCCCTCAGCTCCCCCCATGCCATCAGTCCTCCTTGCCCTCAGCTCCCCCCAAGCCATCAGTCCTCTGTGCCCTCAGCTTCCACCATGCCATCAGTCCTCTGTGCCCTCAGCTTCCACCATGCCATCAGTCCTCTGTGCCCTCAGCTCCCTCCATGCCATCAGTCCTCTGTGCCCTCAGCTCCCTCCATGCCATCAGCCCTCTGTGCCCTCAGCTCCCTCCATGCCATCAGTCCTCTGTGCCATCAGTCCGCTATGCCCTCTGCTCCCCCCATGCCATCAGTCCGCTGTGCCCTCGGCTCCCCCCATGCCATCAGTCCTCTCCGCTCCTTCCATGTCATCAGTCCGCTGTGCCCTCGGCTCCCCCCATGCCATCAGTCCTCTCCGCTCCTTCCATGCCATCAGTCCTCTGTGCCCCCAGCTCCCCCCATGCCATCAGTCCTCTGTGCCCTCAGCTCCCCCCATGCCATCAGTCCTCTGTGCCTCCAGCTCCCCCATGCCATCAGTCCTCTGTGCGCTCAGCTCCCCCCATGCCATCAGTCCTCTGTGCCCTCAGCTCCCCCATGCCATCAGTCCTCTGTGCCCTCAGCTCCCCCATGCCATCAGTCCTCTGTGCCCTCAGCTCCCCCATGCCATCAGTCCTCTGTGCCCTCAGCTCCCCCATGCCATCAGTCCTCTGTGCCCTCAGCTCCCCCATGCCATCAGTCCTCTGTGCCCTCGGCTCCCCCCATGCCATCAGTCCTCTCTGCTCCCTCCATGCCATCAGTCCTCTGTGCCCTCAGCTCCCCCATGCCATCAGTCCTCTGTGCCCTCAGCTCCCCCATGCCATTAGTCCTCTGTGCCCTCAGCTCCCCCCATGCCATCAGTCCTCTGTGCCCTCAGCTCCCCCCATGCCATCAGTCCTCTGTGCCCTCAGCTCCCACCATGCCATCAGTCCTCTGTGCCCTCAGCTCCCTCCATGCCATCAGTCCTCTGTGCCCTCAGCTCCCTCCATGCCATCAGTCCTCTGTGCCCCCAGCTCCCCCATGTCATCAGTCCTCTGTGCCCTCAGCTCCCTCCATGCCATCAGTCCTCTGTGCCCTCTGCTCCCCCCATGCCATCAGTCCTCTCCGCTCCCTCCATACCTTCAGTCCGCTGTGCCCTCTGCTCCCCCCATGCCATCAGTCCGCTGTGCCCTCGGCTCCCCCCATGCCATCAGTCCTCTCCGCTCCCTCCATGCCTTCAGTCCGCTGTGCCCTCTGCTCCCCCCATGCCATCAGTCCGCTGTGCCCTCGGCTCCCCCCATGCCATCAGTCCTCTCCGCTCCCTCCATGCCATCAGTCCTCTGTGCCCTCAGCTCCCCCCATGCCCTCAGTCCTCTGTGCCCTCAGTACTCTGTGCCCTCAGCTACCCCCATGCCATCAGGGTGGGGGGGTGCCACAGAGTAATTGCAAGCACTTCACCCATGCTCCGTGGTCACATGACACGAAGGATTTTTCTGTGTCGAGTCACTCGATTTACTTGTGTAATCGTTGCAGCCCTATGGGGAATGTGAGATGTTACTAAACCCGATTTTTCTGGATAGGGGACGTGTCCTCCTTAAGACGACTTCTTCCAGTGATGCCTATAAATATGGATATTGTAGTTGATTCTTATGTTATTTCTTGTAGTATGAACCTAGAGGACCCGGCAGGCCGCTGTACCAAAGAAGAATCTCGGCTAGCTCGGCGCACCCCGGTTCAGAAGAATTAGCCGCATGTCAAGAACCCCTCGGTCAATGTAAAGAAATTCAAGACCTCAACAAACCCCCATCATATAATTATTCATCTCCCGAGCTCTGGGTCAACGCAGCATCGTCAGTCCCGTACCAGAACATTCCGTGCAACGGCGCCAACCCATCCGGACCGCCACGGGACATGTTAGGTAGGAGTCGCTGCGGCTCGTGCAGACACGTTAATGGGGAGCAGAGGAGTTTGGGGTTTCCACCCTGTGAGGGTTGGGAGCTAGCTGACACTTATTAATATTTTATTATTTCACCAGTCTGCAGGAATATTATAATTTTTTAAATATTTGTATATATAGATTTTTTAGCTTTTTTTTTTTCTGCATTGGGAAAGTCTTCACACCCTCTCACTGTCCTCACATTGTGCTCTCTTCCATGAGTTACCCCATCATTCTGCCCTCAGTCCCCATAATGAGAAAGTGAGAACAGAAGGTGAGAAATATTTACCAATTTACTAAAAAAGGAAAAACTAAAATGTCCCGAGTCGAGGGGCTGAAGACTTGTGTCCCGAGTCGAGGGGCTGAAGACTTGTGTCCCGAGTCGAGGGGCTGAAGACTTGTGTCCCGAGTCGAGGGGCTGAAGACTTGTGTCCCGGGTCGAGGGCTGAAGACTTGTGTCCCGAGTCGAGGGCTGAAGACTTGTGTCCCGAGTCGAGGGCTGAAGACTTGTGTCCCGAGTCGAGGGGCTGAAGACTTGTGTCCCGAGTCGAGGGCTGAAGACTTGTGTCCCGAGTCGAGGGCTGAAGACTTGTGTCCCGAGTCGAGGGGCTGAAGACTTGTGTCCCGAGTCGAGGGGCTTAAGACTTGTGTCCCGAGTCGAGGGGCTTAAGACTTGTGTCCCGAGTCGAGGGGCTTAAGACTTGTGTCCCGAGTCGAGGGGCTTAAGACTTGTGTCCCGAGTCGAGGGGCTGAAGACTTGTGTCCCGAGTCGAGGGGCTGAAGACTTGTGTCCCGAGTCGAGGGGCTGAAGACTTGTGTCCCGAGTCGAGGGGCTGAAGACTTGTGTCCCGAGTCGAGGGGCTGAAGACTTGTGTCCCGAGTCGAGGGGCTGAAGACTTGTGTCCCGAGTCGAGGGGCTGATGACTTGTGTCCCGAGTCGAGGGGCTGATGACTTGTGTCCCGAGTCGAGGGGCTGATGACTTGTGTCCCGAGTCGAGGGGCTGAGGCTTGTGTCCCGAGTCGAGGGCTGAAGACTTGTGTCCCGAGTCGAGGGGCTGAAGACTTGTGTCCCGAGTCGAGGGCTGAAGACTTGTGTCCCGAGTCGAGGGGCTGAAGACTTGTGTCCCGAGTCGAGGGGCTGAAGACTTGTGTCCCGAGTCGAGGGGCTGAAGACTTGTGTCCCGAGTCGAGGGGCTGAAGACTTGTGTCCCGAGTCGAGGGGCTGAAGACTTGTGTCCCGAGTCGAGGGCTGAAGACTTGTGTCCCGAGTCGAGGGCTGAGGCTTGTGTCCCGAGTCGAGGGCTGAAGACTTGTGTCCCGAGTCGAGGGCTGAAGACTTGTGTCCCGACCCGAGGGGCTGAAGACTTGTGTCCCGAGTCGAGGGGCTGAAGACTTGTGTCCCGACCCGAGGGGCTGAAGACTTGTGTCCCGACCCGAGGGGCTGAAGACTTGTGTCCCGGGTCGAGGGGCTGAAGACTTGTGTCCCGACCTGAGGGGCTGAAGACTTGTGTCCCGACCCGAGGGGCTGAAGACTTGTGTCCCGACCCGAGGGGCTGAAGACTTGTGTCCCGAGTCGAGGGGCTGAAGACTTGTGTCCCGGGTCGAGGGGCTGAAGACTTGTGTCCCGACCCGAGGGGCTGATGACTTGTGTCCCGAGTCGAGGGGCTGAAGACTTGTGTCCCGACCCGAGGGGCTGAAGACTTGTGTCCATGCCAAATTATAGTTTTTCCTTTTTAATACATTTACAAAAATTTCTAAAATTCTGTTTTCACTTTCTCGTTATGAGGTATTGAGGGCAGAACGATGGGAGGAAAACATGATTTTTTTTTTTTATTCATTTTTTGTATTTTATTTTAGCACAAGAAGCAGGATAACAAAATGTGAAAAAAGTGAACGGGTCTGAAGACTTCACGAATGCACTGTGTATACTTTGCTTTCACCCTTCAAAAAAGGCCCCAGAAATTAGAAAAATATGGCGGCTTTCCTCCAGAAACAGCGACCCCTGTCCTTAGCTGGTTGTATTTGGTATTGCGGCCACAGTACCATCCACAGCCAGGTTGGATGAAAACCGCCATGTTTTCTTTATCCTGGACAGCCCCCTTTATATTCTTTTGCTGTTTGTTTTCACGTAATTTACCGCCATGTCCCCTCACTGATTGTTGACCTCTCTTCATAACAGTTGCTCCCCAGAAAATGGTGAAGCCCCCTGACGAGCATCTCAAAGCGGAGAACCTGCAGATGTCCAGCTCCTTCAATTACAACGTCCTGCAGCATCTGGGCCAGTTCCCCCCTCTCATGTCCAACAAGCAGATTGCAGAACCCAACGGAACGGCAGCCGCCCAACAGAACGCGGGCGCCAACAAGCCCACCATGTCTTACGCTAGCGCCCTGCGGGCTCCGCCTAAGCCCAAACCCCCGCCCGAACAGGCAAAAAAGAATAGCGACCCCCTGTCTTTATTTCAGGAACTTAGCTTAGGGAGTTCATCAGGTAACAACGGCTTCTATTCCTATTTTAAGTAGACGCCCCCCCCCCCCTCACTTTTTGCCTTTTGTGTTTTTGTTTTTATACAATTTTTTTTGTCATTTTGTAGAAATATTTTAGCTTTGGTTAATGAGTGACCTATAGCCTCACTGTCATTTTAAGCATTTTGGGGTGTATGTTTTTTTTTTTTTGCTTTTTTTTCTTGTATGTGTGTATAAAAAAAGAAAACGTGTTTTGCGTCGCCGTCTGTGTATCTACAAGAATTATGCACACGTAATTTACGACTCGCGGCCTACTGTTCTCTGCTGCCATTTTAAAAATATCTACCTTACTCAATATTGAGTTTTTAATTTTTTTTTTTTTTAATTATCTGACAAACATTGAGGCGAGATAGCAGTTGTCCGTAGAACTGCTGCTCCCCGCTCTAATCTCCCATTGCTGTAGGCCAAAGGTAATTTTACGTAGACGCGCGAACGGCAACGCAAATGCACATTAAAAAAAAATAATAATCTAACAATGATGTGTGAATGTATATTGACCCCAGTATACATCCGCTGGTAACAGTTTGTAGCTTCACAGAAATCTGCAACATGTTACAGAGAGGAAAATCCCAAAAAAAAAAAAAAAAAAAAGTTTTTTTTTATCCCGCCTTTTACCGTGGGGCGAGGCTTATGACCGTTTTACGTAACCCTTTTTTTTTTTTTTAACGTGTCATAAATGTTGCATTACAGTTAGCAGCTTCCGCAATATATCTTTAAGAAAATAAAATAAAATTACAGAAAGTAAAAAGTTTAAAAAAAAAAAAAAGAAAAGAAAAATTAAGAGAAAAAAAATATTAAATTTTTGTCAAAGTTGTATTTAAAGAGAAAAAAAATTGTAAGTAGTCTTTACAGTTATTCAGTTGACGTCGGCATCCAATACTGGGTTTCTGTAGCAGAAATAACCAGTCCATGTAAAAATTGTATCTTATTACATTCACTTTTTTTTCTCTATGGCTTGTTTTTTGTTTGTTTTTTTTGTTCCTCTTTTATTATTTTTTTTCTTTTAATTTTTTTTTTTTTTGCATAACCATGAAAATCCATTATTTTTTGCTTTGGTTTTAGCTGTGTTTTTTCTGATGCTGTCTTCAGTAAAAAAAAATAATAATTATTGAACAGTCTTCAGACTTTAAGTTTTAATTGTTTGTTTTTTTTCTGTCTTGGGGACCCTGATAAGCAATTGCTACTACAAAGATTTCAGTGTGTATGTAGAAAAACCAAAACGTCACACCAAATAGAGCTTCTGCGGCCGTTTACTCAATTTCGTCTGTTTTTGAGGCGCTGGCGCAGTGGGCGGAGCTCCACATTGCCATAAGCTGCGCTCTTATAAGCTTTTTTTCCCCTCATTTAAATGGTACCAACCAGAAAGCTGCATTGAAATTTTTGTATGACCAATTGTTTCAAATTGGGTCGGGGGGGAAATACATTTTTCGGAGGGGAGGCCTATTAAATCTTTAATTTTTTTTATTGTTTTTTTTTTTTTTTTTTTTTGGCAGTAGCATGTACTTTGCTTGTACACAATGTTTGGATGCAAAGTATATAAAACAAAAAAACATTTCAAAATCAAAAAGTTTTGTAGATTTTTTTTTTGTACTATTTGATTTTTTTTTTTTTCCTTTATAATTTTTTTTCTATACTCTTAGCTTGGGTTTGTTACACTCTACCGATACCTCTGCGAGGCAATACACAGGCGTACGACACTGCTTTACAGTACGGAATAATGTGTCCACATTTTAAATGTGCGAAAACAGTAACAAAAAAAAAAGTGCAAAAGTATAAATATATAAAAAAAAAAAAAAATAATCAAATAAAATGATTCTACTTTACAATAAAGAGACGAGATCCGTTCTGCATTTGTTTTCTGGCCGGCAGCGTCAGACGTGTAGCTTTGTTGGTTGCAATTATTTGATAGGATTTTTTTTTTCTATTTTTAATTTTTTTTTGTAACCGGATCATGAAAGACGAGAATCCAGGTTTTTAGCTCTGTCGGTGCTCAGTAGATTTAATAACTATTTTACAAAGAGACGACTGTGTGGATTTGGTAAAGAATTCTTCTTTCTTTTCACTATGCATGCGTAAATGTTTGTAATCCGGCTTTAACCTCCTCCTCCTCCTCTTCAGTGATACTGGGGAAAGAAAAGTAAAAAAAAAAAGATATAAAAAAAATATAATAATTAAGAAAAAACACCAAAAAAATTCTGAAATTTCTTGTTGCGCTTCAGTTTTTTTTTTTTTTTCCTTTTTTTCCGTACACATTTTGGTACATTATTTGATGTTTACATTAAAATGTGACATTATTCAAGAAATGACAAACGCCGTGCTGTTTTATTTAACAGCCACACGATCAGATGTACCTTCTGTGTGGTCTTCGGGGGTCCGGGTCTGATGCTCCGTCCAGGGAGGGATAAGCTACGGCTCGTGGGCAGCACTAGTCACTCGCCATTTCTACGTACAGTGCATTTCATCATTGTTACAGCGCCCTTTGTACCGTTGTGGCGGTGCCTGATTACTGCAGCTCGGTCCCAATTGCTTTAGTTGGACTGAGCTGTAATACCAGGAACAGCCACTATCAAGTGCATGGCACTGTGCTTGCTCAATCAAGGGGACGCGGCATCCAGCGTCGGGCCAGGAGTCAGACCCCACCAGTCGTACTCAGCACTTGTCACTGTCCTGGCCATTCCCTTTAAAGGATGTTGGTCTGTGCTATTACAGAGGTGGGGGTGAAGCTACCATGTCGGTGTAAGGTTAGGATGTTATGACAGGGGCCTATGGAGGGCCGTACAGGGATCGGGCTTTGAATGCGTTATTGCTTTTTGCTGTTCGCATCAATATAAAATAACACAAGCAGCATAAAAAGCTGAAAAATTCTGCTGTCAATGCCCCGGGGTGCTCATGGCATATACGGAGAAGCTGTGCTTGGGGCCCTCGGTGATGATGGGGGCGTTCTGCTGCAGTACCACCGGTCACCAGCTGATGTCACCAGGAGCATCGCAGGCTCCTCACTGAGGCACGTAGATCGAGCACAGGGGGTATATGCTCGAAATCTCACCCTGACAGCAGAGACGACCTTATAAAATCTATGACGCTGTGACCTTTTATAAAGGGCCTGATATACAGTGAGGGGGAATGAGGAAATCTTTATAATCCACGGGCGCTCCTCACCGTCTAGACGAGTCGTCACTGACCTGTCGTCTATTGCCGGCTTCTGATAGCAAACAGCATCAAAGATGATGTGATCACGATGCGTCAGCGGATGATGAGAGTCAGTTATGAAAATAAAGGGTTCCCATTGGTGCAGGCTGTAGTGTCAGTGAGATGTCAGCGCCCCCCCCCCCACACATCACTTTCTCTCTGTGTAACATAAACTGAACAAAACTCTAAATGCAACACTTTCGGTTTTGCTCTCATTTTGCTGAACTCAAAGATCTGAAACATTTTCTACATACACAAAAGACCCATTTCTCTCAAATATTGTTCACAAATCTGTCTAAATCTGTGTCAGTGAGCACTTCACGTTTGCCGAGATAACCCATCCCACCTCACAGGTGTGGCAGATCAAGGTGCTGATTAGACAGAATGAATATTGCACCGGTGTGCCTTAGACTGCCCACAATAAAAGGCCACTCTGAAATGTGCAGTTCGATCACACAGCACAATGCCACAGATGTCGCAACGTTTGAGGGAGCGTACAATTGGCATGCTGACTGCAGGAATGCCTTCCAGAGAGGCAGTGTAATATACAGCTGGTAACACAAGCCTGTGTAGTATGGAGAGGCAGTGTAATATACAGCTGGTAACACAAGCCTGTGTAGTATGGAGAGGCAGTGTACTATACAGCTGGTAACACAAGCCTCTGTACTATGGAGAGGCAGTGTAATATACAGCTAGTAACACAAGCCTGTGTAGTATGGAGAGGCAGTGTAATATACAGCTAGTAACACAAGCCTGTGTAGTATGGAGAGGCAGTGTAATATACTA
Source organism: Bufotes viridis (assembly GCA_033119425.1). Lineage (NCBI taxonomy): Eukaryota > Metazoa > Chordata > Amphibia > Anura > Bufonidae > Bufotes > Bufotes viridis. The sequence goes on along the minus strand of CM065594.1, from coordinate 274,290,964 downwards.
TACAGCCGGTAACAGAAGCCTGTGTAGTATGGAGAGGCAGTGTAATATACAGCTGGTAACACAAGCCTGTGTAGTATGGAGAGGCAGTGTAATATACAGCCGGTAACACAAGCCTCTGTACTATGGAGAGGCAGTTTAATATACAGCTGGTAACACAAGCCTCTGTACTATGGAGAGGCATTGTAATATACAGCTAGTAACACAAGCCTGTGTACAATGGAGAGGCAGTGTAATATACAGCTGGTAACACAAGCCTGTGTACGAGGGAGAGGCAGTTTAATATACAGCTGGTAACACAAGCCTGTGTAGTATGGAGAGGCAGTGTAATATACAGCTGGTAACACAAGCCTGTGTAGTATGGAGAGGCAGTGTAAAATACAGCCGGTAACACAAGCCTGTGTAGTATGGAGAGGCAGTGTAATATACAGCTGGTAACACAAGCCTCTGGACTATGGAGAGGCAGTGTAATATACAGCTGGTAACACAAGCCTGTGTACTATGGAGAGGCAGTGTACTATACAGCTGGTAACACAAGCCTGTGTACGAGGGAGAGGCAGTGTAATATACAGCTGGTAAGACAAGCCTGTGTACGAGGAGAGGCAGTTTAATATACAGCTGGTAACACAAGCCTGTGTAGTATGGAGAGGCAGTGTAATATACAGCTGGTAACACAAGCCTGTGTAGTATGGAGAGGCAGTGTAATATACAGCCGGTAACACAAGCCTGTGTAGTATGGAGAGGCAGTGTAATATACAGCTGGTAACGCAAGCCTCTGTACTATGGAGAGGCAGTTTAATATACAGCTGGTAACACAAGCCTGTGTACTATGGAGAGGCAGTGTACTATACAGCTGGTAACACAAGCCTGTGTACGAGGGAGAGGCAGTGTAATATACAGCTGGTAACACAAGCCTGTGTACGAGGGAGAGGCAGTTTAATATACAGCTGGTAACACAAGCCTGTGTAGTATGGAGAGGCAGTGTAATATACAGCTGGTAACACAAGCCTGTGTAGTATGGAGAGGCAGTGTATTATACAGCCGGTAACACAAGCCTGTGTAGTATGGAGAGGCAGTGTAATATACAGCTGGTAACGCAAGCCTCTGTACTATGGAGAGGCAGTTTAATATACAGCTGGTAACACAAGCCTCTGTACTATGGAGAGGCAGTGTAATATACAGCTGGTAACACAAGCCTCTGTACTATGGAGAGGCAGTGTAATATACAGCTGGTAACACAAGCCTGTGTAGTATGGAGAGGCAGTGTAATATACTATACAGCCGGTAACAGAAGCCTGTGTAGTATGGAGAGGCAGTGTAATATACAGCTGGTAACACAAGCCTCTGGACTATGGAGAGGCAGTGTAATATACAGCTGGTAACACAAGCCTGTGTACTATGGAGAGGCAGTGTACTATACAGCTGGTAACACAAGCCTGTGTACGAGGGAGAGGCAGTGTAATATACAGCTGGTAAGACAAGCCTGTGTACGAGGGAGAGGCAGTTTAATATACAGCTGGTAACACAAGCCTGTGTAGTATGGAGAGGCAGTGTAATATACAGCTGGTAACACAAGCCTCTGGACTATGGAGAGGCAGTGTAATATACAGCTGGTAACACAAGCCTGTGTAGTATGGAGAGGCAGTGTACTATATAACACAAGCTATACAGCTGGCAAAGCCTGTAGTATGGAGAGGCAGTGTAATATACAGCCGGTAACAGACCTGTGTAGTATGGAGAGGCAGTGTAATATACAGCTGGTAACACAAGCCTCTGGACTATGGAGAGGCAGTGTAATATACAGCTGGTAACACAAGCCTGTGTACTATGGAGAGGCAGTGTACTATACAGCTGGTAACACAAGCCTGTGTACGAGGAGAGGCAGTGTAATATACAGCTGGTAAGACAAGCCTGTGTACGAGGGAGAGGCAGTTTAATATACAGCTGGTAACACAAGCCTGTGTAGTATGGAGAGGCAGTGTAATATACAGCTGGTAACACAAGCCTCTGGACTATGGAGAGGCAGTGTAATATACAGCTGGTAACACAAGCCTGTGTACTATGGAGAGGCAGTGTACTATACAGCTGGTAACACAAGCCTGTGTACGAGGGAGAGGCAGTGTAATATACAGCTGGTAAGACAAGCCTGTGTACGAGGGAGAGGCAGTTTAATATACAGCTGGTAACACAAGCCTGTGTAGTATGGAGAGGCAGTGTAATATACAGCTGGTAACACAAGCCTGTGTAGTATGGAGAGGCAGTGTAATATACAGCCGGTAACACAAGCCTCTGTACTATGGAGAGGCAGTTTAATATACAGCTGGTAACACAAGCCTCTGTACTATGGAGAGGCATTGTAATATACAGCTAGTAACACAAGCCTGTGTACAATGGAGAGGCAGTGTAATATACAGCTGGTAACACAAGCCTGTGTACGAGGGAGAGGCAGTTTAATATACAGCTGGTAACACAAGCCTGTGTAGTATGGAGAGGCAGTGTAATATACAGCTGGTAACACAAGCCTCTGTACTATGGAGAGGCAGTTTAATATACAGCTGGTAACACAAGCCTCTGTACTATGGAGAGGCAGTGTAATATACAGCTAGTAACACAAGCCTGTGTACAATGGAGAGGCAGTGTAACATACAGCTGGTAACACAAGCCTGTGTACGAGGGAGAGGCAGTTTAATATACAGCTGGTAACACAAGCCTGTGTAATATGGAAAGGCAGTGTAATATCCAGCTGGGAACACAGGCCTGTGTAGTATGGAGAGGCGGTGTTTTGTACAGCAGATAACACAGACTTGTGTAGTATGTAGAGGCAGTGTACCTTACAGTAGATAACACAGTTCTGTGTAGTATGTAGAGGCAGTGTAATGTACAGCAGATAACAAAGGCCTGTGTAGTATGGAGAGGCAGTGTACCGTACAGCGGATAACACAGTTCTGTGTAGTATGCAGAGGCAGTGTAACGTACAGCAGATAACACAATTCTGTGTAGTATGGAGAGGAAGTGTTATATACAGCAGACAACACATGCCTGTGTAGTATGGAGAGGCAGTTTAATATACAGCAGATAACAAAGGCTTGTGTGGTATGGAGAGGTAGTGTAATATACAGCAGATACCACAGTTCTGTGTAGCATAGACAGGCAGTGTAATATACAGCAGACAACATACAGTAGGCCTGTGTAGTATGGAGAGGCAGTGTAATATACAGCAGATAACACAGGCCTGTGTAGTATGGAGAGGCAGTGTAATATACCGCAGACAACACAGGCCTGTGTAGTATGAAGAGGCAGAGTACTGTATAGCAGATAACACAGTTCTATGTAGTATGCAGAGGCAGTGTACCCTATAATAGATAACACAGGCCTGTGTAGTATGGAGAGGCAGTGTAATATACAGCAGATAACATAATGTATGCCTGTGTAGTATGTAAAGGCAGTGTACCGTACAGCAGATAACACAGTTCTGTGTAGTATAGAGAGACAGTGTACCATACAGCAGATAACACAGTTCTGTGTAGTATGAAGAGGCAGTGTACTGTACAGCAGATAACACAGTTCTGTGTAGTATAGAGAGACAGTGTACCATACAGCAGATAACACAGTTCTGTGTAGTATGAAGAGGCAGTGTACTGTACAGCAGATAACACAGTTCTGTGTAGTATAGAGAGACAGTGTACCATACAGCAGATAACACAGTTCTGTGTAGTATGAAGAGGCAGTGTACTGTACAGCAGATAACACAGTTCTGTGTAGTATAGAGAGACAGTGTACCATACAGCAGATAACACAGTTCTGTGTAGTATGAAGAGGCAGTGTACTGTACAGCAGATAACAAAGGCCTGTATAATATGGACATGCAGTTTAATATACAGCAGATAACTCAGGTCAGTGTAGTATGGAGAGGAAGTGTACGGTACTGCAGATAACACAGTTCTGTGTAGTATGGAGAGGCAGTGTACGGTGGAGCAGATAACACAGTTCTGTGTAGTATGGAGAGGCAGTGTACCGTACAGTAGATAACACAGACCTGTGTAGTATGGAGAGGCATGGTATCGTGCAGCAGATAACACAGGCCTGTATAGTATGGAGAGGCAGTGTAATATACAGCAGATAACAAAGGCCTGTGTAGTTTGGAGAGGAAGTGTAATATACAGCAGACAACACATGCCTGTGTAGTATGGAGAGGCAGTGTACCCTTCAGCAGATAACACAGGCCTGTGTAGCATAGACAGGCAGTGTAATATACAGCAGACAACATATAGTAGGCCTGTGTAGTATGGAGAGGCAGTGTAATATACAGCAGATAACACAGGCCTGTGTAGTATGGAGAGGCAGTGTAATATACCGCAGACAACACAGGCCTGTGTAGTATGAAGAGGCAGAGTACTGTATAGCAGATAACACAGTTCTATGTAGTATGCAGAGGCAGTGTACCCTATAATAGATAACACAGGCCTGTGTAGTATGGAGAGGCAGTGTAATATACAGCAGATAACATAATGTATGCCTGTGTAGTATGTAAAGGCAGTGTACCGTACAGCAGATAACACAGTTCTGTGTAGTATAGAGAGACAGTGTACCATACAGCAGATAACACAGTTCTGTGTAGTATGAAGAGGCAGTGTACTGTACAGCAGATAACACAGTTCTGTGTAGTATAGAGAGACAGTGTACCATACAGCAGATAACACAGTTCTGTGTAGTATGAAGAGGCAGTGTACTGTACAGCAGATAACAAAGGCCTGTATAATATGGAGAGGAAGTGTACGGTACTGCAGATAACACAGTTCTGTGTAGTATGGAGAGGCAGTGTACGGTGGAGCAGATAACACAGTTCTGTGTAGTATGGAGAGGCAGTGTACCCTACAGTAGATAACACAGACCTGTGTAGTATGGAGAGGCATGGTATCGTGCAGCAGATAACACAGGCCTGTATAGTATGGAGAGGCAGTGTAATATACAGCAGATAACAAAGGCCTGTGTAGTTTGGAGAGGAAGTGTAATATACAGCAGACAACACAGTTCTGTGTAGTATGAAGAGACAGTGTACGGTACAGCAGATAACACAGTTCTGTGTAGTATGGAGAGGCAGTGTACGGTACAGCAGATAACACAGTTCTGTGTAGTATGTACATGCAGTGTACTGTACAGCAGATAACACAGTTCTGTGTAGTATGAAGAGGCAGTGTACCGTACAGTAGATAACACAGTTCTGTGTAGTATGTAGAGGCAGTGTACCGTACAGCAGATAACACAGGCCTGTGTAGTATGGAGAGGCAGTGTAATATACAGCCGATAACAAAGGCCTGTGTAGTATGGAGAGTTAGTTCAATATACAGCAGACAACACAGTCCTGTGTAGTATGGAGTGGCAGTGTAATATACAGCAGACAATACAGGCCTGTGTAGTATGGAGAGGCAGTGTAATATACAGCAGACAACACAGTTCAGTGTAATATGAAGAGGCAGTGTACTGTACAGCAGATAACACAGGCCTGTGTAGTATGGAGAGGTAGTGTAATAGACAGTAGATAACATACAGTAGGCCTGTGTAGTATGTAGAAGCAGTCTACCGTACAGCAGATAACACAGTTCTGTTTAGTATGAAGAGGAATTGTACCATACATTAGAAAACACAGCCCTGTGTAGCATGGAGAGGCAGTGTACTGTACAGCAGATAAAACAGTCATGTGTAGTATGGAGAGACAGTATACTGTACAGCAGATAACACAGTCTTGTGTAGTATGGAGAGGCAGTGTACCCTACAGTAGATAACACAGGACTGTGTAAGATGGAGAGACCATGTACTGTACAGCAGATAACTCTGTTCTGTGTAGTATGGAGAGGCAGTGTACCCTACAGTATATAACACAGGCCTGTGTAGCACGGAGAGGCAGTGTACCGTAATGTAGATAACACAGGCCTGTGTGGTATGGGGAGGCAGTGTAATATACAGCAGATAACACAGGCCTGTGTAGTATGAAGAGGCAGTGTACCCTACAGTATATAACACAGGCCTGTGTAGCATGGAGAGGCAGTGTACCGTAATGTAGATAACACAGGCCTGTGTGGTATGGGGAGGCAGTGTAATATACAGCAGATAACACAGGTCTGTAGTATGTAGAGGCAGTGTAAAATACAGCAGATAACACAGTTCTGTGTAGTATGGAGAAACAGTGTACCGTACAGTAGATAACACAGGCCTATGTTCTATGGAGAGGCAGTGTACCATACAGCAGATAACAAAGTTCTGTGTAATATGAAGAGGCAGTGTACCGTGCAACAGATAACACAGTTCTGTGTAGTATGGAGATGCAGTGTACCGTACAGCAGATAACTCAGTTTTGTGTAGTATGGAGAGTCAGTGTACTGTACAGCAGATAACACAGTTCAGTGTAGTATGGAGAGGCAGTGTAATATACAGCAGATAACACAGTTCTGTGTAGTATGGAGAGGCAGTGTACCCTTCAGCAGATAACACAGGCCTGTGTAGTATGTAGAGGCAGTGTAATATACAGCAGATAACACAGGCCAGTGTATTATGGAGAGGCAGTCTATTATACAGCAGATAACACAGGCCTGTGTAGTATGTAGAGGCAGTGTAATATACAGCAGATAACACAGGCCTGTGTAGTATGGAGAGGCAGTCTATTATACAGCAGATAACACAGGCCTGTGTAGTATGTAGAGGCAGTGTAATATACAGCAGATATTGTGTCCATTATTTACTACACAACAGTAATTTCCTTTATTGTGATATTTTCATATTCATGACAATTCCTCCCATCATCCCTTGTAGATAGTACGCAGTACTATCACCCCCATTATCTCCAGTCTCCTTATCTGCTGCGGTATTCAAGATGATCAGATGTAAACAAAGTTTCAAGGCATCAAGTGTTAACTATAAGTACAGCAAAGAGGCAGTTAATTATTACCCCAGCAGGGGGCAGTGACAGGCTTCTCCTGCTACTCAGAGGCAAAAGTGACATTTACTCTGGTCTTTATTCCAAATAAGACTTCTCATTGGGGCATGAAACGTTCCTGCCATCAGATGGGAGTGTCCTGTACAACATGGGAGGAGTCTACCCGGCATGGGTGGTGGGCCTGCTCAGCATGGGAGGAGTCTTCTCAGCATGGGTGGTGGGCCTGCTCAGCATGGGAGGAGTCTTCTCAGCATGGGTGACTGGCCTGCTCAACATGGGAGGAGTCTACCCGGCATGGGTGGTGGGCCTGCTCAGCATGGGAGGAGTCTTCTCAGCATGGGTGACTGGCCTGCTCAGCATGGGAGGAGTCTGCTCGGCATGGGTTGCTGGCCTGCTCAACATGGGAGGGGTCTGCTCGGCATGGGTGGTGGGCCTGCTCAGCATGGGAGGAGTCTGCTTGGCATGGGTTGCTGGCCTGCTCAGCATGGGAGGAGTCTGATCAGCACAAAAGGTACTTTCTTGGCATTTCTGAGGGAGGGGCACAGAGATCTCTAACATTTGATGGGCGGGGCCTGCAGAGCATGGGAGGAGTTTGGTCAGCATTGAAGGGGCCGACGACTCCTGTTGTAGGGAGGGGCATGTTAAAATATCACTACATGGGAGGGGGTGTTGAGTGTTATGTATATAGGAGGGGCCTGCTGTGTCTTCTAGAAAGGGGATGGGCCTGTGTCAGTGGGTGGGTGGATGGGTGATGGCTGGTTTATTTTCCCATAGATGGAAGGAATTGTGTCTTCCAGTAATTGTAGTTGGGAGAGGCCTGTATGTCTTCTAGTAGTTGGGAGAGGCCTGTTTTTTCTTCTAGTAGTTGGGAGAGGCCTGTATGTCTTCTAGTAGTTGGGAGAGGCCTGTTTTTTCTTCTAGTAGTTGGGAGAGGCCTGTATGTCTTCTAGTAGCTGGGAGGGGCCTGTATGTCTTCTAGTAGCTGGGAGGGGCCTATATGTCTTCTAGTAGTTGGGAGAGGCCTGTATGTCTTCTAGTAGCTGGGAGGGGCCTGTATGTCTTCTAGTAGTTGGGAGGGGCCTGTATGTCTTCTAGTAGCTGGGAGGGGCCTGTATGTCTTCCAGTAGCTGGGAGGTGCCTGTATGTCTTCCAGTAGCTGGAAGGGGCCTGTATGTCTTCCAGTAGCTGGAAGGGGCCTGTATGTCTTCCAGTAGCTGGAAGGGGCCTGTATGTCTTCCAGTAGCTGGAAGGGGCCTGTATGTCTTCCAGTAGCTGGAAGGGGCCTGTATGTCTTCCAGTAGCTGGAAGGGGCCTGTATGTCTTCCAGTAGCTGGAAGGGGCCTGTATGTCGTCCAGTAGCTGGGAGGGGCCTGTATGTCGTCCAGTAGCTGGGAGGGGCCTGTATGTCTTCTATTAGTTGGGAGAGGCCTGTTTTTTTCTTCTAGTAGCTGGGAGGGGCCTGTATGTCTTCTAGTAGTTGGGAGGGGCCTGTATGTCTTCTAGTAGTTGGGAGGGGCCTGTATGTCTTCTAGTAGTTGGGAGAGGCCTGTATGTCTTCTAGTAGCTGGGAGGGGCCTGTATGTCTTCTAGTAGTTGGGAGGGGCCTGTATGTCTTCTAGTAGTTGGGAGAGGCCTGTATGTCTTCTAGTAGCTGGGAGGGGCCTGTATGTCTTCTAGTAGTTGGGAGGGGCCTGTATGTCTTCTAGTAGTTGGGAGGGGCCTGTATGTCTTCTAGTAGATGGGAGGGGCCTGTATGTCTTCCAGTAGCTGGGAGAGGCCTGTATGTCTTCCAGTAGCTGGGAGAGGCCCGTATGTCTTCTAGTAGCTGGGAGAGGCCCGTATGTCTTCCAGTAGTTGGGAGGGGCCTGTATGTCTTTTAGTAGCTGGGAGGGGCCTGTATGTCTTTTAGTAGCTGGGAGGGGCCTGTATGTCTTTTAGTAGCTGGGAGGGGCCTGTATGTCTTCCAGTATTTGGGAGGGGCCTGTATGTCTTCTAGTATTTGGGAGGGGCCTGTATGTCTTCCAGTAGCTGGGAGGGGCCTGTATGTCTTCCAGTAGCTGGGTTGGGCCTTTTCTGTTAGTTTTGGAGGGGCTTATGTGTTCTGTACAGTAGCTGTGTGGGGCCTGTGTGGTTTGTCTAGTAGTTGTGAGGGGTTTGTTTGTTTCTTCTAGTAGTTGGGAAGGATCTATGTTTTTCCAGTAGTTGGGTGTGGCCTGTGTTTCCTCTAGTAGTTGGGAGGGGCCTCTGTGTTTTTTCCAGTAGTTGGGAGGGGCCTGGGTGTTTTTTTCAGTAGTTGGGTGAAACCTATGTGTTTCCTCCAGTAGTTGGGCGGGAGCTACGTATTCCAGTAGTTGGGCGGGATCTACGTATTCCAGTAGTTGGGCGGGATCTACGTATTCCAGTAGTTGGGCGGGGCCTGTGTGTTTTTCCAGTAGTTGGGCGGGGCCTGTGTGTTTTTCCAGTAGTTGGGTAGAGCCTGTGTGGTTTTTTTTTCAAGTAGTTGGGTGGGGCCTGTGTGTATAAGTAGTTGGGCAGGGTCTTCGTATTCCAGTAGTTTGGAGGGCTTTTGTGTTTTTCCAGTAGTTGGGCGGGGCCGGTGTGTTTTTCCAGTAGTTGGGCAGAGCCTGTGTGGTTTTTTTTCAAGTAGTTTGGCGGGGCCTGTGTGTTTTTCAAGTAGTTGGGTGGGGCCTGTGTGTATAAGTAGTTGGGCAGGGTCGTCTACTTATTCCAGTAGTTTGGGGGGGGGGGGGCGCTTGTGTGTTTTTCCAGTAGTTGGGCGGGGCCTGTATTTTTCCAGTAGTTGGGCGGGGCCGGTGTGTTTTCCCAGTACTTTTCGGGGCAGAGCCCCCTCGGGGAGACACAGGACTGCCATATAAGGCATGAATACGGAACAGTCGTGTAATAATCGCTCTTCGCGATCCGAAGAACCTCTTGAGATTTGGGTGGGGGCGCTTTAAAGGACTGGAGCTATTGAGTGTCCGGGAAGAATCTGTCACCAGCGTCTGGGGCTGAAATCAGCATCTATTTCTGGCCCCATAGACGGGTCACTGCGGAGATGATGGGAGTTATCCCTGGCATCCTGGATTCTTATATTACTGAGGGTGAGAAGACGCGTCCATTATATACAAAAATCTATAAGCAGAGGAGGCCGCCGTCCTCGCAGGGTCTTTCGGTGCAGAACGTCTCTCGCCCCCGGACTCCGGGGAGGGGGCGCCTCACATTTCAGGCTCCGCGTCCATACAGGTTTCCCATGGATTCCGAGGCATCCGGGGAAGGGAAATGAGCACGAGGGCGATCCCGCAGATGAAGAGCAGCACGAAGGCCGAGCAGGCGCAGGCGAAAGACCAGGAGTAGTAGTACTCGATCCACACCGTCTCCTTACTGTCAATCATCCGGTGCACGGACTGACGAATGACCTCCGCCGAGATGATCATACACAGGCCTGAAAGACACGGGTGCAATGTGCTGCAGAGAGCTCAGTGGTGTAATAATCTGCAGGATATGTCACTGTGCATCTGTCAGGAGGTAGAGAGGACAGAGCGATGTTCTGCAGATCTCTAGAGGTCAGAGGTGTAATAATCTGCAGGATATATCACTGTGTATCTGTCAGGAGGTAGAGAAGATAGAGCGATGTTCTGCAGATCTCTAAAGGTCAGAGGTGTAATAATCTGCAGGATATATCACTATGTATCTGTCAGGAGGTAGAGAGGACAGAGCGATGTTCTGCAGATCTCTAGAGAGGTCAGTGGTGTAATACTCTGCAGGATATATTACTATGCATCTATCAGGAGGAAGAGAGGACAGAGCGATGTTCTGCAGATCTCTAGAGCTCAGTGGTGTAATAATCTGCAGGATATATCACTATGTATCTTTAGGAGGTAGAGAGGACAGAGCGATGTTCTGCAGATCTCTAGAGGGGTCAGAGGTGTAATAATCTGCAGGATATATCACTATGTATCTGTCAGGAGGTGGAGAGGACAGAGCGATGTTCTGCAGATCTCTAGAGGTCAGAGGTGTAATAATCTGCAGGATATATCACTGTGTATCTGTCAGGAGGTAGAGAGGACAGAGCGATGTTCTGCAGATCTCTAGAGGTCAGAGGTTTAATAATCTGCAGGATATATCACTATGTACCTGTCAGGAGGTGGAGAGCACAGAGCAATGTCCTGCAGATCTCTAGAGGTCAGTGGTGTAATACTCTGCAGGATATATTACTATGCATCTATCAGGAGGAAGAGAGGACAGAGCGATGTTCTGCAGATCTCTAGAGAGGTCAGAGGTGTAATAATCTGCAGGATATCACTATGTATCTGTCAGGAGGTCGAGAGGACAGAGCGATGTTCTGCAGATCTCTAGAGAGGTCAGAGGTGTAATACTCTGCAGGATATATCACTATGTATCTGTCAGGAGGTGGAGAGGACAGAGCGATGTTCTGCAGGTCTCTAGATGGGTCAGTGGTGTAATAATCTGCAGGATATATCACTATGTATTTGTCAGAAGGGTAGAGAGGACAGAGCGATGTTCTGCAGATCTATAGAGAGGTCAGTGGTGTAATAATCTGCAGGATATATCTCTATGTATCTGTCAGGAGGTAGAGAGGACAGAGAAATGTTCTGCAGATCTCTAGAGAGGTCAGTGGTGTAATACTCTGCAGGATATATTACTATGCATCTATCAGGAGGAAGAGAGGACAGAGCGATGTTCTGCAGATCTCTAGAGCTCAGTGGTGTAATAATCTGCAGGATATATCACTATGTATCTGTCAGGAGGTGGAGAGGACAGAGCGATGTTCTGCAGATCTCTAGAGGTCAGAGGTGTAATAATCTGCAGGATATATCACTGTATCTGTCAGGAGGTAGAGAGGACAGAGCGATGTTCTGCAGATCTCTAGAGGTCAGAGGTGTAATAACCTGCAGGATATATCACTATGTATCTGTCAGGAGGTGGAGGGGACAGAGCGATGTTCTGCAGATCTCTAGAGGTCAGTGGTGTAATAATCTGCAGTATATATCACTGTATCTGTCAGGAGGTAGAGAGTTCAGAGCGATGTTCTGCAGATCTCTAGAGAGGTCAGTGTTGTAATAATCTGCAGGATATATCACTATGTATCTATCAGGAGGTCGAGAGGACAGAGCGATGTTCTGCAGATCTCTAGAGGTCAGCTATGGGGTCAGGGCGGGCGTCCCGTGGGCGGAGGACTCTTGGACTTACCTGAGAACACATAGAAGAGTCCGGCCGGCTTCAGGAGGTAGTCCAGCTTCTGGTTGAAGGAGAGCAGCGTGCAGACTGTCCCCATGGCCATGAAGCCGACCCCGATGATGGCGATGGCGGCCGCTGAGATGCTGTACTCTGCAAAGACAAAAGCAGCGTCTCAGTCACCCCCTCCCCAAAAAGTCTGTTGTCCCATGTGATGAGGGGATGTTGCACAGCTGAGAGTTTGTTACAATGTATCAGTATAAGATCCTGGTGTCCTGGACAGGAGAGAGATTTGTGCTGCTGCGTTTCTTCACACTGATACATTGTAACAAACCTTCAGCTGTGTGAGAGTCACCAAGGTGGTTCCCGTTCACTGACACAAGCAGAGGTCTTGTAAACAGTGAGGACTAATGCTGCTAGTCTAATGTGATTAGGGGGTCATGTGGACGTTCCCGGGCGCTGGCGGCCTCTGATCCGACAAGGTGTAAATCCCTCTGTAACAGCTGCGGATTATTCCGCTGTCCTCGGCTCTCAGCGCAGATAATGGATCTGTCAGTACGGTGGCCCCAGGAGGACATTACAGCCACCATTACGTGGCTTCATGTTCTAGTCCCACCCCCACACTTGACCACGGGGAAAACCGAAAATGACCTGCTCCAACCTCCTGCACCATCCTGGCTGTCATCTTTATCTGCACCCATGGGCGTAGCTATAGGGGGTGCAGAGGTAGCAGTCGCTACCGGGCCCAGGAGCCTGAGGGGGCCCAAAGACCCTTGTGCCACATAAGAAGACACACAAAGCACTGAGGGAAGGGGGGCCCAAGCTGAACTCTTGCACCAGGGCCCATGAGCTGTTAGCTACGATCCTGTCTGCACCCGCAACTTACCCTCTCATGCCACTTTATCCTGCACCATCCTGTCATCTGTACCCCCCATCCTGCGCCCTCATGTAACTTTGTCCTGTTTCTGTCCCTCCATTCCACACTGTCCATTCGCCTTTCCTTCTCCACCCTTTTGTCATCTTTACTTGTTCCTGCCTAACTCTACATCAAGGGGTGTAACCATATTTTGTGACTGCACCGGGACTCTGGAGAGGAGGGTCCTCAGGTCCTTCTGTCCCACAGGAGGAGGAGACCCGGAGCTTCAGTTTACGCCTCTGCCTCCATCTTATACCCTCATGTCCACGATATGGGAAGGCAGGACCCGAAAGCTTACAGACGTGCTTCCGTGGGCTTCCAATCCGTGGTTTCACTCAGCAAAAGATAAGACATGTTCCCTGCTCTATCTCCATATATGGCTTAGGAGTCCCTGCTCTATCTCCATATAAGGCTTAGGAGTCCCTGCCCTATCTCCATATATGGCTTAGGAGTCCCTGCTCTATCTCCATATATGGCTTAGGAGTCCCTGCTGTAACTCCATATATGGCTTAGGAGTCCCTGCTGTAACTCCATATATGGCTTAGGAGTCTACGCTCTATCTCCATATATGGCTTAGGAGTCCCTGCTCTATCTCCATATATGGCTTAGGAGTCCCTGCTCTATCTCCATATATGGCTTAGGAGTCCCTGCTCTATCTCCATATATGGCTTAGGAGTCCCTGCTGTAACTCCATATATGGCTTAGGAGTCCCTGCTATTGCTCCATATAGGGCTTAGGAGTCCCTGCTCTATCTCCATATATGGCTTAGGAGTCCCTGCTCTATCTCCATATATGGCTTAGGAGTCCCTGCTGTAACTCCATATATGGCTTAGGAGTCCCTGCTCTATCTCCATATAAGGCTTAGGAGTCCCTGCTCTATCTCCATATATGGCTTAGGAGTCCCTGCTCTATCTCCATATAAGGCTTAGGAGTCCCTGCTCTATCTCCATATATGGCTTAGGAGTCCCTGCTCTATCTCCATATATGGCTTAGGAGTCCCTGCTCTATCTCCATATATGGCTTAGGAGTCCCTGCTCTATCTCCATATATGGCTTAGGAGTCCCTGCTCTATCTCCATATATGGCTTAGAGTCCCTGCTCTATCTCCATATATGGCTTAGGAGTCCCTGCTCTATCTCCATATATGGCTTAGGAGTCCCTGCTCTATCTCCATATATGGCTTAGGAGTCCCTGCTCTATCTCCATATATGGCTTAGGAGTCCCTGCTCTATCTCCATATATGGCTTAGGAGTCCCTGCTCTATCTCCATATATGGCTTAGGAGTCCCTGCTCTATCTCCATATATGGCTTAGGAGTCCCTGCTCTATCTCTATATATGGCTTAGGAGTCCCTGCTCTATCTCCATATATGGCTTAGGAGTCCCTGCTCTATCTCCATATATGGCTTAGGAGTCCCTGCTGTAACTCCATATATGGCTTAGGAGTCCCTGCTCTATCTCCATATATGGCTTAGGAGTCTCTGCTCTATCTCCATATATGGCTTAGGAGTCCACGCTCTATCTCCATATATGGCTTAGGAGTCCACGCTCTATCTCCATATATGGCTTAGGAGTCCATGCTCTATCTCCATATATGGCTTAGGAGTCCACACTCTATCTCCATATATGGCTTAGGAGTCCATGCTCTATCTCCATATATGGCTTGAGAGTCCCTGCTCTATCTCCATATATGGCTTAGGAGTCCCTGCTCTATCTCCATATATGGCTTAGGAGTCTCTGCTCTATCTCCATATATGGCTTAGGAGTCCCTGCTCTATCTCTATATATGGCTTAGGAGTCCCTGCTCTATCTCCATATATGGCTTAGGAGTCCCTGCTCTATCTCCATATATGGCTTAGGAGTCCCTGCTCTATCTCCATATATGGCTTAGGAGTCCCTGCTCTATCTCCATATATGGCTTAGAAATCTGTGCTGTATCTCCATATATGGCTTAGGAGTCCCTGCTCTATCTCCATATATGGCCTAGGAGTCCCTGCTCTGACTCCATATAAGGCTTAGGAGTCCCTGCACTATCTCCATATAAGGCTTAGGAGTCTATGCTCTTCTCCATATATGGCTTAGGAGTCCCTGCTGTAACTCCATATATGGCTTAGGAGTCCCTGCTCTATCTCCATATATGGCTTAGGAGTCCCTGCTCTATCTCCATATATGGCTTAGGAGTCCCTGCTCTATCTCCATATATGGCTTAGGAGTCCCTGCTGTAACTCCATATATGGCTTAGGAGTCCCTGCTGTAACTCCATATATGGCTTAGGAGTCTACGCTCTATCTCCATATATGGCTTAGGAGTCCACGCTCTATCTCCATATATGGCTTAGGAGTCCACGCTCTATCTCCATATATGGCTTAGGAGTCCCTGCTCTATCTCCATATATGGCTTAGGAGTCCCTGCTCTATCTCCATATATGGCTTAGGAGTCCATGCTCTATCTCCATATATGGCTAAGGAGTCCCTGCTCTATCTCTATATATGGCTTAGGAGTCCCTGCTCTATCTCCATATATGGCTTAGGAGTCCCTGCTCTATCTCCATATATGGCTTAGGAGTCCCTGCTCTATCTCCATATATGGCTTAGGAGTCCCTGCTCTATCTCCATATATGGCTTAGGAGTCCCTGCTCTATCTCCATATATGGCTTAGGAGTCCCTGCTCTATCTCCATATGTGGCTTAGGAGTCCCTGCTCTATCTCCATATATGGCTAAGGAGTCCCTGCACTATCTCCATATAAGGCTTAGGAGTCTATGCTCTATCTCCATATATGGCTTAGGAGTCCCTGCTCTATCTCCGTATATGGCTTAGGAGTCCCTGCTCCGCCCTGGGAGTCTCTGGCTTCCTCTGTATTTGGATTAAATATTCCTGGGAGTTCTCTGCTGTTACTTTGGCTGACCTCATATATGGAGTCAGTACAATGGTGAAGAAACGGCATACCCCTGTATATTTTACTTTTACTTTGTCTCTAATTTTAAATTTTTTTTGCCAGGTCTAGAACGTTCCATGTTCAATTTTCTGATATCTACAGATACATGTCTATATGTATATATATGTATAGGGGAAGATTTACCAAAACTGGTATAAAGGAAAAAGTTTCCCATAGCAACCAATCAGATTCCACCTTTAATTTTTCAGAGGCTCTTTAGAAAATTAAAGGTGGAATCTGATGGCATCACTGTCTTTACAACAGTTTTCATAAATGTTTCTAAGTCAGCCTCCTGAGAGACCGCACTGACTATAAAATGACCTCCTCCTGACAGGCCGCACTGACTATAAAAATGACCTCCTCCTGACGGACCGCACTGACTATGAAATGATCTCTTCCTTACCGGACCGCACTGACTATAAAACGATCTCCTCCTGACGGACTGTACTGACTATAAAATGATCGCCTCCTGACGGACCTCCATGACTATAAAATGATCTCCTCCTGCCCGGACCGCACTGAATATAAAATGATTTCCTCTTGAACGGACCGCACTGACTATAAAATGACCTCCTCCTGACGGACCGCACTGACTATAAAATGATTTCCTCTTGAACGGACCGCACTGACTATAAAATGATTTCCTCTTGAACGGACCGCACTGACTATAAAATGACCTCCTCCTGACGGACCGCACTGACTATAAAATTACCTCCTCCTGACGGACCGCACTGACTATAAAATGACCTCCTCCTGACGGATCGCACTGACTATAAAAATGACCTCCTCCTGACGGACCGCACTGACTATAAAATGATCTCTTCCTGACGGACCTCACTGACTATAAAATGACCTCCTCCTGACGGACCGCACTGACTATAAAGAAATCTCCTCCTGACGGACCGCACTGACTATAAAACGATCTCCTGCTGACGGACTGTACTGACTATAAAATGATCGCCTCCTGACGGACCTCCATGACTATAAAATGATCTCCTCCTGACCGGACCGCACTGACTATAAAATGATTTCCTCTTGACCGGACCGCACTGACTATAAAATGATCTCCTCCTGACGGACTGTACTGACAATAAAATGATCTCCTCCTGACAGACCTCCATGACTATAAAATGATCTCCTCCTGACGGACCGCACTGACTATAAAATGATCTCCTCCTGACAGACCACACTGACTATGAAATTACCTTCTCCTGACGGACCGCACTGACTATAAAATGATCTCCTCCTGACTGGACCGCACTGACTATAAAATGATCTCCTCCTGACCGGACCGCACTGACTATAAAATGACCTCCTCCTGACAGAACGCACTGACTATAAAATGATCATCTCCTGACGGACCGCAATGACTATGAAATGATCTCCTCTTGACGGACCGCACTAACTATGAAATGATCTCCTCCTGACGGACCGCACTGACTATAAAATGATCTCCTCCTGACGGACCGCACGGACTATAAAACGATCTCCTCTCCGCACTGACTATAAAATTATCTCCTCCTGACCGGACCGCACTGACTATAAAATGACCTCCTCCTGACGGACCACACTGACTTTAAAATGATCTCCTCCTGACCGGACCTTCATGACTATAAAATGATCTCCTCCTGACGGACCGCACTGACTATAAAATGATCATCTCCTGACGGACCGCACTGACTATAAAATGATCATCTCCTGACGGACCACAGTGAGTATAAAATGATCTCCTTCTGACCGGACCGCACTGACTATAAAATGATCTCCTCCTGACGGACCGCACTGATTATAAAATGATCTCCTCCTGACGGACCGCACTGACTATAAAATGATCTCCTCTTGACGGACCGCACTGACTATAAAATAATCTCCTCTTGACGGACCGCACTGACTATAAAATGATCTCCTCTTGACGGACCGCACTGACTATAAAATGATCTCCTCCTGATGGACCGCACTGACTATAAAATGATCATCTCCTGACCGAACCGCACTGACTATAAAATAATCTCCTCTTGACAGACTGCACTGACTATAAAATGATCTCCTCCTGACCGGACTGCACTGACTATAAAATGATCTCCTCCTGACCGGACCGCACTGACTATAAAATGATCTCCCCCTGACCGGAACGCACTGACTATCAAATGATCTCCTCCTGACGGACCGCACTGACTATGAAATGATCTCCTCCTGACCGGACCTCCATGACAATAAAATGATCTCCTCCTGACAGACCGCACTGACTATGAAATGATCTCCTCCTGACGGACCGCACTGACTATGAAATGATCTCCTCCTGACGGACCGCACTGACTATAAAATGATCTCCTCTTGACGGACCGCACTGACTATAAAATGACCTCCTCCTGACGGACCGCACTGACTATAAAATTACCTCCTCCTGACGGACCGCACTGACTATAAAATTACCTCCTCCTGACGGATCGCACTGACTATAAAAATGACCTCCTCCTGACGGACCGCACTGACTATAAAATGATCTCTTCCTGACGGACCGCACTGACTATAAAATGACCTCCTCCTGACGGACCGCACTGACTATAAAGAAATCTCCTCCTGACGGACCGCACTGACTATGAAATGATCTCCTCCTGATGGACCGCACTGAATATAAAATGATCTCCTCCTGACGGACCGCACTGCCTATGAAATGATCTCCTCCTGACGCCAGACGGAACGCACTTATTATAAAATGATCTCCTCCTGACGGACCACACTGACTATAAAATGATCTCCTCCTGACAGACCGCACTGACTATAAAATGATCTCCTCCTGGCGGACCACACTGACTATAAAATGATCTCCTCCTGGCGGACCGCACTGACTATAAAATGATCTCCTCCTGACGGACCGCTCTGACTATAAAATGATCTCCTCCTGACGGACCGCACTGACTATAAAATGATCTCCTCCTGACGGACCGCATTGACGATAAAATGATCGCCTCCTAATGTTGTTCAGCCACGACCCCTTGTTACGTGTGTAAAGTGGAATGTTTGTTTGGAAACTTGGCAACGCTTACCCCATGTACCCCAGACCACACATACTTACCTGAGGCGTACCCACTGAACACACATACCCCATACGCACCTACCCCAGATCCATATGCATTAACCCCATGTACCCCAGACACGCACTTACCTTTCTGAGTGGTGACCTGTAGGATCTCGGCGTTTTCTCCAGAGGTGAAGTGCTTGAAGTACGAGCAGTTAACATCTGGAATAGAGCGGAGAGCAAGGGTCACGTGGGGCACAAACATCTCAACGTTTAGTCACTGACCAAACTGCTGCATTGTGGGTGACACCTAGAGGTGATAGGGAGGCACTGCATACCGTGAGCCACCCCTGCACAGCGCCCCCTGCAGCCGTCAGGCCTTGGGTGGTTACATTACTGTTACATTTTACTTTGTTTTCAATTGTCGGTTTTTCATTATTTTGTCGTGGGATCAGGTTGAGCGCTGAAGAATGAACTAGAATGATTACCGCCGACCGCGATCCTCCTTCTGCACAGGGAGTATAAATAGTCTGCAGACTGGGGGCTGCTGCAGACTATCGCTCTCCCCACTCCCAGCATCTGCCTGATCCCAACACATTTCCTGCAGGTTTTCTGGTTCATTACAGCGATTCTTGAATTGCGGGCGGCAGAAAACATGAGCTGTCGCATCGCATCTCGTCACCCCCTCCCCCGACCGCTCCGCTTCACCTCAACGTCTACAGCGGATGAAAGCAAGACGGGAATGTAAGTGGGCGAAAAGGGCGCAAAGCGAGAAAAACCAGCGTTAACCTATCTGTCCGACCGTGTCTGCCATATTAATGGCCTGGCGGTGGGGGAGCTTCCATCTACCAGCCACAGATAGGCCGGATCTCAGCTCTGGGAGACAATATGGCTTCTTCCACTTGTATCGTGGCGGCCATAC
Source organism: Bufotes viridis (assembly GCA_033119425.1). NCBI lineage: Eukaryota > Metazoa > Chordata > Amphibia > Anura > Bufonidae > Bufotes > Bufotes viridis. The sequence continues at coordinate 274,271,050 of CM065594.1, read as the reverse complement.
CTCCGCCTCCAGTAACAGAATCCGGTTGTGGTCCGCGTCTCCTGTCGCAGCGTTTGCTGACCGCTCACATTCCGACGCCTCTGGATTTTCTCTCAATACTGTTATGTTATCGGGAAAATCCATGTTGATTAGCAAGAGATCAACTTACCCTCGCCTGCTATTCTGGTGGGAATGCCAGCTGCCGGGGGGGGGGGAGGGTGATGTGTTCCCTCCCCAAAATATGCTCTAAGGTGATGAATTTTGCGCCATTTTTGCAGATTGTATGCAGTCGTCCTTCATGTGGCGTGGCTTAAAAGTCGCCATATTTATAAACCTGCAAGAAGAGTTTCTGGGGAGGACAGAGACGTTACATCCTCCGTTTCTATCCGCCATCTTGCGACGTTTTGCAGGGCCCCATATTTTATGGCTGCAGAGTGTTTATAGGCCTCCATCTATATCTGGTGTTTAGTATGTGTGGGGGATGGGTACTGGGGACCCCTGGTATGTCCCCCCCGGTCACTGGCAGGCACTGGCTGCCCGTCTGGTGCTGTCAGTCACACCGGGGCTGTGCGGACAGCTGGCAGTTTATGAGCGGCCGTGCTGCAGACCGCTCCTCCTGTTTTATGTGAACTGTTGGTGATTATTATTAGAGCGGGCAGCATTTGCTGCACTAAATTCTGCTCCATAGGGAGCCCGGCAGCTGCCGGTCACTGGGACCCTGAGCCACCCTCTGACCTAGGCTGCTGGGGGGCACGGGGGTCAGCTCCAGCAGGGGCCACAGCAGCTGTCAGCCCTTTCACACTGGGGTCACCCCTCTTCCTAGGGGTTTGTAGCCTGGACAGTCGGTGAGCGGACGGGTGCCATCCTCCATTACTGGTAATCAGGAGAGGACTGGACATGGGCACAATATCCCGATAGGAGTGATAGGTTCGAGATCATGTGACCCCCACCTACCATTAGTCACCCACGAGGGGGCTGTAAATAATCCTGTACAGACTCCCAGGTGCCACCCAAGGTCCTGGTGAAGTGGAAGGCACGGAGGCAAGGACAGGGGCGAGGCGTCTAATCTTACAGGGTTAATGAGCAGAGCGTGCTGAGGAGCAACTGCAGGAATTTTGATGCATGAGTATAATATATATGTCTCACCCCAAGTGCCCTGAGCAAATCATTCAGTGCTTCACTAAAATACTCTGTGCTGCTGGGGACTGTGATCAGATACTAATCACAGAATTACAACCAGTATACAGGACAGGAGAAGTGGTACTGTGCAGAGTCCATATATACAGCAGTGGTACTGTGCAGAGTCCATATATACAGCACTGGTACTGTGCAGAGTCCATATATACAGTAGTGGTACTGTGCAGAGTCCATATATACAGCAGTGGTACTGTGCAGAGTCCATATATACAGCAGTGGTACTGTGCAGACTCCATATATACAGCAGTGGTACTGTGCAGAGTCCATATATACAGCAGTGGTACTGTGCAGAGTCCATATATACAGCAGTGGTACTGTGCAGAGTCCATATATACAGTATTGGTACTGTGCAGAGTCCATATATACAGTAGTGGTACTGTGCAGAGTCCATATATACAGCAGTGGTACTGTGCAGAGTACTCATATACGGTAGTGGTACTGTACTGTGCAGAGTCCATATATACAGCAGTGGTACTGTGCAGAGTCTATATGTACAGTAGTGGTACTGTGCAGAGTCCATATATACAGTAGTGGTACTGTGCAGAGTCCATATATACAGCAGTGGTACTGTGCAGAGTCCATATATACAGCAGTGGTACTGTGCAGAGTCTATATATACAGCAGTGATACTGTGCAGAGTCCATATATACAGCAGTGGTACTGTGCAGAGTCTATATATACAGTAGTGGTACTGTGCAGAGTCCATATATACAGTAGTGGTACTGTGCAGAGTCCATATATACAGCAGTGGTACTGTGCAGAGTCCATATATATATAGCTGTGGTACTGTGCAGAGTCCATATATACAGCAGTGGTACTGTGCAGAGTCCATATATCCAGTAGTGGTACTGTGCAGGGTCTATATATACAGCAGTGGTACTGTGCAGAGTCTATATATACAGTAGTGGTACTGTGCAGAGTCCATATATACAGTAGTGGTACTGTGCAGAGTCCATATATATAGAAGTGGTACTGTGCAGAGTCCATATATACAGCAGTGGTACTGTGCAGAGTCCATATATATATAGTAGTGGTACTGTGCAGAGTCCATATATATTTAGAAGTGGTACTGTGCAGAGTCCATATATACAGCAGTGGTACTGTGCAGAGTCCATATATACAGCAGTTGTACTGTGCAGAGTCCATATATACAGCAGTGGTACTGTGAAGAGTCCATATATACAGTAGTGGAACTGTGCAGAGTACTTATATACAGCAGTGGTACTGTGCAGAGTCCATATATACAGCAGTGGTACTGTGCAGAGTCCATATATACAGTAGTGGTACTGTGCAGAGTCCATATATACAGCAGTGGTACTGTGCAGAGTCCATATATACATAGCAGTGGTACTGTGCAGAGTCCATATATATATAGCTGTGGTACTGTGCAGAGTCCATATATACAGCAGTGGTACTGTGCAGAGTCCATATATACAGCAGTGGTACTGTGCAGAGTCCATATATACAGCAGTGGTACTGTGCAGAGTCCATATATACAGCAGTGGTACTGTGCAGAGTCCATATATACAGTAGTGGTACTGTGCAGAGTCCATATATATCAGCAGTGGTACTGTGCAGAGTCCATATATACAGCAGTGGTACTGTGCAGAGTCCATATATACAGCAGTGGTACTGTGCAGAGTCCATATATACAGTAGTGGTACTGTGCAGAGTCCATATATACAGTAGTGGTACTGTGCAGAGTCCATATATACAGCAGTGGTACTGTGCAGAGTCCATATATACAGCAGTGGTACTGTGCAGAGTCCATATATACAGCAGTGGTACTGTGCAGAGTCCATATATACAGCAGTGGTACTGTGCAGAGTCCATATATACAGTAGTGGTACTGTGCAGAGTCCATATATACAGTAGTGGTACTGTGCAGAGTCCATATATACAGCAGTGGTACTGTGCAGAGTCCATATATATATAGTAGTGGTACTGTGCAGAGTCCATATATACAGCAGTGGTACTGTGCAGAGTCCATATATACAGCAGTGGTACTGTGCAGAGTCCATATATACAGTAGTGGTACTGTGCAGAGTCCATATATACAGCAGTGGTACTGTGCAGAGTCCATATATACAGCAGTGGTACTGTGCAGAGTCCATATATACAGTAGTGGTACTGTGCAGAGTCCATATATACAGCAGTGGTACTGTGCAGAGTCCATATATACAGTAGTGGTACTGTGCAGAGTCCATATATACAGCAGTGGTACTGTGCAGAGTCCATATATACAGTAGTGGTACTGTGCAGAGTCCATATATACAGCAGTGGTACTGTGCAGAGTCCATATATACAGCAGTGGTACTGTGCAGAGTCCATATATACAGTAGTGGTACTGTGCAGAGTCCATATATACAGCAGTGGTACTGTGCAGAGTCCATATATACAGTAGTGGTACTGTGCAGAGTCCATATATACAGCAGTGGTACTGTGCAGAGTCCATATATACAGCAGTGGTACTGTGCAGAGTCCATATATACAGTAGTGGTACTGTGCAGAGTCCATATATACAGTAGTGGTACTGTGCAGAGTCCATATATACAGTAGTAGGTACTGTGCAGAGTCCATATATACAGCAGTTGTACTGTGCAGAGTCCATATATACAGCAGTGGTACTGTGCAGAGTCCATATATACAGCAGTTGTACTGTGCAGAGTCCATATATACAGCAGTGGTACTGTGCAGAGTCCATATATACAGCAGTGGCACTCTACAGAGTCCATATATACAGCAGTAGTATTGTGCAGAGTCCATATATATATATATATATATAGTAGTGGTACTGTGCAGAGTCCATATATACAATAGAGGTACTGTGCAGAGTCCATATATACAGCAGTGGTACTGTGCAGAGTCCATATATACAGCAGTGGTACTGTGCAGAGTCCATATGTACAGCAGTGGTACTGTGCAGAGTCCATATATACAGCAGTGGTACTGTGCAGAGTACTTATATATAGCAGTGGTACTGTGCAGAGTCCATATATACAGCAGTGGTACTGTGCAGAGTCTATATATACAGTAGTAGTACTGTGCCGAGTACTTATATATAGTAGTGGTACTGTGCAGAGTCCATATATACAGTAGTCGTACTGTGCAGAGTCTATATATACAGCAGTGGTACTGTGCAGAGTCCATATATACAGCAGTGGTACTGTGCAGAGTCCATATATACAGCAGTGGTACTGTGCAGAGTCCATATATACAGAAGTGGTACTGCGCAGAGTCCATATATACAGCAGTGGTACTGTGCAGAGTTCATATATACAGCAGTGGTACTGTGCAGAGTCCATATATACAGTAGTGGTACTGTGCAGAGTCCATATATACAGCAGTGGTACTGTGCAGAGTCCATATATACAGTAGTGGTACTGTGCAGAGTCCATATATACAGCAGTGGTACTGTGCAGAGTCCATATATACAGCAGTGGTACTGTGCAGAGTCCATATATACAGCAGTGGTACTGTGCAGAGTCCATATATACAGCAGTGGTACTGTGCAGAGTCCATATATACAGTAGTGGTACTGTGCAGAGTCCATATATACAGCAGTGGTACTGTGCAGAGTCCATATATACAGCAGTGGTACTGTGCAGAGTCCATATATACAGTAGTGGTACTGTGCAGAGTCCATATATACAGTAGTGGTACTGTGCAGAGTCCATATATACAGCAGTGGTACTGTGCAGAGTCCATATATACAGCAGTGGTACTGTGCAGAGTCCATATATACAGCAGTGGTACTGTGCAGAGTCCATATATACAGCAGTGGTACTGTGCAGAGTCCATATATACAGCAGTGGTACTGTGCAGAGTCCATATATACAGCAGTGGTACTGTGCAGAGTCCATATATGCAGTAGTGGTACTGTGCAGAGTCCATATATGCAGTAGTGGTACTGTGCAGAGTCCATATATACAGCAGTGGTACTGTGCAGAGTCCATATATACAGCAGTGGTACTGTGCAGAGTCCATATATACAGTAGTGGTACTGTGCAGAGTCCATATATACAGCAGTGGTACTGTGCAGAGTCCATATATACAGCAGTGGTACTGTGCAGAGTCCATATATACAGTAGTGGTACTGTGCAGAGTCCATATATACAGCAGTGGTACTGTGCAGAGTCCATATATACAGCAGTGGTACTGTGCAGAGTCCATATATACAGCAGTGGTACTGTGCAGAGTCCATATATACAGCAGTGGTACTGTGCAGAGTCCATATATACAGCAGTGGTACTGTGCAGAGTCCATATATACAGTAGTGGTACTGTGCAGAGTCCATATATACAGTAGTGGTACTGTGCAGAGTCCATATATACAGTAGTGGTACTGTGCAGAGTCCATATATACAGCAGTGGTACTGTGCAGAGTCCATATATACAGCAGTGGTACTGTGCAGAGTCCATATATACAGCAGTGGTACTGTGCAGAGTCCATATATACAGCAGTGGTACTGTGCAGAGTCCATATATACAGCAGTGGTACTGTGCAGAGTCCATATATACAGCAGTGGTACTGTGCAGAGTCCATATATACAGTAGTGGTACTGTGCAGAGTCCATATATACAGCAGTGGTACTGTGCAGAGTCCATATATACAGTAGTGGTACTGTGCAGAGTCCATATATACAGCAGTGGTACTGTGCAGAGTCCATATATACAGCAGTGGTACTGTGCAGAGTCCATATATACAGCAGTGGTACTGTGCAGAGTCCATATATACAGCAGTGGTACTGTGCAGAGTCCATATATACAGCAGTGGTACTGTGCAGAGTCCATATATACAGCAGTGGTACTGTGCAGAGTCCATATATACAGCAGTGGTACTGTGCAGAGTCCATATATACAGCAGTGGTACTGTGCAGAGTCCATATATACAGCAGTGGTACTGTGCAGAGTCCATATATACAGCAGTGGTACTGTGCAGAGTCCATATATACAGCAGTGGTACTGTGCAGAGTCCATATATACAGCAGTGGTACTGTGCAGAGTCCATATATACAGCAGTGGTACTATGCAGAGTCCATATATACAGTAGCGGTACTATGCAGAGTCCATATATACAGCAGTGGTACTGTGCAGAGTCCATATATACAGCAGTGGTACTGTGCAGAGTCTATATATACAGTAGTGGTACTGTGCAGAGTCCATATATACAGCAGTGGTACTGTGCAGAGTCCATATATACAGCAGTGGTACTGTGCAGAGTCCATATATACAGCAGTGGTATATATATGCCATATATGCCATATATGCCATATATGCCGTAGTGGTACTGTGCAGAGTCCATATATACAGCAGTGGTACTGTGCAGAGTCCATATATACAGCAGTGGTACTGTGCAGAGTCCATATATACAGCAGTGGTACTGTGCATAGTCCATATATACAGCAGTGGTACTGTGCAGAGTCCATATATACAGCAGTGGTACTGTGCAGAGTCCATATATACAGCAGTGGTACTGTGCAGAGTCCATATATACAGCAGTGGTACTGTGCAGAGTCCATATATACAGTATTGTTACTGTGCAGAGTCCATATATGCCGTAGTGGTACTGTGAAGAGTCCATATATACAGCAGTGGTACTGTGCAGAGTCCATATATACAGCAGTGGTACTGTGCAGAGTCCATATATACAGTAGTGGTACTGTGCAGAGTCCATATATACAGCAGTGGTACTGTGCAGAGTCCATATATACAGCAGTGGTACTGTGCAGAGTCCATATATACAGTAGTGGTACTGTGCAGAGTCCATATATGCAGTAGTGGTACTGTGCAGAGTCCATATATACAGCAGTGGTACTGTGCAGAGTCCATATATACAGCAGTGGTACTGTGCAGAGTCCATATATACAGTAGTGGTACTGTGCAGAGTCCATATATACAGCAGTGGTACTGTGCAGAGTCCATATATACAGTAGTGGTACTGTGCAGAGTCCATATATACAGCAGTGGTACTGTGCAGAGTCCATATATACAGCAGTGGTACTGTGCAGAGTCCATATATACAGCAGTGGTACTGTGCAGAGTCCATATATACAGCAGTGGTACTGTGCAGAGTCCATATATACAGCAGTGGTACTGTGCAGAGTCCATATATACAGCAGTGGTACTGTGCAGAGTCCATATATACAGCAGTGGTACTGTGCAGAGTCCATATATACAGTAGTGGTACTGTGCAGAGTCCATATATACAGCAGTGGTACTGTGCAGAGTCCATATATACAGCAGTGGTACTGTGCAGAGTCCATATATACAGCAGTGGTACTGTGCAGAGTCCATATATACAGCAGTGGTACTGTGCAGAGTCCATATATACAGCAGTGGTACTGTGCAGAGTCCATATATACAGCAGTGGTACTGTGCAGAGTCCATATATACAGCAGTGGTACTGTGCAGAGTCCATATATACAGCAGTGGTACTGTGCAGAGTCCATATATACAGTAGTGGTACTGTGCAGAGTCCATATATACAGTAGTGGTACTGTGCAGAGTCCATATATACAGTAGTGGTACTGTGCAGAGTCCATATATACAGTAGTGGTACTGTGCAGAGTCCATATATACAGCAGTGGTACTGTGCAGAGTCCATATATACAGCAGTGGTACTGTGCAGAGTCCATATATACAGCAGTGGTACTGTGCAGAGTCCATATATACAGCAGTGGTACTGTGCAGAGTCCATATATACAGCAGTGGTACTGTGCAGAGTCCATATATACAGTAGTGGTACTGTGCAGAGTCCATATATACAGCAGTGGTACTGTGCAGAGTCCATATATACAGCAGTGGTACTGTGCAGAGTCCATATATACAGCAGTGGTACTGTGCAGAGTCCATATATACAGCAGTGGTACTGTGCAGAGTCCATATATACAGTAGTGGTACTGTGCAGAGTCCATATATACAGTAGTGGTACTGTGCAGAGTCCATATATACAGCAGTGGTACTGTGCAGAGTCCATATATACAGTAGTGGTACTGTGCAGAGTCCATATATACAGCAGTGGTACTGTGCAGAGTCCATATATACAGCAGTGGTACTGTGCAGAGTCCATATATACAGTAGTGGTACTGTGCAGAGTCCATATATACAGTAGTGGTACTGTGCAGAGTCCATATATACAGCAGTGGTACTGTGCAGAGTCCATATATACAGTAGTGGTACTGTGCAGAGTCCATATATACAGTAGTGGTACTGTGCAGAGTCCATATATACAGTAGTGGTACTGTGCAGAGTCCATATATACAGCAGTGGTACTGTGCAGAGTCCATATATACAGCAGTGGTACTGTGCAGAGTCCATATATACAGCAGTGGTACTGTGCAGAGTCCATATATACAGCAGTGGTACTGTGCAGAGTCCATATATACAGCAGTGGTACTGTGCAGAGTCCATATATACAGCAGTGGTACTGTGCAGAGTCCATATATACAGCAGTGGTACTGTGCAGAGTCCATATATACAGTAGTGGTACTGTGCAGAGTCCATATATACAGCAGTGGTACTGTGCAGAGTCCATATATACAGCAGTGGTACTGTGCAGAGTCCATATATACAGCAGTGGTACTGTGCAGAGTCCATATATACAGCAGTGGTACTGTGCAGAGTCCATATATACAGTAGTGGTACTGTGCAGAGTCTATATATACAGTAGTGGTACTGTGCAGAGTCCATATATACAGCAGTGGTACTGTGCAGAGTCCATATATACAGTAGTGGTACTGTGCAGAGTCCATATATACAGCAGTGGTACTGTGCAGAGTCCATATATACAGCAGTGGTACTGTGCAGAGTCCATATATACAGTAGTGGTACTGTGCAGAGTCCATATATACAGTAGTGGTACTGTGCAGAGTCCATATATACAGCAGTGGTACTGTGCAGAGTCCATATATACAGTAGTGGTACTGTGCAGAGTCCATATATACAGTAGTGGTACTGTGCAGAGTCCATATATACAGCAGTGGTACTGTGCAGAGTCTATATATACAGTAGTGGTACTTTGCAGAGTACATATATACAGCAGTGGTACTGTGCAGAGTCCATATATACAGTAGTGGTACTGTGCAGAGTCCATATATACAGCAGTGGTACTGTGCAGAGTCTATATATACAGTAGTGGTACTGTGCAGAGTCTATATATACAGTAGTGGTACTGTGCAGAGTCTATATATACAGTAGTGGTACTTTGCAGAGTCCATATATACAGCAGTGGTACTGTGCAGAGTCCATATATACAGTAGTGGTACTGTGCAGAGTCCATATATACAGCAGTGGTACTGTGCAGAGTCCATATATACAGTAGTGGTACTGTGCCCTCTTCTACCCTTCCCGGGTGGTTTCGCTTGTTGCGTCCTGTCTGTAGGGTTGTAGTTTGTCAGTCGCCCGTACAGCTGGGGGTACTCTCACCTTCTGCGGGGTCCCCGGGCACCTGCAGTCCTGGCTCTCGGCGATGTGACTGGCATTTCGGGCATGTTTTTGGCTGCTGGTCATGAGGAATGAGTCGCCCCAGCAGCTGGTCCGCGATCACATTCTCGGAGATGTTCCCAAATTGTTTTCGGTATCTTTACAGCCATCGAGAAGTTGCGCAATTCCTGCCCTCGAAGTCACACGACGCAATAAGTGCCCGGTAATCATCGTGTGACGCTGCTCAGCGAAGTAGTCACAGGAAGTTATCACCCCCATCATCTCCTTAAAGGGCTTTCATTAAAACGTCATTATCGTAATGTTTCTACTGCTTGCCATTTTCAATATCTCTGCTTGCTGTCGGTTACTGGACACATTCTTTTTTATCCTACTGTCACAGCTGATTGAGTCTCCTCTGTGGACTCCAGCTGGATACATATCACCTGCGCTGATACATTGTAGCAAACGATCAGGAAAGGAGAGCGATTTACGGCAGCCGTGAAATAGTATACAATTGTAACAAACCCCCTGCTGTGATTAGTTCCTGTGCAGCAAGCAGAGATCCTGAAAATGGTGAGGAGCTGGAACCGTCAGTCAACAACATGGAGGCTTTAATTACAGGAAACCCTGAGTGATATCCAGAGAATGTTGGCGCCACTTATCTCCTCAGGGACAATAACGCATGTGGGATTTTACGGTGCCCCCTCCCAGTGAGTGATCTCAATACACATCAGTGAGTATCACTCCCATCATCTCTCTACAGGTTAGAACCCCCTCTTGGCCATGAAGAACATGAAGTCAGCGCAATTACTCGACGACCAATCAGATTGCAGATCAGACTTCACAGTGAGACAATGTATCAGGTGTTGCCATGGAGACCGGTTTAAATGTTGCCACTCTGATCCTCAGATGCCCACGTGGCCTGAATAGCGCCACTTTTGGATTTTATGAGGAACGTGTTGGCGACCTGAAATCTATGACTGTTTGTCCACCCCTCATCGCCCTGGTACCATCACTTACCTCCGGGGAGGCTGAGGGGGCCACACGGTTTGCTGATCACGTCGTTCCCTTCCACGAATATCTTCTTGGTACATAACCGCCACAAGCCGAAGTGCGCCACCTCGCACGGCTCATCGTAATTGTCCACTTTGGGGCTCATGACGGCCCAGTGGTCGCTCATCACGGCGACCAACATCAGGGACACCCCAATCAGGATGATGGAGAAGGTGATCCTGATCTTCAGGGCTTTCAGTTCCATCATAGTGGTGGCCAGGGGTCTCGTGCGGGGGTCTTCTGAGTTTGTCCTGTCGCCTTCTCAGCTCTGCTATCTCTGAGGCTGCCGCTGAGATCGGAGAAGGGGCTGGGCTGGGCCCCGCAGCTGTTGGGATCTGTCAGTGCAGCAGAGGATGCTGGGAGGTGCTATTAATGCAGGAGCCTTTGGTTTTGTGAAGTTGCTGCTGTAAACAATTACATTATCGCCCCCGCCGCCGTCCCCGCCGCCGCCCCCACCACCGCCGAAGATTGTTTGAGTTTTTATAAAAAAAAAAGAGGTAAACAAAAAAAAAAAAACAAGTTATAACATTTGTACATTATTTTTGGTCCATTCTTAATGGCCCAAAAAATTGCCACGTGCAGGACGTCAGCAGGAATCCCATCATCCGCCGCAAGAGAAGTCCGAGACCTGCGCTGGCGGAATTCATGTCCCTCAAAGTTTACAAAACCTTTTGGTGATTTTAAGAAAATAGTTGACTTGGTGCTGAGCATCAATCGAAGCCTATGGGTATTGGGCTATAGGAGTCTATGGGTGATGGATTGGGATATAGGAGTCTATGGGTGATGGATTGGGATATAGGAGTCTATGGGTGATGGATTGGGATAGAGGAGTCTATGGGTGATGGATTGGGATATAGGAGTCTATGGGTGATGGATTGGGATAGAGGAGTCTATGGGTGATGGATTGGGAAATAGGGGTCTATGGGTGATGGATTGGGCTATAGGAGTCTATGGGTGATGGATTGGGATATATGAGTCTATGGGTGATGGATTGGGATATAGGAGTCTATGGGTGATGGATTGGGCTATAGGAGTCTATGGGTGATGGATTGGGCTATAGGAGTCTATGGGTGATGGATTGGGATATATGAGTCTATGGGTGATGGATTGGGCTATAAGAGTCTATGGGTGATGGATTGGGATATATGAGTCTATGGGTGATGGATTGGGATATTGGAGTCTATGGGTGATGGATTGGGATATATGAGTCTATGCGTGATGGATTGGGAAATATGAGTCTATGGGTGATGGATTGGAAAATAGGAGTCTATGGGTGATGGATTGGGATAGAGGAGTCTATGGGTGATGGATTGGGATATATGAGTCTATAGGTGATGGATTGGGATAGATATAGGAGTGTATGGATGATAGTTTGGTTATAAGAATGTATGGGTGATGGATTGGATTATGGGAGTCTATGAATGATGGATTGGGATATAGGCATCTGGGTGATGGATTGGGATATAGGAGTCTATGGATGATGGATTGGAATAGAGGAGTCTATAGGTGATGGATTGGGTTAAAGGAGTGTATGGGTGATGGATTGGGTTATAGGGGTGTATGGGTGATGGATTGGGTTATAGGAGTCTGGGTGATGGATTGGGATATAGGAGTGTATGGGTGATGGATTGGGTTATAGGAGTGTACGGGTGAAGGATTGGGTTATAGAAGTCTATGGATGATAGTTGTTGTGTTCGGTTATAAGAGTATCTGGGGCTCCTACGTTGGGTCACGGAGGTGTATGATGAGTGGTGAGCTCCTATATTGGGTCATGGAGGTGTATGATGAGTGGTGAGCTCCTATGTTGGGTCATGGAGGTGTATGATGAGTGGTAGTCTTTTATATTGGGTCATGGAGATGTATGATGAGTGGTGGGCTCATATGTTGTGCCATGGAGGCGTATGATGAGTGTTAGTCTTCTATATTGGGTCATAGAGGTGTATGTTGAGTGGTGGGCTCCTATGTTGGGTCATGGAGGTGTATGATGAGTGGTAGTCTTCTATATTGGGTCACAGAGGTGTATGATTAGTGGGCGGCTCCTATGTTGGGTCATGTAGGCGTATGATGAATGGTAGTCTTCTATATTGGGTCATGGAGGTGTATGATGAGTGGTGGGCTCCTATGTTGGGTCATGGAGGTGTATGATGAGTGGTGAGCTCCTATGTTGGATCATGGAGGTGTATGATTAGTGGTGGGCTCCTATGTTGGGTCATGGAGCTTTATGATTAGCGGTGGGCTCCTATATTGGGTCATGGAGGTGTATGATTAGTGGTGGGCTCCTATGTTGGGTCATGGAGCTGTATGATGAGTGGTGTGCTCCTATGTTGGGTCATGGAGGTGTATGATGAGTGGTGGGCTCCTATGTTGGGTCATGGAGGTGTATGATGAGTGGTGGGCTCCTATGTTGGGTCATGGAGGTGTAATATTAGTGGTGGGCTCCTATGTTGGGTCATGGAGGTGTATGATGAGTGGTGGGCTCCTATGTTGGGTCATGGAGGTGTAATATTAGTGGTGGGCTCCTATGTTGGGTCATGGAGGTGTAATATTAGTGGTGGGCTCCTAGATTGGGTCATGGAGCTGTATGATGAGTGGTGGGCTCCTATGTTGGGTCATGGAGGTGTATGATGAGTGGTGGGCTCCTATGTTGGGTCATGGAGGTGTATGATGAGTGGTGGGCTCCTATGTTGGGTCATGGAGCTGTATGATGAGTGGTGGGCTCCTATGTTAGGTCATAGAGGTGTATGATGAGTGGTGGGCTCCTATGTTGGGTCATGGAGGTGTATGATTAGTGGTGGGCTCCTATGTTGGGTCATGGAGGTGTATGATTAGTGGTGGGCTCCTATGTTGGGTCATGGAGCTGTATGATGAGTGGTGGGCTCCTATATTGGGTCATGGAGGTGTATGATGAGTGGTGGGCTCCTATGTTGGGTCATTGAGGTGTATGATGAGTGGTGGGCTCCTATGTTGGGTCATGGAGGTGTATGATGAGTGGTGGGCTCATATGTTAGGTCATGGAGGTGTATGATGAGTGGTGGGCTCCTAGATTGGGTCATGGAGCTGTATGATGAGTGGTGGGCTCTTATGTTGGGTCATGGAGTTGTATGTTGAGTGGTGGGCTCCTATGTTGGGTCATGGAGGTGTATGATGAGTGGTGGGCTCCTATGTTAGGCATTGGAGGTGTATGATGAGTGGTGGGCTCCTATGTTGGGTCATGGAGCTGTATGATGAGTGGTGGGCTCCTATGTTGGGTCATGGAGGTGTATGATGAGTGGTGGGCTCCTATGTTGGGTCATGGAGGTGTATGATGAGTGGTGGGCTCCTATGTTGGGTCATGGAGGTGTATGATGAGTGGTGGGCTCATATGTTAGGTCATGGAGGTGTATGATGAGTGGTGGGCTCCTAGATTGGGTCATGGAGCTGTATGATGAGTGGTGGGCTCCTATGTTGGGTCATGGAGCTGTATGATGAGTGGTGGGCTCCTATGTTGGGTCATGGAGGTGTATGATGAGTGGTGGGCTCCTATGTTGGGTCATGGAGGTGTATGATGAGTAGTGGGCTCCTATGTTAGGCATTGGAGGTGTATGATGAGTGGTGGGCTCCTATGTTGGGTCATGGAGCTGTATGATGAGTGGTGGGCTCCTATGTTGGGTCATGGAGGTGTATGATGAGTGGTGGGCTCCTATGTTGGGTCATGGAGGTGTATGATGAGTGGTGGGCTCCTATGTTGGGTCATGGAGGTGTATGATGAGTGGTGGGCTCATATGTTAGGTCATGGAGGTGTATGATGAGTGGTGGGCTTCTAGATTGGGTCATGGAGCTGTATGATGAGTGGTGGGCTCCTATGTTGGGTCATGGAGGTGTATGATGAGTGGTGGGCTCCTATGTTGGGTCATGGAGGTGTATGATGAGTGTGGTGGGCTCATATGTTAGGTCATGGAGGTGTATGATGAGTGGTGGGCTCCTAGATTGGGTCATGGAGCTGTATGATGAGTGGTGGGCTCCTATGTTGGGTCATGGAGGTGTATGATGAATGGTGGGCTCCTATGTTAGGCATTGGAGTTGTATGATGAGTGGTGGGCTCCTATGTTGGGTCATGGAGCTGTATGATGAGTGGTGGGCTCCTATGTTGGGTCATGGAGGTGTATGATGAGTGGTGGGCTCCTATGTTGGGTCATGGAGGTGTATGATGAGTGGTGGGCTCCTATGTTGGGTCATGGAGGTGTATGATGAGTGGTGGGCTCCTATGTTGGGTCATGGAGGTGTATGATGAGTGGTGGGCTTCTATGTTGGGTCATGGAGGTGTATGATGAGTGGTGGGCTCCTATGTTGGGTCATGGAGGTGTATGATGAGTGGTGGGCTCCTATGTTAGGCATTGGAGGTGTATGATGAGTGGTGGGCTCATATGTTAGGTCATGGAGGTGTATGATGAGTGGTGGGCTCCTATGTTGGGTCATGGAGGTGTATGATGAGTGGTGGGCTCCTATGTTTGGTCATGGAGGTGTATGATGAGTGGTGGGCTCCTATGTTAGGTCATGGAGCTGTATGATGAGTGGTGGGCTCCTATGTTGGGTCATGGAGGTGTATGATGAGTGGTGGGCTCCTATGTTTGGTCATGGAGCTGTATGATGAGTGGTGGGCTCCTATGTTGGGTCATGGAGGTGTATGATGAGTGGTGGGCTCCTATGTTGGGTCATGGAGGTGTATGATGAGTGGTGGGCTCCTATGTTTGGTCATGGAGCTGTATGATGAGTGGTGGGCTCCTATGTTTGGTCATGGAGGTGTATGATGAGTGGTGGGCTCCTATGTTTGGTCATGGAGCTGTATGATGAGTGGTGGGCTCCTATGTTGGGTCATGGAGGTGTATGATGAGTGGTGGGCTCCTATGTTTGGTGCTTGGCTACTATATTGAGTCATGGGGATGTGTGGTAAGTAATGGACACCGGTGTGACAGCTGTTTTCTTCGGGGTGGGGCTCTGTCTTTCTCCGGACCCTGCAGCTGTCATGTGACCAGCTGTGTCCTTCTTGCCTTTCTTGTTTCTGAGCGGCTGGTTCAGGAATCCTTGTTGTCTGAAGTCCAAGAAGCTTGAAGAAGCTAAGTTTTTGGTCCCCCGGAGATAGTGGCCCCGGAACGAAGGGCCCGTCTGCACGGAGCGTTCTAGAGCGTTCACGTATGACCATGTGCTGAATTATATGTGCCCCCCCCCCACTTCCTTCTTGTAGATGTGCATCCATGAATCATCGGATCTCTGTGGGCAGATGTCTTGGGTCACCGGGTATAAAATGTCAGCGCACCCACATAGCTGGAGTTACACAGGGACACCTCAGCCATAGCCCAGCCCCCACCCTGCGCCTCCTGGAGGCACCCTGACCCGGGGCAGAATTATACGGGAGAGATCAGGGAGGCTGTTAGGTGACAGGATACTCTGTCCCACCGGCTATGGGCTTTATTAGAAGTCTGTATCACGAGGTTCTGCAGCAGCTGAGGTGTATTAGGAGGATCTGCAGCAGCTGATGAGTGTATTAGGAGGTTCTGCAGCAGCTGAGGTGTATTAGGAGGTTCTGCAACAGCTGAGGTGTGTATTAGGAGGTTCTGCAGCAGCTGAGGTGTATATTAGGAGGTTCTGCAGCAGCTGAGGTGTGTATTAGGAGGTTCTGCAGCAGCTGAGTGTATTATGAGGTTCTGCAGCAGCTGAGGAGTGTATTATGAGGTTCTGCAGCAGCTGAGGTGTATATTAGGAGGTTCTGCAGCAGCTGAGGTGTGTATTATGAGGTTCTGCAGCAGCTGAGGTGTATTAGGAGGTTCTCCAGCAGCTGAGGTGTGTATTAGGAGGTTCTGCAGCAGCTGAGGAGTGTATTAGGAGGTTCTGCAGCAGCTGAGGTGTATATTAGGAGGTTCTGCAGCAGCTGAGGTGTATATTAGGAGGTTCTGCAGCAGCTGAGTGTATTATGAGGTTCTGCAGCAGCTGAGGTTTATTAGGTGGTTCTGCAGCAGCTGAGGAGTGTATTAGGAGGTTCTGCAGCAGCTGAGGTGTATTAGGAGGTTCGGCAGCAGCTGAGGTATGTATTAGGAGGTTCAGCAGCAGTTGAGGTGTGTATTAGGAGGTTCTGCAGCAGCTGAGGTGTGTATTAGGAGGTTCTGCAGCAGCTGAGGAGTGTATTAGGAGGTTCTGCAGCAGCTGAGGTGTGTATTAGGAGGTTCTGCAGCAGCTGAGGAGTGTATTAGGAGGTTCTGCAGCAGCTGAGTGTATTATGAGGTTCTGCAGCAGCTGAGGTGTATATTAGGAGGTTCTGCAGCAGCTGAGGTGTGTATTACGAGGTTCTGCAGCAGCTGAGGGGTGTATTAGGAGGTTCTGCAGCAGCTGAGTTGTATTAGGAGGTTCTGCAGCAGCTGAGGTGTATATTAGGAGGTTCTGCAGCAGCTGAGGAGTGTATTAGGAGGTTCTGCAGCAGCTGAGGAGTGTATTATGAGGTTCTGCAGCAGCTGAGGTGTGTATTAGGAGGTTCTGCAGCAGCTGAGTGTATTATGAGGTTCTGCAGCAGCTGAGGAGTGTATTATGAGGTTCTGCAGCAGCTGAGGTGTGTATTAGGAGGTTCTGCAGCAGCTGAGGGTGTATTATGAGGTTCTGCAGCAGCTGAGGTGTATTAGGAGGTCCTGCAGCAGCTGAGGTGTGTATTAGGAGGTCCTGCAGCAGCTGAGGTGTGTATTATGAGGTCCTGCAGCAGCTGAGGTGTGTATTAGGAGGTCTCTGCAGCAGCTGAGGTGTGTATTAGGAGGTCCTGCAGCAGCTGAGGTGTGTATTAGGAGGTTCTGCAGCAGCTGAGGTGTGTATTAGGAGGTCTCTGCAGCAGCTGAGGTGTGTATTATGAGGTCTCTGCAGCAGCTGAGGTGTGTATTAGGAGGTCTCTGCAGCAGCTGAGGTGTGTATTATGAGGTCCTGCAGCAGCTGAGGTGTGTATTAGGAGGTCTCTGCAGCAGCTGAGGTGTGTATTAGGAGGTCCTGCAGCAGCTGAGGTGTGTATTATGAGGTCTCTGCAGCAGCTGAGGTGTGTATTAGGAGGTTCTGCAGCAGCTGAGGTGTGTATTATGAGGTCTCTGCAGCAGCTGAGGTGTGTATTAGGAGGTCTCTGCAGCAGCTGAGGTGTGTATTAGGAGGTTCTGCAGCAGCTGAGGTGTGTATTAGGAGGTCCTGCAGCAGCTGAGGTGTGTATTAGGAGGTTCTGCAGCAGCTGAGGTGTGTATTAGGAGGTCTCTGCAGCAGCTGAGGTGTGTATTATGAGGTTCTGCAGCAGCTGAGGTGTGTATTAGGAGGTCCTGCAGCAGCTGAGGTGTGTATTAGGAGGTCTCTGCAGCAGCTGAGGTGTGTATTAGGAGGTCCTGCAGCAGCTGAGGTGTGTATTAGGAGGTTCTGCAGCAGCTGAGGTGTGTATTAGGAGGTTCTGCAGCAGCTGAGGTGTGTATTAGGAGGTTCTGCAGCAGCTGAGGAGTGTATTAGGAGGTTCTGCAGCAGCTGAGTGTATTATGAGGTTCTGCAGCAGCTGAGGTGTATATTAGGAGGTTCTGCAGCAGCTGAGGTGTGTATTAGGAGGTTCTGCAGCAGCTGAGTGTATTATGAGGTTCTGCAGCAGCTGAGGTGTGTATCTCTAGGTTCAGCAGCAGTTGAGGTGTGTATTAGGAGGTTCTGCAGCAGCTGAGGAGTGTATTAGGAGGTTCTGCAGCAGCTGAGTGTATTATGAGGTTCTGCAGCAGCTGAGGTTTATTAGGAGGTTCTGCAGCAGCTGAGGTGTGTAATAGGAGGTTCTGCAGCAGCTGAGTGTATTATGAGATTCTGCAGCAGCTGAGGTGTGTATTAGGAGGTTCGGCAGCAGCTGAGGTGTATTAGGAGGTTCTGCAGCAGCTGAGGTTTATTAGGAGATTCTGCAGCAGCTAAGGTGTGTATTAGGAGGTTCTGCAGCAGCTGAGGAGTGTATTATGAGGTTCTGCAGCAGCTGAGGTGTGTGTCAGGAGGTTCTGCAGCAGCTGAGGTGTATATTAGGAGGTTCTGCAGCAGCTGAGGTGTATTAGGAGGTTCTGCAGCAGCTGAGGTGTATTAGGAGGTTCTGCAGCAGCTGAGGTGTGTATTAGGAGGTTCTGCAGCAGCTGAGAAGTGTATTAGGAGGTTCTGCAGCAGCTGAGGAGTGTATTATGAGGTTCTGCAGCAGCTGAGGTTTATTAGGAGGTTCTGCAGCAGATGAGGAGTGTATTAGGAGGTTCTGCAGCAGCTGAGGTGTATTAGGAGGTTCTGCAGCAGGTGAGGTGTATATTAGGAGGTTCTGCAGCAGTTGAGGTGTGTATTAGGAGGTTCTGCAGCAGCTAGTGTATTTTGAGGTTCTGCAGCAGCTGCGGAGTGTATTATGAGGTTCTGCAGCAGCTGAGGTGTATATTAGGAGGTTCTGCAGCAGCTGAGGTGTGTATTAGAAGGTTCTGCAGCAGCTGAGGTGTATTAGGAGGTTCTGCAGCAGCTGAGGTGTGTATTAGGAGGTTCTGCAGCAGCTGAGGTGTGTATTAGGAGGTCCTGCAGCAGCTGAGGTGTGTATTAGGAGGTTCTGCAGCAGCTGAGGTGTATAAGGAGATTCTGCAGCAGCTGAGGTGTGTATTAGGAGGTTCTGCAGCAGCTGAGGTGTGTATTAGGAGGTTCTGCAGCAGCTGAGGAGTGTATTAGGAGGTTCTGCAGCAGCTGAGGAGTGTATTAGGAGGTTCTGCAGCAGCTGAGTGTATTAGGAGGTTCTGCAGCAGCTGAGGTGTGTATTAGGAGGTTCTGCAGCAGCTGAGGTGTGTATTATGAGGTTCGGCAGCAGCTGAGGTTTGTATTTTGAGGTTCTGCAGCAGCTGAGGAGTGTATTATGAGGTTCTGCAGCAGCTGAGGTTTGTATTTTGAGGTTCTGCAGCAGCTGAGGTGTGTATTAGGAGGTTCTGCAGCAGCTGAGGTGTGTATTAGGAGGTTCTGCAGCAGCTGAGGAGTGTATTAGGAGGTTCTGCAGCAGCTGAGGAGTGTATTATGAGGTTCTGCAGCAGCTGTCCTGGGTGGCTCCGCAGTCTTGCTCTCCTCCTTGGAGTGTAACCTGATCAGAGACCCCCCCCAGACCCCAGATACATGGAGAGAACAGCTGTGAGACCTAAACTGACCCCGGGCCAGAGGTCACATGACACAGCGGTCACATGGTCATCGTTCTGCCGGCCTATCAGATACCTGATCACCCAGTGTGCGAGGACGCCTTGTAATGTCTGCTGTATGAATGTGCGCAGCGCGGGGGCGGGGGGCGCTCTGCACTGTGGCCGCGTCCCAAGGATGAGACTCAGAATAAGCGGCAAAATCACGTATCTAACGTCTGATCGGAAACAGCAGAAAATACATTTCAGAACCACAGGGCGAGAAGGGTTAATGCCACTGAAATACTCTGCACTGCAGCAGACAGTATCACACAGGATAGGATTAGATACACAGCTCAGCAGGCAGTATCACACAGGATAGGATTAGATACACAGCTCAGCAGACAGTATCACACAGGATAGGATTAGATACACAGCTCAGCAGACAGTATCACACAGGATAGGATTAGATACACAGCTCAGCAGACAGTATCACACATCATAGGATTAGATACACCGCTCATCAGACTGTATCACACAGGATGGGATTAGATACACAGCTCAGCAGACAGTATCACACAGGATAGGATTAGATACACAGCTCAGCAGACCGTATCACACAGTACTGGGTTAGATACACAGCTCAGCAGACAGTATCACACAGTATAGGATTAGATACACAGCTCAGCAGATAGTATCACACAGTATAGGATTAGATACACAGTTCAGCAGACAGTTTCACACAGGATAGGATTAGATACACAGCTCAGCAGACAGTATCACACAGGATAGGATTAGATACACCGCTCAGCAGACAGTATCACACAGGATAGAATTAGATACACAGCTCAGCAGACAGTATCACACAGGATAGGATTAGATACACAGCTCAGCAGACAGTATCACACTGTATAGGATTAGATACACAGCTGAGCAGACAGTATCACACAGGATAGGATTAGATACATGGCTCAGCAGACAGTATCACACAGGATAGGATTAGATACACAGCTCAGCAGACAGTATCACACAGGATAAGATTAGATACACAGCTCAGCAGACAGTATCACACAGGATAGGATTAGATACACAGCTCAGCAGACAGTATCACACAGGATAGGATTAGATACAGCTCAGCAGACAGTACCACACAGGACAGGATTAGATACACAACTCTGCAGACAGTATCACACAGGATATGATTAGATACGCAAATAAGCAGACAGTATCACACAGGATAGGATTAGATACACAGCTCAGCAGACCGTATCACACAGTACTGGGTTAGATACACAGCTCAGCAGACAGTATCACACAGTATAGGATTAGATACACAGCTCAGCAGATAGTATCACACAGTATAGGATTAGATACACAGTTCAGCAGACAGTTTCACACAGGATAGGATTAGATACACAGCTCAGCAGACAGTATCACACAGGATAGGATTAGATACACCGCTCAGCAGACAGTATCACACAGGATAGAATTAGATACACAGCTCAGCAGACAGTATCACACAGGATAGGATTAGATACACAGCTCAGCAGACAGTATCACACTGTATAGGATTAGATACACAGCTGAGCAGACAGTATCACACAGGATAGGATTAGATACATGGCTCAGCAGACAGTATCACACAGGATAGGATTAGATACACAGCTCAGCAGACAGTATCACACAGGATAAGATTAGATACACAGCTCAGCAGACAGTATCACACAGGATAGGATTAGATACACAGCTCAGCAGACAGTATCACACAGGATAGGATTAGATACAGCTCAGCAGACAGTACCACACAGGACAGGATTAGATACACAACTCTGCAGACAGTATCACACAGGATATGATTAGATACGCAAATAAGCAGACAGTATCACACAGGATAGGATTAGATACACAGCTCAGCAGACAGTATCACACAGGATAGGATTAGATACACAGCTCAGTAGACAGTATCACACAGGATAGGATTAGATACAGCTCAGCAGACAGTACCACACAGGACAGGATTAGATACACAACTCTGCAGACAGTATCACACAGGATATGATTAGATACGCAAATAAGCAGACAGTATCACACAAGATAGGATTAGATACACAGCTCAGCAGACAGTATCACACAGGGTAGGATTAGATACAGCTCAGCAGACAGTATCACACATGACAGCATTAGATACACAGCTCAGCAGACAGTATCACACAGGACAGGATTAGATACACAGCTCAGCAGACAGTATCACACAGGATAGGATTAGATACACAGCTCAGCAGACAGTATCACACAGGGTAGGATTAGATACACAGCTCAGCAGACAGTATCACTCATGATAGCATTAGATACACAGCTTAGCAGACAGTATCACACAGGATAGGATTAGATACACAGCTCAGCAGACAGTATCACACAGTATAGGATTAGATACACAGCTCAGCAGACAGTATCACACAGGATAGGATTAGATACACAGCTCAGCAGATAGTATCACACAGGATAGGATTAGATACACAGCTCAGCAGACAGTATCACACAGGGTAGGATTAGATACACAGCTCAGCAGACAGTATCACACATGACAGCATTAGATACACAGCTCAGCAGACAGTATCACACAGGAGAGGATTAGATACACAGCTCAGCAGACAGTATCACACAGGGGATGATTAGATACACAGCTCAGCAGACAGTATCACACAGGATAGGATTAGATACACAGCTCAGCAGACTGTATCACACAGGATAGGATTAGATACACAGCTCAGCAGACAGTATCACACAGGAGAGGATTAGATACACAGCTCAGCAGACAGTATCACACAGGAGAGGATTAGATACACAGCTCAGCAGACAGTATCACACAGGATAAGATTAGATACACAGCTCAGCAGACAGTATAACACAGGATAGGATTAGATACACAGCTCAGCAGACAGTATCACACAGGATAGGATTAGATACACAGCTCAGCAGACAGTATCACACAGGATAAGATTAGATACACAGCTCAGCAGACAGTATCACACAGGATAGGATTAGATACACAGTAAATGGTACCACACATCACATGTTGGCTTAGATACAGACCTTTACAGATGTCAGTAAGTTTGTGCCCCCCTGTAGATCACATAAATCACTATTCACCGGACACAGTTTTGGGAAATATTCCTTTAAAAACACAACATTTTAGGAAATTCCAGGCTCACACGGACATGGACACATATTGCTGTATTAACCCCTTGCTGCCCCCCTCCAGGCATCCTCATGTCCGGGGTGGGGGTGGGAGGTTTTCGGGCCTTGGTTACTGTAGGGTATTAATAGGAAGCACTTCTTCTGGAGGCATTATGGACCCTTCGCCCGGCCCTCCACCCCGATCCTCAGCTCTGGAGGGAAATGTCGCACCAAACTATCGTCCTACAGACCCAGCCAATCACCTTCCAGTCCATAACCCCGGGGGCCAAGAGGGGCCCGGAATATTTTTCCTACATCTGTTTCTCAACAATTTGGGGTTCAGGCCAATGTGCTCTGTTCTTAGCTTCTCGAAGGTCCATGGTTTCAGTTCTGGTCGGTGGGTACGTATGTGATCTGTAGACAATGGCGGTGGGGATGGTTCTTCTCTACGTCCAGACTGGAGGATGGGGGGTGTCCTAAGTATCTCCAGAACATCATGGGGGATACTACTGGGGTCTCACAGTCAGTGTTGTGGTTTCCAGCTCAAAGTTCACAGTGTAGGACATATCTACTAAAATTAAGGAGGCAACAGAGGTTACAAAGTGTCGCGAGGGGGGTTCCTGAGTTTTAGAAGTGAACCTTCCATGATGCTTAGGATTTTGGAGGACCAAACTCATCATCTTTTAAAATTTGGGCTCCCTCAGTAGTGGAGAAGAGGCGTTGGGTGGTTGGTGATGATTACTGAGGACTTCGGATATTGGAAGGTGACAACACTGAGGTATCTTCAAGTTCATACAAGTCTTGGTCCATTGGTCGAGGAATACTGATGTGGGCGAAACCCAAGGCTACCATAGTGTACGGAAGAGCCCTTAACGATGGTGGTCGAAGTGATGGGAGATAATGGCTTTTACAATACAGATGATGATGGTAAGGCATTTTCATCAAGACAAGGTCCTGTCCACGAGAAGAACTTCACATGGATGGGTTTCAGAACCCCTATATTCCTCAGTTACATATTCAAGTCTCGATATGTTTAGTTCCTCCAAGAAGACAACCACGAGGCGGTGGATTGGAGGGACTCATTTTGGGGTGACAGTGTAGACTCATGGTCAGGTTCATACTGTCCTATCATCCGGGAAAAGTCATGGCAATTTGTGACTGCTAGAGCCAGGAGGCTGCATGTAAAGCACCATAAAAGTAGTGCGCTTCATCATGCTGGCCAAAAGCATTGATTCTAATGGATGGAATCATGCTTAAAGGTATGTACACTTTTGCAACAGATCTGCATTCAAAATAAAAAAAGGAGTGGTTGCATGTATACAGCTCCTATGCAAAGCTATGTATCTCCATATTTACCACAAACAAACACGCAATTGCTTCTTTCCAACTATCCCCTAAGTCTTGATACTCTGCATTAAGGCTACATGCACACGACCGTTGCCTGCCTCCGCGTCCGCTCCTCCTTGAAATTTTGCGTCCGTCAAAAAAAACGGATGACGGACCGTTTTTTTTGACGGATCCATTGTAAAAATGCCTATCCTTGTCCGCAAACGTGAAAAAAATAGGACATGCACTATTTTTTTGACGGAATGAAAACACGGATCACGGATGCGGAACACAAACGGTTGACCATCCGCATTTTTTGACGGACCCATTGAAATGAATGGGGAAGCATCCAATCCGTGAAAAAAAACGGAACGGACGCGGAAACAAACAACGGTCGTGTGCATGGGGCCTAAGAGGGCAGAAAATGAGAGAATTCGACTACACAGGCTTAGTTTGTAGTCTGTAACCATGGAGACACAAAGCTCTGCACAGGAGCTGTATACACCACAGTACGTGATTTATAATACACATTTTTTGCAGAGCTGACACATTTTTTCATTCTAGATACACTGGGTCAAAAAAGAATGATTGAAAAAATATTCACACCTTTTTTTGGAGATATTAACCCCTGCAACAGTTTCACCAATGAATAACAGTCACATTGTTCAAAACAGTCATATCCTAGAAAAATTAACAGCATGGCCACAGAATCCACTGGAATCCACTGAGGGGCGGGGCCACATATTGTGCGTGGTTGGTGCTAATTTCTTGCACTTCTTGAGCCCCACCAGATCCTCATCTAATAATGAAAGAAAACCTTCAGAACATCTTCACCTCCATCTGACTGGACGCTTTACTGAGTATTTTTGGGTTTCTTGTTACAAATGGCTTACTTGGCAGAATAATTAAGGGGATTCCGCTCTTGTTTTTGGGGGACATAATAGAATTTCCACCCCTTCTTCTTCATCCTGGACCTTCCCTGTCTATATCTGACCTGAAAACCCAGGTTTTTTTTACTTATAGTTGGAAGGGAAGGGTAAAACATTACACAGTCCATCACAGAACAGGTTGGGGTCATCGCATACCCCATGGCGGTGCCACTTTTTTTTCTGCTATATACAGCAATTATACAGATCACTGTCTTGCCCAATCTAATCCTTCTGGACTCTTCATGGTTCTCCCACCATGGCTGATCCATCCTCACCTCTCGAGGTTTTATATCTACCACAGCACTAGTCCTTGATCAAACTGGAGTGGTCCTTCGGTTTACCACGCTGATGTGAAGACCTTCTTTCAGCTCTTTTTGGAAGCAGTTATGTACTTGCATGAAGTTGGCATCTTGATCCGGGTTAAAACTGGCAGCTGTGGTGATTTTCAGGGGTTCCCTGGACAGGGTGTACATGGAAATTTCCCCCATGGGGATGGCACTGCAATATTTGATGGCAGCTGGAGAGACTTCCCGGGATGGAGAAGCCTCTGTTGACCTGGAGCTTGACCTGGAGCGTCTCCTCCGATACCTGTAGCTCGGCATTCTGGCATAAGGGGAGGAGGAGGTCTTGATGAAATCTCTCTTGGACTTGAACCTTATCTCCTTGTTCCGTTCTATGAAGATATTTACGGCCAGGACCCCTATAGTCTCCGCCACAATAAAGGACAGCGCCCCAAAATAGAAGGACCAGCCGTAGTTGTAATGGTTCTTCTTATCCTCGTCCTTCTTATCACTGGGGTCTCCGGCGTTGCTGGATATGTACACAATGATCCCGATGATGTTGCTGAGACCTATGGGCAGAAAGAAGATGGAGATGAGCTGGAATCACTGATCACAGCTCTGTCTTTATAGAACAGAGCTGCAGTTTAAAGCATGAAGGATGGAAAGAGCAACAGTCTTAGCTTCTGAAACTAGAGGCTAGGTTTCTACTACCTTAGCCCCCAACAGACAATGTAGATAATCTGGAGTCACTGATCATAGCTTTAACCTTATGGAGCAGACCTGCAGTATAAAGTATAGGGAGAGGAAAGAGCAACCGCCTGAGCTTCTGATGATCCCAGAGATGAAGTGAAGAGTAGCTGAGGCTCCAGTAGAAAAGATGGATGACCTGGAGTCACTGTTCACAGCTTTACCCTGATGTCGTAAGGAGCTGAGTGCTTAGAGATGCCGTTTAAAGCATGGTGTGAATCAGAGCAGAAGTTTGACCTTAACTATAAGACTGGAGCTGGCGTTCAGACTGCCTATGTAGATGAGGCACAGTTGATGATTTTAATAAGAAAGAGCTGCAGTGTAAAGCATGGGGGATCAAGAGACTGAACCTGCAGTTTACATTCCATAGTAATGATTGGCACCTGCAATAACTGGACTCACCGGCCGCCACGAAGAGTATGCCAGCGCTGAGGATGATGTTATTCTGTCTGTTGTAGATGCGTCCTGCCCCGACGCACAGTCCGCCCAGTAACAGTAAGACGGTGCTGAGGATGGGGAAGACACTGGAGGCGCGGACGATACCTGCAGAGAAACAGCGGTAGCAGTATTACAGGCCGGACTACAACTCCAACCGTCACTTTATATGGGGGAGGTGGTCAATGCCGGAACGTTGGTGGTACGTTGTGTCTGTGTGGACCCATCAGGAGCAGAGGTCATGGAGCGGATGTAGGAAAAGGGGGTTCAGGAGCAGAGAGGGAAGGTGCGGATGTAGGAAAAGGGGGTTCAGGAGCAGAGAGTGAAGGTGCGGATGTAGGAAAAGGGGGTTAAAGAGCAGAGAGTGAAGGTGCGGATGTAGGAAAAGGGGGGTCAGGAGCAGAGAGTGAAGGTGCGGATGTAGGAAAAGGGGGTTCAGGAGCACAGAGTGAAGGTGCGGATGTAGGAAAAGGGGGTTCAGGAGCAGAGTGAAGGTGCGGATGTAGGAAAAGAGGGGTTTAGGAGAACAGAGTGAAGGTGCGGATGTAGGAAAAGGGGGTTCAGGAGAACAGAGTGAAGGTGCGGATGTAGGAAAAGAGGGGTTAAGGAGAACAGAGTGAAGGTGCGGATGTAGGAAAAGGGGGTTCAGGAGCAGAGAGTGAAGGTGCGGATGTAGGAAAAGGGGGTTCAGGAGCAGAGAGTGAAGGTGCGGATGTAGGAAAAGGGGGTCCAAGAGCAGAGAGTGAAGGTGCGGATGTAGGAAAAGGGGGTTCAGGAACAGAGTGAAGGTGCGGATGTAGGAAAAGGGGGTTCAGAAACAGAGTGATGAGGCGGATGTAGGAAAAGGGGGTTCAGGAACAGAGAGTGAAGGTGCGGATGTAGGAAAAGGGGGTTCAGGGGCAGAGAGTGATGAGGCGGATGTAGGAAAAGGTGGTTCAGGAACAGAAAGTGAAGGTGCGGATGTAGGAAAAGGTGGTTCAGGAGCAGAGGGTGAAGGTGCGGATGTAGGAAAAGGGGGTTCAGGAACAGAGTGATGGTGTGGATGTAGGAAAAGGGGGTTCAGGAGCAGAGAGGGAAGGTGTGGATGTAGAAAAAGGGGGTTCAGGAGCAGAGAGTGAAGGTGTGGATGCAGAAAAAGGGGGTTCAGGAGCAGAAAGTGAAGGTGCGGATGTAGGAAAAGGGGGTTCAGGAGCAGAGTGAAGGTGCGGATGTAGGAAAAGGGGGTTCAGGAGCAGAGTGAAGGTGCGGATGTAGGAAAAGGGGGTTCAGGAGCAGAGAGTGAAGGTGCGGATGTAGGAAAAGGGGTTCAGGAGCAGAGAGTGAAGATGCGGATGTAGGAAAAGGGGGTTCAGGAGCAGAGAGTGAAGGTGCGGATGTAGGAAAAGGGGGTTAAAGAGCAGAGAGTGAAGGTGCGGATGTAGGAAAAGGGGGTTCAGGAGCAGAGAGTGAAGGTGCGGATGTAGGAAAAGGGGGTTCAGGAGCAGAGTGAAGGTGCAGATGTAGGAAAAGGGGGTTCAGGAGAACAGAGTGAAGGTGCGGATGTAGGAAAAGGGGGTTCAGGAGCAGAGTGAAGGTGCGGATGTAGGAAAAGAGGGTTCAGGAGCAGAGAGTGAAGAGTGCGGATGTAGGAAAAGGGGTTCAGGAGCAGAGAGTGAAGGTGCGGATGTAGGAAAAGGGGTCAGGAGCAGAGAGTGAAGGTGCGGATGTAGGAAAAGGGGGTCCAAGAGCAGAGAGTGAAGGTGCGGATGAAGGAAAAGGGGGTTCAGGAACAGAGTGAAGGTGCGGATGTAGGAAAAGGGGGTTCAGGAACAGAGTGATGAGGCGGATGTAGGAAAAGGGGGTACAGGAACAGAGAGTGAAGGTGCGGATGTAGGAAAAGGGGTTCAGGGCAGAGAGTGATGAGGCGGATGTAGGAAAAGGGGTTCAGGAGCAGAGAGTGAAGGTGCGGATGTAGGAAAAGGGGGTCCAGGAGCAGAGAGTGAAGGTGCGGATGTAGGAAAAGAGGGGTTCAGGAACAGAGTGAAGGTGCGGATGTAGGAAAAGGGGTTCAGGAACAGAGTGATGGTGTGGATGTAGGAAAAGGGGGTTCAGGAGCAGAGAGGAAGGTGTGGATGTAGAAAAAGGGGTTCAGGAGCAGAGAGTGAAGGTGTGGATGCAGAAAAAGGGGTTCAGGAGCAGAAAGTGAAGGTGCGGATGTAGGAAAAGGGGTTCAGGAGCAGAGTGAAGGTGCGGATGTAGGAAAAGGGGGTTCAGGAGCAGAGAGTGAAGGTGCGGATGTAGGAAAAGAGGGTTCAGGAGCAGAGTGAAGGTGCGGATGTAGGAAAAGGGGTTCAGGAGCAGAGAGTGAAGGTGTGGATGTAGGAAAGGGGTTCAGGAGCAGAGAGTGAAGGTGCGGATGTAGGAAAAGGGGTTCAGGAGCAGAGAGTGAAGATGCGGATGTAGGAAAAGGGGGTTCAGGAGCAGAGAGTGAAGGTGCGGATGTAGGAAAAGGGGGTTCAGGAGCAGAGTGAAGGTGCGGATGTAGGAAAAGGGGTTCAGGAGCAGAGAGTGAAGGTGTGGATGTAGGAAAAGGGGGTTCAGGAGAACAGAGTGATGGGGCGGATATAGGAAAAGGGGGTTCAGGAGCAGAGAGTGAAGGTGCGGATGTAGGAAAAGGGGGTTCAGGAGCAGAGAGTGAAGGTGCGGATGTAGGAAAAGGGGGTTCAGGAGCAGAGAGTTAAGGTGCGGATGTAGGAAAAGGGGGTTCAGGGGCAGAGAGTGATGGTGCAGATGTAGGAAAAGGGGGTTCAGGAGCAGAGAGTGAAGGTGCGGATGTAGGAAAAGGGGGTTCAGGAGCAGAGAGTGATGGGGCGGATGTAGGAAAAGGGGGTTCAGGGGCAGAGAGTGAAGGTGCGGATGTAGCAAAAGGGGGTTCAGGAGCAGAGAGTGAAGGTGCGGATGTAGAAAAAGGTGGTCCAGGAGCAGAGTTAAGGTGCGGATGTAGGAAAAGGGGGTTCAGGAGCAGAGAGTGAAGGTGCGGATGTAGGAAAAGGGGGTTCAGGAGCAGAGTGAAGGTGCGGATGTAGGAAAAGGGGGTTCCAGAGCAGAGAGTGAAGGTGCGGATGTAGAAAAAGGGGGTTCAGGAGCAGAGAGTGAAGGTGCGGATGTAGCAAAAGGGGGTTCAGGAGAACAGAGTGAAGGTGCGGATGTAAGAAAAGGGGGTTCAGGAACAGAGTGATGAGGCGGATGTAGGAAAAGGGGGTTCAGGAGCAGAGAGGGAAGGTGCGGATGTAGAAAAAGGGGGTTCAGGAGCAGAGAGTGAAGGTGCGGATGTAGGAAAAGGGGGTTCAGCAGCAGAGAGTGAAGGTGCAGATGTAGCAAAAGGGGGTTCAGGAGCAGAGATACGAGGCGGATGTAGGAAAAGGGGGTTCAGGAGCAGAGAGTGAAGGTGCGGATGTAGCAAAAGGGGGTTCAGGAGCAGAGAGTGAAGGTGCGGATGTAGGAAAAGGGGGGTCAGGAGCAGAGAGTGAAGGTGCGGATGTAGGAAAAGGGGGTTCAGGAGCAGAGTGAAGGTGCGGATGTAGGAAAAGAGGGGTTCAGGAGAACAGAGTGAAGGTGCGGATGTAGCAAAAGGGGGTTCAGGAGCAGAGAGTGAAGGTGCGGATGTAGGAAAAGGGGGTTCCAGAGCAGAGAGTGAAGGTGCGGATGTAGGAAAAGGGGGGTCAGGAGCAGAGAGTGAAGGTGCGGATGTAGGAAAAGGGGGTCCAAGAGCAGAGAGTGAAGGTGCGGATGTAGGAAAAGGGGGTTCAGGAACAGAGTGAAGGTGCGGATGTAGGAAAAGGGGGTTCAGGAACAGAGTGATGAGGCGGATGTAGGAAAAGGGGGTACAGGAACAGAGAGTGAAGGTGCAGATGTAGGAAAAGGGGGTTCAGGGGCAGAGAGTGATGAGGCGGATGTAGGAAAAGGGGGTTCAGGAGCAGAGAGTGAAGGTGCGGATGTAGGAAAAGGGGGTCCAGGAGCAGAGAGTGAAGGTGCGGATGTAGGAAAAGAGGGGTTCAGGAACAGAGTGAAGGTGCGGATGTAGGAAAAGGGGGTTCAGGAACAGAGTGATGGTGTGGATGTAGGAAAAGGGGGTTCAGGAGCAGAGAGGGAAGGTGTGGATGTAGAAAAAGGGGGTTCAGGAGCAGAGAGTGAAGGTGTGGATGCTGAAAAAGGGGGTTCAGGAGCAGAGAGTGAAGGTGCGGATGTAGGAAAAGGGGGTTCAGGAGCAGAGTGAAGGTGCGGATGTAGGAAAAGGGGGTTCAGGAGCAGAGAGTGAAGGTGCGGATGTAGGAAAAGGGGTTACTGGAGCAGAGTGAAGGTGCGGATGTAGGAAAAGGGGGTTCAGGAGCAGAGAGTGAAGGTGCGGATGTAGAAAAAGGGGGTTCAGGAGCAGAGAGTGAAGGTGCGGATGTAGGAAAAGGGGGTTCAGGAGCAGAGAGTGAAGGTGCGGATGTAGGAAAAGGGGGTTCAGGAGCAGAGTGAAGGTGCGGATGTAGGAAAAGGGGTTCAGGAGCAGAGTGAAGGTGCGGATGTAGGAAAAAGGGGTTCAGGAGCAGAGAGTGAAGGTGTGGATGTAGGAAAAGGGGTTCAGGAGAACAGAGTGATAGGTGCGGATGTAGGAAAAGGGGTTCAGGAGCAGAGAGTGAAGGTGCGGATGTAGGAAAAGGGGTTCAGGAGCAGAGAGTGAAGGTGCGGATGTAGGAAAAGGGGGTTCAGGAGCAGAGAGTGAAGGTGCGGATGTAGGAAAAGGAGGTTCAGGAGCAGAGAGTGATGGTGCGGATGTAGGAAAAGGGGTTCAGGAGCAGAGAGTGAAGGTGCGGATGTAGGAAAAGGGGGTTCAGGAGCAGAGTGGGAAGGTGCGCATGTAAAAAAAGGGGGTTCAGGAGCAGAGAGGGAAGGTGCGGATGTAGAAAAAGGGGGTTCAGGAGCAGAGAGAGAAGGTGTGGATGTAGGAAAAGGGGGTTCCAGAGCAGAGAGTGAAGGTGCGGATGTAGGAAAAGGGGGTTCAGGAGCAGAGAGGGAAGGTGCGGATGTAGGAAAAGGGGGTTCAGGAGCAGAGTGAAGGTGCGGATGTAGAAAAAGGGGGTTCAGGAGCAGAGAGAGAAGGTGTGGATGTAGGAAAAGGGGGTTCCAGAGCAGAGAGTGAAGGTGCGGATGTAGAAAAAGGGGGTTCAGGAGAACAGAGTGAAGGTGCGGATGTAGGAAAAGGGGGTTCAGGAACAGAGTGATGAGGCGGATGTAGGAAAAGGGGGTTCAGGAGCAGAGAGGGAAGGTGCGGATGTAGGAAAAGGGGGTTCAGGAGCAGAGAGTGAAGGTGCGGATGTAGGAAAAGGGGGTTCAGCAGCAGAGAGTGAAGGTGCAGATGTAGCAAAAGGGGGTTCAGGAGCAGAGATACGAGGCGGATGTAGGAAAAGGGGGTTCAGGAGCAGAGAGTGAAGGTGCGGATGTAGGAAAAGGGGGTTCAGGAGCAGAGAGTGAAGGTGCGGATGTAGGAAAAGGGGGTTCAGGAGCAGAGAGGGAAGGTGCGGATGTAGGAAAAGGGGGTTCAGGAGCAGAGAGTGAAGGTGCGGATGTAGGAAAAGGGGTTCAGGAGCAGAGAGTGAAGGTGCGGATGTAGGAAAAGGGGGTTCAGGAGCAGAGAGTGAAGGTGCGGATGTAGGAAAAGGGGGTTCAGGAGCAGAGAGTGAAGGTGCGGATGTAGGAAAAGAGGGGTTCAGGAGCAGAGAGTGAAGGTGCGGATGTAGGAAAAGGGGTTCAAGAGCAGAGAGTGAAGGTGCGGATGTAGGAAAAGGGGTTCAGGAGCAGAGAGTGAAGGTGCGGATGTAGGAAAAGGGGTTCAGGAACAGAGTGATGAGGCGGATGTAGGAAAAGGGGGTTCAGGAGCAGAGAGTGAAGGTGCGGATGTAGGAAAAGGGGGTTCAGGAGCAGAGAGTGAAGGTGCGGATGTAGGAAAAGGGGGTTCAGGAGCAGAGAGTGAAGGTGCGGATGTAGGAAAAGGGGGTTCAGGAGCAGAGAGTGAAGGTGCGGATGTAGGAAAAGGGGTTCAGGAGCAGAGAGTGAAGGTGCGGATGTAGGAAAAGGGGGTTCAGGAGCAGAGAGTGAAGGTGCGGATGTAGGAAAAGGGGGTTCAGGAGCAGAGAGTGAAGGTGCGGATGTAGGAAAAGGGGGTTCAGGAGCAGAGAGTGAAGGTGCGGATGTAGGAAAAGGGGTTCAGGAGCAGAGAGTGAAGGTGCGGATGTAGGAAAAGGGGGTTCAGGAGCAGAGAGTGAAGGTGCGGATGTAGGAAAAGGGGGTTCAGGAGCAGAGAGTGAAGGTGCGGATGTAGGAAAAGAGGGTTCAGGAGCAGAGAGTGAAGGTGCGGATGTAGGAAAAGGGGGTTCAGGAGCAGAGAGTGAAGGTGCGGATGTAGGAAAAGGGGGTTCAGGAGCAGAGTGAAGGTGCGCATGTAGGAAAAGGGGGTTCAAGAGCAGAGAGTGAAGGTGTGGATGTAGGAAAGGGGGGTTCAGGAGCAGAGTGAAGGTGCGGATGTAGAAAAAGGGGGTTCAGGAGCAGAGAGGGAAATTGCGCATGTAGGAAAAGGGGGTTCAGGAACAGAAAGAGTGAAGGTTCGGATGTAGGAAAAGGGGGTTCAGGAGCAGAGAGTGAAGGTGCGGATGTAGGAAAAGGGGGTTCAGGAGCAGAGAGTGAAGGTGCGGATGTAGGAAATGGGGGTTCAGGGGCAGAGAGTGAAGGTGCGGATGTAGGAAAAGGGGGTTCTAGAGCAGAGAGTGAAGGTGTGGATGTAGGAAAAGGGGTTCAGGAGCAGAGAGTGAAGGTGCGGATGTAGGAAAAGGGGGTTCAGGAGCAGAGAGTGAAGGTGCGGATGTAGGAAAAGGGGGTTCAGGAGCAGAGAGTGAAGGTGCGGATGTAGGAAAAGGGGTTCAGGAGCAGAGAGTGAAGGTGCGGATGTAGGAAAAGGGGGTTCAGGAGCAGAAGTGAAGGTGCGGATGTAGGAAAAGGGGGTTCAGGAGCAGAGAGTGAAGGTGCGGATGTAGGAAAAGGGGTTCAGGAGCAGAGAGTGAAGGTGCGGATGTAGGAAAAGGGGGTTCAGGAGCAGAGAGTGAAGGTGCGGATGTAGGAAAAGGGGGTTCAGGAGCAGAGAGTGAAGGTGCGGATGTAGGAAAAGGGGTTCAGGAGCAGAGAGTGAAGGTGCGGATGTAGGAAAAGGGGGTTCAGGAGCAGAGAGTGAAGGTGCGGATGTAGGAAAAAGGGGTTCAGGAGCAGAGAGTGAAGGTGCGGATGTAGGAAAAGGGGGTTCAGGAGCAGAGAGTGAAGGTGCGGATGTAGGAAAAGGGGTTCAGGAGCAGAGAGTGAAGGTGCGGATGTAGGAAAAGGGGTTCAGGAGCAGAGAGTGAAGGTGCGGATGTAGGAAAAGGGGGTTCAGGAGCAGAGAGTGAAGGTGCGGATGTAGGAAAAGGGGGTTCAGGAGCAGAGAGTGAAGGTGCGGATGTAGGAAAAGGGGGTTCAGGAGCAGAGAGTGAAGGTGCGGATGTAGGAAAAGGGGGTTCAGGAGCAGAGAGTGAAGGTGCGGATGTAGGAAAAGGGGGTTCAGGAGCAGAGAGTGAAGGTGCGGATGTAGAAAAAGGGGTTCAGGAGCAGAGAGTGAAGGTGCGGATGTAGGAAAAGGGGGTTCAGGAGCAGAGAGTGAAGGTGCGGATGTAGGAAAAGGGGGTTCAGGAGCAGAGAGTGAAGGTGCGGATGTAGAAAAGGGGGTTCAGGAGCAGAGAGTGAAGGTGCGGATGTAGGAAAAGGGGTTCAGGAGCAGAGTGATGAGTGCGGATGTAGGAAAAGGGGGTTCAGGAGCAGAGAGTGAAGGTGCGGATGTAGGAAAAGGGGGTTCAGGAGCAGAGAGTGAAGGTGCGGATGTAGGAAAAGGGGGTTCAGGAGCAGAGAGTGAAGGTGCGGATGTAGGAAAAGGGGGTTCAGGAGCAGAGAGTGAAGGTGCGGATGTAGGAAAAGGGGGTTCAGGAGCAGAGAGTGAAGGTGCGGATGTAGGAAAAGGGGGTTCAGGAGCAGAGAGTGAAGGTGCGGATGTAGGAAAAGGGGTTCAGGAGCAGAGAGTGAAGGTGCGGATGTAGGAAAAGGGGGTTCAGGAGCAGAGAGTGAAGGTGCGGATGTAGGAAAAGGGGGTTCAGGAGCAGAGAGTGAAGGTGCGGATGTAGGAAAAGGGGGTTCAGGAGCAGAGAGTGAAGGTGCGGATGTAGGAAAAGGGGTTCAGGAGCAGAGAGTGAAGGTGCGGATGTAGGAAAAGGGGTTCAGGAGCAGAGAGTGAAGGTGCGGATGTAGGAAAAGGGGTTCAGGAGCAGAGTGAAGGTGCGGATGTAGGAAAAGGGGGTTCAGGAGCAGAGAGTGAAGGTGCGGATGTAGGAAAAGGGGGTTCAGGAGCAGAGAGTGAAGGTGCGGATGTAGGAAAAGGGGTTCAGGAGCAGAGAGTGAAGGTGCGGATGTAGGAAAAGGGGTTCAGGAGCAGAGAGTGAAGGTGCGGATGTAGGAAAAGGGGTTCAGGAGCAGAGAGTGAAGGTGCGGATGTAGGAAAAGGGGGTTCAGGAGCAGAGAGTGAAGGTGCGGATGTAGGAAAAGGGGTTCAGGAGCAGAGAGTGAAGGTGCGGATGTAGGAAAAGGGGTTCAGGAGCAGAGAGTGAAGGTGCGGATGTAGGAAAAGGGGGTTCAGGAGCAGAGAGTGAAGGTGCGGATGTAGGAAAAGGGGTTCAGGAGCAGAGAGTGAAGGTGCGGATGTAGGAAAAGGGGGTTCAGGAGCAGAGAGTGAAGGTGCGGATGTAGGAAAAGGGGTTCAGGAGCAGAGAGTGAAGGTGCGGATGTAGAAAAGGGGTTCAGGAGCAGAGAGTGAAGGTGCGGATGTAGGAAAAGGGGTTCAGGAGCAGAGAGTGAAGGTGCGGATGTAGGAAAGGGGTTCAGGAGCAGAGAGTGAAGGTGCGGATGTAGGAAAAGGGGTTCAGGAGCAGAGAGTGAAGGTGCGGATGTAGGAAAAGGGGGTTCAGGAGCAGAAAGTGAAGGTGCGCATGTAAGAAAAGGGGGTTCAGGAGCAGAGAGGGAAGGTGCGGATGTAGAAAAGGGGGTTCAGGAGCAGAGAGGGAAGGTGCGGATGTAGGAAAAGGAGGTTCAGGAGCCAAGAGAGTGAAGGTGCGGATGTAGGAAAAGGGGGTTCAGGAGCAGAGAGTGAAGGTGTGGATGTAGCAAAAGGGGGTTCAGGAGCAGAGAGTGAAGGTGCAGATGTAGGAAAAGGGGGTTCAGGTGCAGAGTGAAGGTGCGGATGTAGCAAAAGGGGGTTCAGGAGCAGAGAGTGATGGGGCGGATGTAGGAAAAGGGGGTTCAGGAGCAGAGAGTGATGGTGCGGATGTAGCAAAAGGGGTTCAGGAGAACAGAGTGAAGGTGCGGATGTAGGAAAAGGGGGTTCAGGAGCAGAGAGTGAAGGTGCGGGTGTAGGAAAATGGGGTTCAGGAGCAGAGAGGGAAGGTGCGGATGTAGAAAAAGGGGGTTCAGGACCAGAGAGTGAAGGTGCGGATGTAGGAAAAGGGGGTTCAGGAGCAGAGAGGGAAGGTGCGGCTGTAGGAAAAGGAGGTTCAGGAACAGAGAGTGAAGGTTCGGATGTAGGAAAAGGGGGTTCAGGAGCAGAGAGTGAAGGTGCGGCTGTAGGAAAAGGGGGTTCAGGAACAGAGAGTGATGAGGTGGATGTACGAAAAGGGGATTCAGGAACAGAGTGATGGGGCGGAGGTAGGAAAAGGGGGTTCCGGAGAACAGAGTGATGGTACAGATGTAAGAAAAGGGTGTTCTGGAGCAGAGAGTGATGGTGCAGATGTAGGAAAAGGGGGTTCAGGAGCAGAGAGTGATGAGGCGGATGTAGGAAAAGGGGGTTCAGGAGCAGAGAGTGATGAGGCGGATGTAGGAAAAGGGGGTTCCGGAGCAGAGAGTGATGGTGCGGATGTAGGAAAAGGTGGTTCAGAAGCAGAGTGAAGGTGCGGATGTAGAAAAAGGGGGTTCAGGAGCAGAGAGTGATGAGGCGGATGTAGGAAAAGGGGGTTCAGGAGCACAGAGTGAAGGTGCGGATGTAGGAAAAGGGGGTTCAGGAGCAGAGTGAAGGTGCGGATGTAGGAAAAGGGGGGTCAGGAGCAGAGAGTGAAGGTGCGGGTGTAGGAAAATGGGGTTCAGGAGCCAAGAGAGTGAAGGTGCGGATGTAGGAAAAGGGGGTTCAGCAGCAGAGAGTGATGGGGCGGATGTAGCAAAAGGGGGTTCAGGAGCAGAGAGTGATGTCACACTTTTGGGGTTCAGAACCAATGGGGCATGAATGGTGTTCGGGCAGCTGTGGACGGGAGGACAGGGCGGCTTTGGCCCCGGGGGCTGTATTTCTAAACAGTGAGGATATGGACAGTGAAGAGGGTGAAGGTGAGGGTATTTGGAAAGGGAGGGGTCAGGGACTGATAGGGGGTGATGGTGGGACAAGGGGTTTTGGGTTGATTGTGGCGGACGTTCTGTTGTGGGGGGATGATACTTTTTGTTATGTGGGGCGTCCTGATACGTTGTTGCTCATTTCTTTATGGATACATCCTGTGTTTTCTCCTCAGTCGCTGTTACGTTGCGTGGTCTGTGTTTTTATAATGCACGGGGTGGGGGTGGGGGGGGTCTTACGCTTCAGCGCACCCCTCCCCCCCCAGGCTCAGCCTATTTTAGGAAACGTCTTCTTTTACTTTTGCATTTGAAGGTGACGAATGAACCGGAAACATCAGAAGTCATCATCGTAGCACAGGTACGGAGCCCTGGGCGCAGGATTGGGCCGCTCGGGCCGCCGCACCTGCTGTTCACTTATGTTATTTACAAAATAAAACAAAAAAGTGTCAAAACGGGTAATAGCAATAAAGTTCATGGAATGAAGCGTGTTCTTGTCAATAAACTTTATTGTCATAAGGGCCCTTCAAGGGAGGGGCCGGATCCTAGTTAGTGACCCCCTTTGCTATTAGATTTACCTTTGATATGAGATGCTGTTTTCTATCTACACCATGGCAAAATCATGAAAAACAGGTTGCAGTTTTTCACGTTTTTTTCACCTAATGGTAGCAGTATCATAATATTTTCTTTCTTGTTTAAATGCTCCTTAAAGCCTCTGGGACACAGCGAGACCGTAGAAAGCTGCCGGAGCTAAAGGAAGTGCGCGGTAATGACTGCGATCCGCTCAAACATCAAAGGGAACATCACCTTGAACTAATCCGCGGTGGAAAATAAAACCGCAAAATGTCTCTTTATAAAGCACCAGAGGGAAATAACTGCAAAATAACATTACTGCTGACAACCTGCCTGTATATCATGTGAGAGGTTGTCACAGCCCCGCCCCCTGTTACTCACTGATAGAAGGTGACCCCTGCAGACATAGTAGGGGTTGTACTCACGCAGCAGATATTCGGAGCTGTCGTGGTCATAGTCGTTGTCTTCGGGAAAGTGATTAATCCTGAAGCAACTTCCTTTGTAGAGACCTGAAGAAAAGGAGAAAAACAGTGGATGTGATTCTGCTCGAAACCTCCGGAGTCGCCCCTTAGATGATGAACTATGTCCTATTAAACTAATAGGTGTAAATGTAAAATAAATGAGTAAATACCCCACTTTAGCTGCTTTCAAACTGACATAATGGAAGTCAGGCTCAAGAGGTCCCATGTAACAGGCTGCAGTCAATTACCGTAGCTTTGGGAAGAAGTGCAGCTCAGCACTGAGGGGACAACAAAAAGACGAAGGATCTTCTGCTTTGAAAGGCTGATAACAGGGAGTAATAGACTGTATTCTCCTGTCCTACAGTCACCCTCTCCCCTGAAATGGCTGAAAACAGGGAGTAATAGATCGTATTCTCCTGTCCTACAGTCATCCTCTCCCCTGAAATGGCTGATAACAGGGGGCAATAGACTGTATTCTCCCGTCCTACAGTCATCCTCTCCCCTGAAATGGCTGATAACAGGGGGCAATAGACTGTATTCTCCTGTCCTACAGTCATCCTCTCCTCTGAAATGACTGATAACAGGAAGTAATAGATTGTATTCTCCTGTCTTACAGTCATCCTCTCCCCTGAAATGGCTGATAACAGGGAGCAATAGACTGGATTCTCCTGTCCTACAGTCATCCTCTCCCCTGAAATGGCTGATAACAGGGGGCAATAGACTGTATTCTCCTGTCCTACAGTCATCCTCTCCCCTGAAATGGCTGATAACAGGGGGCAATAGACTGTATTCTCCTGTCCTACAGTCATCCTCTCCCCTGATATGGCTGATAACAGGGGCAATAGACTGTATTCTCCTGTCCTACAGTCATCCTCTCCCCTGAAATGGCTGATAACAGGGGGTAATAGACTGTATTTTCCTGTCCTACAGTCATCCTCTCCCCTGAAATAGCTGATAACAGGGGGCAATAGACTGTATTCTCCTGTCCTACAGTCATCCTCTCCCCTGAAATGACTGATAACAGGGGGCAATAGACTGTATTCTCCTGTCATACAGTCATCCTCTCCCCTGAAATGGCTGATAACAGGGGGCAATAGACTGTATTCTCCTGTCCTACAGTCATCCTCTCCCCTGAAATGGCTGATAACAGGGGGAATAGACTGTATTCTCCGGTCCTACAGTCATCCTCTCCTCTGAAATAGCTGATAACAGGGGGCAATAGACTGTATTCTCCTGTCCTACAGTCATCCTCTCCACTGAAATGGCTGATAACAGGGGGCAATAGACTGTATTCTCCTGTCCTAC
The DNA here is from genome assembly GCA_033119425.1 of Bufotes viridis. NCBI lineage: Eukaryota > Metazoa > Chordata > Amphibia > Anura > Bufonidae > Bufotes > Bufotes viridis. The sequence continues at coordinate 274,231,575 of CM065594.1, read as the reverse complement.
AGTCATCCTCTCCCCTGAAATGACTAATAACAGGGGGCAATAGATTGTATTCTCCTGTCCTACAGTCATCCTCCCCCCTGAAATGGCTGATAACAGGGGGCAATAGACTGTATTCTCCTGTCCTACAGTCATCCTCTCCCCTGAAAGGGCTGATAACAGGGGGCAATAGACTGTATTCTCCTGTCTTACAGTCATCCTCTCCCCTGAAATGGCTGATAACAGGGAGCAATAGACTGTATTCTCCTGTCCTACAGTCATCCTCTCCCCTGAAATGGCTGATAACAGGAAGCAATATACTGTATTCTCCTGTCCTACAGTCATCCTCCCCCCCTGAAATGGCTGATAACAGGGAGCAATAGACTGTATTCTCCTGTCCTAAAGTCATCCTCTCCCCTGAAATGGCTGACAACAGGGAACATTATACTGTATTCTCCTGTCCTACAGTCATCCCCCCCCCCTGAAATGGCTGATAACAGGGAGCAATAGACTGTATTCTCCTGTCCTACAGTCATCCTCTCCTCTGAAATGGCTGATAACAGGGAGCAATAGATTGTATTCTCCTGTCCTACAGTCATCCTCTCCCTTAGATGGCTGATAACAGGGGGCAATAGACTGTATTCTCCTGTCCTACAGTCATCCTCTCCCCTGAAATGGCTGATAACAGGGGGCAATAGACTGTATTCTCCTGTCCTACAGTCATCCTCTCCTCTGAAATGGCTGATAACAGGGGGCAATAGACTATTCTACTGTTCTTCAGTCATCCTCTCCCCTGAAATGGCTGATAACAGGGGGCAATAGACTGTATTCTCCTGTCCTACAGTCATCCTCTCCCCTGAAATGGATGATAACACGGAGCAATCGACTGTATTCTCCTGTCCTACAGTCATCCTCTCCCCTGAAATGGCTGATAACGGAGCAATAGACTGTATTCTCCTGTCCTACAGTTATCCTCTCCCCTGAAATGGCTGATAACAGGGAGTAATAGATTGTATTCTCCTGTCCTACAGTCATCCTCTCCCCTGAAATGGCTGATAACAGGGAGTAATAGATTGTATTCTCCTGTTCTACAGTTATCCTCTCCCCTGAAATGGCTGATAACAGGGAATAATAGATTGTATTCTCCTGTCCTACAGTCATCCTCTCCCCTGAAATGGCTGATAACAGGGGGCAATAGACTGTATTCTCCTGTCCTACAGTCATCCTCTCCCCTGAAATGGCTGATAACAGGGGGCAATAGACTGTATTCTCCTGTCCTACAGTCATCCTATCCCCTGAAATGGCTGAGAACAGGGGGCAATAGACTGTATTCTCCAGTCCTACAGTCATCCTCTCCCCTGAAATGGCTGATAACAGGGAGCAATAGATTGTATTCTCCTGTCCTTCAGTCATCTCCTCCCCTGAAATGGCTGATAACAGGGGGCAATAGACTGTATTCTCCTGTCCTACAGTCATCCTCTCCCCTGAAATGGCTGATAACAGGAACCAATAGACTGTATTCTCCTGTCCTACAGTCATCCTCTCCTCTGAAATGGCTGATAACAGGGAGCAATAGACTGTATTCTCCTGTCCTACAGTCATCCTCTCCCCTGAAATGGCTGATAACAGGGGGAATAGACTGTATTCTCCTGTCCTACAATCATCCTCTCCCCTGAAATGGCTGATAACAGGGAGCAATAGAATGAATTCTCCTGTCCTACAGTCATCCTCTCCCCTGAAATGGCTGATAACAGGGGGCAATAGACTGTATTCTCCTGTCCTACAGTCATCCTCTCCCCTGAAATGGCTGATAATAGGGGGCAATAGACTGTATTCTCCTGTCCTACAGTCATCCTCTCCCCTGACATGGCTGATAACAGGGAGCAATAGACTGTATTCTCCTGTCCTACAGTCATCCTCTCCCCTGAAATGGCTGATAACAGGAACCAATAGACTGCATTCTCCTGTCCTACAGTCATCCTCTCCTCTGAAATGGCTGATAACAGGGAGCAATAGACTGTATTCTCCTGTCCTACAGTCATCCTCTCCCCTGAAATGGCTGATAACAGGGGGCAACAGACTGTATTCTCCTGTCCTATCCTACAGTCATCCTCTCCCATGAAATGGCTGATAACAGGGAGCAATAGACTGTATTCTTCTGTCCTACAGTCATCCTCTCCCCTGAAATGGCTGATAACAGGGAGCAATAGATTGTATTCTCTTGCCCTACAGTCGTCCTCTTCACTGAAATGGCTGATAACAGGGGGCAATAGACTGTATTCTCCTGTCATACAGTCATCCTCTCCCCTGAAATGGGTAATAACAGTGGGCAATAGACTATTCTCCTGTCCTACAGTCATCCTCTCCCCTGAAATGGCTGATAACAGCGAGCAATAGACTCTATTCTCCTGTCCTACAGTCATCCTCTCCCCTGAAATGGACGATAACACAGAGCAATCAACTGTATTCTCTTGTCCTACAGCAGTGCTTCTCAATTATTTTCTGTCATGCCCCCCCTAGGAAGAAGAAAACATTGCGCCCCCCCCCCCCCGCGCGACTGTAAATAGTATTATTTGTCTATAAAATTGTTATATGTACACCAATCTCCCCACAGGCGAGGGACATTAACACCCACATTGGAAGCGTTCATCTCCTGTGACCTGGAGCCCCCCCATACGGAGCCGCGCGCCCCCCACTATTTGAGAAACACTGTCCTACAGTCATCCTCTCCCATGAAATGGCTGATAACAGGGAGCAATAGACTGTATTCTCCTGACTTACAGTAATCCTCTCCCCTGAAATGGCTGATAACAGGGGGCAATAGATTGTATTTTCCTGTCCTACAGTCATCCTTTCCCCTGAAATGCTTGATAACAGGGGGCAATAGACTGTATTCTCCTGTCCTACAGTCATCTTCTTCCCTGAAATGGATGATAACATGGAGCAATTGACTGTATTCTCCTGTCCTACAGTCATCCTCTCCCCTGACATGGCTGATAACAGGGGCAATAGATTGTATTCTCGTGTCCTACAGTCATCCTCTCCCCTGAAATGGCTGATAACAGGGAGCAATAGACTGTATTCTCCTGTCCTACAGTCATCCTCTCCCCTCAAATGGCTGATAACAGGGGTAATAGACTGTATTCTCTTGTCCTACACTCATCCTCTCCCCTGAAATGGCTGATAACAGGGGGCAATAGACTGTATTCTCCTGTCCTACAGTCATCCTCTCCCCTGAAATGGCTGATAACAGAGGGCAATAGACTGTATTCTCCTGTCCTACAGTCATCCTCTCCCCTGAAATGGCTGATAACAGGGGGCAATAGACTGTATTCTCCTGTCCTACAGTCATCCTCTCCTCTGAAATAGCTGATAACAGGGGCAATAGACTGTATTCTCCTGTCCTACAGTCATCCTCTCCTCTGAAATAGCTGATAACAGGGGGCAATAGACTGTATTCTCCTGTCATACAGTCATCCTCCCCCCTGAAATGGCTGATAACAGGGGGCAATAGATTGTATTCTCCTGTCTTACAGTCATCCTCTCCCCTGAAATGGCTGATAACAGGGAGCAATAGACTGTTTTCTCCTGCCCTACAGTCATCCTCTCCCCTGAAATGGCTGATAACAGGGAGCAATAGATTGTATTCTCCTGTCCTACAGTCATCTCCTCCCCTGAAATGGCTGATAACAGGGGGCAATAGACTGTATTCTCCTGTCCTACAGTCATCCTCTCCCCTGAAATGGCTGATAACAGGGAGCAATAGATTGTATTCTCCTGTCCTACAGTCATCTCCTCCCCTGAAATGGCTGATAACAGGGGGCAATAGACTGTATTCTCCTGTCCTAAAGTCATCCTCTCCCCTGAAATGTCTGATAACAGGGGGCAATAGACTGTATTCTCCTGTCCTACAGTCATCCTCTCCCCTGCAATGGCTGATAACAGGAACCAATAGACTGTATTCTCCTGTCCTACAGTCATTTTCTCCTCTGAAATGGCTGATAACAGGGAGCAATAGACTGTATTCTCCTGTCCTACAGTCATCCTCTCCCCTGAAATGGCTGATAACAGGGGGCAATAGACTGTATTCTCCTGTCCTACAGTCATCCTCTCCCCTGAAATGGCTGATAACAGGGAGCAATAGACTGTATTCTCCTGTCCTACAGTCATCCTCTCCCCTGAAATGGCTGATAACAGGGGGAATAGATTGCATTCTCCTGTCCTACAATCATCCTCTCCCCTGAAATGGCTGATAACAGGGAGCAATAGAATGTATTCTCCTGTCCTACAGTCATCCTCTCCCCTGAAATGGCTGATAACAGGGGGCAATAGACTGTATTCTCCTGCCCTACAGTCATCCTCTCCCCTGAAATGGCTGATAATAGGGGGCAATAGACTGTATTCTCCTGTCCTACAGTCATCCTCTTCCCTGACATGGCTGATAACAGGGAGCAATAGACTGTATTCTCCTGTCCTACAGTCATCCTCTCCCCTGAAATGGCTGATAACAGGAACCAATAGACTGTATTCTCCTGTCCTACAGTCATCCTCTCCTCTGAAATGGCTGATAACAGGGAGCAATAGACTGTATTCTCCTGTCCCACAGTCATCCTCTCCCCTGAAATGGCTGATAACAGGGGGCAACAGACTGTATTCTCCTGTCCTATCCTACAGTCATCCTCTCCCATGAAATGGCTGATAACAGGGAGCAATAGACTGTATTCTCCTGTCCTACAGTCATCCTCTCCCCTGAAATGGCTGATAACAGGGAGCAATAGACTGTATTCTTCTGTCCTACAGTCATCCTCTCCCCTGAAATGGCTGATAACAGGGAGCAATAGATTGTATTCTCTTGCCCTACAGTCGTCCTCTCCACTGAAATGGCTGATAACAGGGGGCAATAGACTGTATTCTCCTGTCATACAGTCATCCTCTCCCCTGAAATGGGTAATAACAGTGGGCAATAGACTATTCTCCTGTCCTACAGTCATCCTCTCCCATGAAATTGCTGATAACAGGGAGCAATAGACTGTATTCTCCTGTCCTACAGTCATCCTCTCCCCTGAAATGGACGATAACACAGAGCAATCAACTGTATTCTCTTGTCCTACAGCAGTGCTTCTCAATTATTTTCTGTCATGCCCCCTAGGAAGAAGAAAACATTGCGTGCCCCCCCCGCGCGACTGTAAATAGTATTATTTGTCTATAAAATTGTTATATGTACACCAATCTCCCCACAGGCGAGGGCCATTAACACCCACAGTGGAAGCGTTCATCTCCTGTGACCTGGAGCCCCCCCATACGGAGCCGCGCGCCCCCCACTATTTGAGAAACACTGTCATACAGTCATCCTCTCCCATGAAATGGCTGATAACAGGGGGCAATAGACTGTATTCTCCTCTCCTACACTCATCCTCTCCCCTGAAATGGCTGATAACAGGGGGCAATAGACTGTATTCTCCTGTCCTACAGTCATCCTCTCCTCTGAAATAGCTGATAACAGGGGCAATAGACTGTATTCTCCTGTCCTACAGTCATCCTCTCCTCTGAAATAGCTGATAACAGGGGGCAATAGACTGTATTCTCCTGTCCTACAGTCATCCTCTCCCCTGAAATGGCTAATAACAGGGGGCAATAGATTGTATTCTCCTGTCCTACAGTCATCCTCCCCCCTGAAATGGCTGATAACAGGGGGCAATAGACTGTATTCTCCTGTCCTACAGTCATCCTCTCCCCTGAAATGGCTGATAACAGCGGGCAATAGACTGTATTCTCCTGTCTTACAGTCATCATCTCCCCTGAAATGGCTGATAACAGGGAGCAATAGACTGTATTCTCCTGTCCTACAGTCATCCTCTCCCCTGAAATGGCTGATAACAGGAAGCAATATACTGTATTCTCCTGTCCTACAGTCATCCTCCCCCCTGAAATGGCTGATAACAGGGAGCAATAGACTGTATTCTCTTGTCCTAAAGTCATCCTCTCCCCTGAAATGGCTGACAACAGGGAACAATAGACTGTATTCTCCTGTCCTACAGTCATCCTCCCCCCTGAAATGGCTGATAACAGGGAGCAATAGACTGTATTCTCCTGTCCTACAGTCATCCTCTCCTCTGAAATGGCTGATAACAGGGAGCAATAGATTGTATTCTCCTGTCCTACAGTCATCCTCTCCCCTTAGATGGCTGATAACAGGGGGCAATAGACTGTATTCTCCTGTCCTACAGTCATCCTCTCCCCTGAAATGGCTGATAACAGGGGGCAATAGACTGTATTCTCCTGTCCTACAGTCATCCTCTCCTCTGAAATGGCTGATAACAGGGGGCAATAGACTATTCTACTGTTCTTCAGTCATCCTCTCCCCTGAAATGGCTGATAACAGGGGGCAATAGACTGTATTCTCCTGTCCTACAGTCATCCTCTCCCCTGAAATGGATGATAACACGGAGCAATCGACTGTATTCTCCTGTCCTACAGTCATCCTCTCCCCTGAAATGGCTGATAACGGAGCAATAGACTGTATTCTCCTGTCCTACAGTTATCCTCTCCCCTGAAATGGCTGATAACAGGGAGTAATAGATTGTATTCTCCTGTCCTACAGTCATCCTCTCCCCTGAAATGGCTGATAACAGGGAGTAATAGACTGTATTCTCCTGTCCTACAGTCATCCTCTCCCCTGAAATGGCTGATAACAGGGAATAATAGATTGTATTCTCCTGTCCTACAGTCATCCTCTCCCCTGAAATGGCTGAGAACAGGGGGCAATAGACTGTATTCTCCTGTCCTACAGTCATCCTCTCCCCTGAAATGGCTGATAACAGGGAGCAATAGATTGTATTCTCCTGTCCTACAGTCATCTCCTCCCCTGAAATGGCTGATAACAGGGGGCAATAGACTGTATTCTCCTGTCCTACAGTCATCCTCTCCTCTGAAATGGCTGATAACAGGGAGCAATAGACTGTATTCTCCTGTCCTACAGTCATCCTCTCCTCTGAAATGGCTGATAACAGGGAGCAATAGACTGTATTCTCCTGTCCTACAGTCATCCTCTCCCCTGAAATGGCTGATAACAGGGGGAATAGACTGTATTCTCCTGTCCTACAATCATCCTCTCCCCTGAAATGGCTGATAACAGGGAGCAATAGAATGTATTCTCCTGTCCTACAGTCATCCTCTCCCCTGAAATGGCTGATAACAGGGGGCAATAGACTGTATTCTCCTGTCCTACAGTCATCCTATCCCCTGAAATGGCTGATAATAGGGGCAATAGACTGTATTCTCCTGTCCTACAGTCATCCTCTCCCCTGACATGGCTGATAACAGGGAGCAATAGACTGTATTCTCCTGTCCTACAGTCATCCTCTCCCCTGAAATGGCTGATAACAGGAACCAATAGACTGTATTCTCCTGTCCTACAGTCATCCTCTCCTCTGAAATGGCTGATAACAGGGAGCAATAGACTGTATTCTCCTGTCCTACAGTCATCCTCTCCCCTGAAATGGCTGATAACAGGGGGCAACAGACTGTATTCTCCTGTCCTATCCTACAGTCATCCTCTCCCATGAAATGGCTGATAACAGGGAGCAATAGACTGTATTCTCCTGTCCTACAGTCATCCTCTCCCCTGAAATGGCTGATAACAGGGAGCAATAGACTGTATTCTTCTGTCCTACAGTCATCCTCTCCCCTGAAATGGCTGATAACAGGGAGCAATAGATTGTATTCTCTTGCCCTACAGTCGTCCTCTCCACTGAAATGGCTGATAACAGGGGGCAATAGACTGTATTCTCCTGTCATACAGTCATCCTCTCCCCTGAAATGGGTAATAACAGTGGGCAATAGACTATTCTCCTGTCCTACAGTCATCCTCTCCCATGAAATTGCTGATAACAGCGAGCAATAGACTGTATTCTCCTGTCCTACAGTCATCCTCTCCCCTGAAATGGACGATAACACAGAGCAATCAACTGTATTCTCTTGTCCCACAGCAGTGCTTCTCAATTATTTTCTGTCATGCCCCCTAGGAAGAAGAAAACATTGCGCACCTCCCGCGACTGTAAATAGTATTATTTGTCTATAAAATTGTTATATGTACACCAATCTCCCCACAGGCGAGGGCCATTAACACCCACAGTGGAAGCGTTCATCTCCTGTGACCTGGAGCCCCCCCATACGGAGCCGCGCGCCCCTCACTATTTGAGAAACACTGTCCTACAGTCATCCTCTCCCATGAAATGGCTGATAACAGGGAGCAATAGACTGTATTCTCCTGACTTACAGTAATCCTCTCCCTGAAATGGCTGATAACAGGGGCAATAGATTGTATTTTCCTGTCCTACAGTCATCCATTCCCCTGAAATGCTTGATAACAGGGGGCAATAGACTGTATTCTCCTGTCCTACAGTCATCTTCTTCCCTGAAATGGATGATAACATGGAGCAATTGACTGTATTCTCCTGTCCTACAGTCATCCTCTCCCCTGACATGGCTGATAACAGGGGCAATAGATTGTATTCTCGTGTCCTACAGTCATCCTCTCCCCTGAAATGGCTGATAACAGGGAGCAATAGACTGTATTCTCCTGTCCTACAGTCATCCTCTCCACTCAAATGGCTGATAACAGGGGTAATAGACTGTATTCTCCTGTCCTACACTCATCCTCTCCCCTGAAATGGCTGATAACAGGGGGCAATAGACTGTATTCTCCTGTCCTACAGTCATCCTCTCCCCTGAAATGGCTGATAACAGGGGGCAATAGACTGTATTCTCCTGTCCTACAGTCATCCTCTCCCCTGAAATGGCTGATAACAGGTGGCAATAGACTGTATTCTCCTGTCCTACAGTCATCCTCTCCTCTGAAATAGCTGATAACAGGGGCAATAGACTGTATTCTCCTGTCCTACAGTCATCCTCTCCTCTGAAATAGCTGATAACAGGGGGCAATAGACTGTATTCTCCTGTCCTACAGTCATCCTCCCCCCTGAAATGGCTGATAACAGGGGGCAATAGATTGTATTCTCCTGTCTTACAGTCATCCTCTCCCCTGAAATGGCTGATAACAGGGAGCAATAGACTGTATTCTCCTGCCCTACAGTCATCCTCTCCCCTGAAATGGCTGATAACAGGGAGCAATATACTGTATTCTCCTGTCCTACAGTCATCCTCCCCCCTGAAATGGCTGATAACAGGGAGCAATAGACTGTATTCTCCTGTCCTACAGTCATCCTCTCCCCTGAAATGGCTGATAACAGGGAGCAATAGATTGTATTCTCCTGTCCTACAGTCATCTCCTCCCCTGAAATGGCTGATAACAGGGGGCAATAGACTGTATTCTCCTGTCCTAAAGTCATCCTCTCCCCTGAAATGTCTGATAACAGGGGGCAATAGACTGTATTCTCCTGTCCTACAGTCATCCTCTCCCCTGCAATGGCTGATAACAGGAACCAATAGACTGTATTCTCCTGTCCTACAGTCATTTTCTCCTCTGAAATGGCTGATAACAGGGAGCAATAGACTGTATTCTCCTGTCCTACAGTCATCCTCTCCCCTGAATTGGCTGATAACAAAGGACAATAGATTGTATTCTCCTGTCCTACAGTCATCCTCTCCCCTGAAATGGCTGATAACAGGGAGCAATAGACTGTATTCTCCTGTCCTACAGTCATCCTCTCCCCTGAAATGGCTGATAACAGGGAGCAATAGAATGTATTCTCCTGTCCTACAGTCATCCTCTCCCCTGAAATGGCTGATAACAGGGGGCAATAGACTGTATTCTCCTGTCCTACAGTCATCCTATCCCCTGAAATGGCTGATAATAGGGGGCAATAGACTGTATTCTCCTGTCCTACAGTCATCCTCTCCCCTGACATGGCTGATAACAGGGAGCAATAGACTGTATTCTCCTGTCCTACAGTCATCCTCTCCCCTGAAATGGCTGATAACAGGAACCAATAGACTGTATTCTCCTGTCCTACAGTCATCCTCTCCTCTGAAATGGCTAATAACAGGGAGCAATAGACTGTATTCTCCTGTCCTACAGTCATCCTCTCCCCTGAAATGGCTGATAACAGGGGGCAACAGACTGTATTCTCCTGTCCTATCCTACAGTCATCCTCTCCCATGAAATGGCTGATAACAGGGAGCAATAGACTGTATTCTCCTGTCCTACAGTCATCCTCTCCCCTGAAATGGCTGATAACAGGGAGCAATAGACTGTATTCTTCTGTCCTACAGTCATCCTCTCCCCTGAAATGGCTGATAACAGGGAGCAATAGATTGTATTCTCTTGCCCTACAGTCGTCCTCTCCACTGAAATGGCTGATAACAGGGGGCAATAGACTGTATTCTCCTGTCATACAGTCATCCTCTCCCCTGAAATGGGTAATAACAGTGGGCAATAGACTATTCTCCTGTCCTACAGTCATCCTCTCCCATGAAATTGCTGATAACAGCGAGCAATAGACTGTATTCTCTTGTCCCACAGCAGTGCTTCTCAATTATTTTCTGTCATGCCCCCCCTAGGAAGAAGAAAACATTGCGCACCCCCCCCCCCCGCGCGACTGTAAATAGTATTATTTGTCTATAAAATTGTTATATGTACACCAATCTCCCCACAGGCGAGGGCCATTAACACCCACAGTGGAAGCGTTCATCTCCTGTGACCTGGAGCCCCCCCATACGGAGCCGCGCGCCCCTCACTATTTGAGAAACACTGTCCTACAGTCATCCTCTCCCATGAAATGGCTGATAACAGGGAGCAATAGACTGTATTCTCCTGACTTACAGTAATCCTCTCCCCTGAAATGGCTGATAACAGGGGGCAATAGATTGTATTTTCCTGTCCTACAGTCATCCTTTCCCCTGAAATGCTTGACAACAGGGGGCAATAGACTGTATTCTCCTGTCCTACAGTCATCCTCTCCCCTGAAATGGCTGATAACAGGGAGCAATAGACTGTATTCTCCTGTCCTACAGTCATCCTCTCCACTGACATGGCTGATAACAGGGGCAATAGATTGTATTCTCGTGTCCTACAGTCATCCTCTCCCCTGAAATGGCTGATAACAGGGAGCAATAGACTGTATTCTCCTGTCCTACAGTCATCCTCTCCCCTGACATGGCTGATAACAGGGGCAATAGATTGTATTCTCGTGTCCTACAGTCATCCTCTCCCCTGAAATGGCTGATAACAGGGAGCAATAGACTGTATTCTCCTGTCCTACAGTCATCCTCTCCCCTCAAATGGCTGATAACAGGGGTAATAGACTGTATTCTCCTGTCCTACACTCATCCTCTCCCCTGAAATGGCTGATAACAGGGGGCAATAGACTGTATTCTCCTGTCCTACAGTCATCCTCTCCCCTGAAATGGCTGATAACAGAGGGCAATAGACTGTATTCTCCTGTCCTACAGTCATCCTCTCCCCTGAAATGGCTGATAACAGGGAGCAATAGACTGTATTCTCCTGCCCTACAGTCATCCTCTCCCCTGAAATGGCTGATAACAGGGAGCAATATACTGTATTCTCCTGTCCTACAGTCATCCTCCCCCCTGAAATGGCTGATAACAGGGAGCAATAGACTGTATTCTCCTGTCCTACAGTCATCCTCTCCCCTGAAATGGCTGATAACAGGGAGCAATAGATTGTATTCTCCTGTCCTACAGTCATCTCCTCCCCTGAAATGGCTGATAACAGGGGGCAATAGACTGTATTCTCCTGTCCTAAAGTCATCCTCTCCCCTGAAATGTCTGATAACAGGGGGCAATAGACTGTATTTTCCTGTCCTACAGTCATCCTCTCCCCTGCAATGGCTGATAACAGGGGGCAATAGACTGTATTCTCCTGTCCTACAGTCATTTTCTCCTCTGAAATGGCTGATAACAGGGAGCAATAGACTGTATTCTCCTGTCCTACAGTCATCCTCTCCCCTGAAATGGCTGATAACAGGGGACAATAGATTGTATTCTCCTGTCCTACAGTCATCCTCTCCCCTGAAATGGCTGATAACAGGGGGCAATAGACTATTCTACTGTTCTTCAGTCATCCTCTCCCCTGAAATGGCTGATAACAGGGGGCAATAGACTGTATTCTCCTGTCCTACAGTCATCCTCTCCCCTGAAATGGATGATAACACGGAGCAATCGACTGTATTCTCCTGTCCTACAGTCATCCTCTCCCCTCAAATGGCTGATAACGGAGCAATAGACTGTATTCTCCTGTCCTACAGTCCTCCTCTCCCCTGAAATGGCTGATAACAGGGAGTAATAGATTGTATTCTCCTGTCCTACAGTCATCCTCTCCCCTGAAATGGCTGATAACAGGGAGTAATAGATTGTATTCTCCTGTCCTACTGTCATCCTCTCCCATGAAATGGCTGATAACAGGGGGCAATAGACTGTATTCTCCTGTCCTACAGTCATCCTCTCCCCTGAAATGGCTGAAAACAGGGGGCAATAGACTGTATTCTCCTGTCCTACAGTCATCCTCTCCCCTGAAATGGCTGATAACAGGAACCAATAGACTGTATTCTCCTGTCCTACAGTCATCCTCTCCTCTGAAATGGCTGATAACAGGGAGCAATAGACTGTATTCTCCTGTCCTACAGTCATCCTCTCCCCTGAAATGGCTGATAACAGGGGGTAATAGATTGTATTCTCCTGTCCTACAGTCATCCTCTCCCCTGAAATGGCTGATAACAGGGAGCAATAGACTGTATTCTCCTGTCCTACAGTCATCCTCTCCCCTGAAATGGCTGATAACAGGGGGAATAGACTGTATTCTCCTGTCCTACAATCATCCTCTCCCCTGAAATGGCTGATAACAGGAACCAATAGACTGTATTCTCCTGTCCTACAGTCATCCTCTCCTCTGAAATGGCTGATAACAGGGAGCAATAGACTGTATTCTCCTGTCCTACAGTCATCCTCTCCCCTGAAATGGATGATAACACGGAGCAATCGACTGTATTCTCCTGTCCTACAGTCATCCTCTCCCCTCAAATGGCTGATAACGGAGCAATAGACTGTATTCTCCTGTCCTACAGTCCTCCTCTCCCCTGAAATGGCTGATAACAGGGAGCAATAGAATGTATTCTCCTGTCCTACAGTCATCCTCTCCCCTGAAATGGCTGATAACAGGGGGCAATAGACTGTATTCTCCTGTCCTACAGTCATCCTCTCCCCTGAAATGGCTGATAATAGGGGGCAATAGACTGTATTCTCCTGTCCTACAGTCATCCTCTTCCCTGACATGGCTGATAACAGGGAGCAATAAACTGTATTCTCCTGTCCTACAGTCATCCTCTCCCCTGAAATGGCTGATAACAGGAACCAATAGACTGTATTCTCCTGTCCTACAGTCATCCTCTCCTCTGAAATGGCTGATAACAGGGAGCAATAGACTGTATTCTCCTGTCCCACAGTCATCCTCTCCCCTGAAATGGCTGATAACAGGGGGCAACAGACTGTATTCTCCTGTCCTATCCTACAGTCATCCTCTCCCATGAAATGGCTGATAACAGGGAGCAATAGACTGTATTCTCCTGTCCTACAGTCATCCTCTCCCCTGAAATGGCTGATAACAGGGAGCAATAGACTGTATTCTTCTGTCCTACAGTCATCCTCTCCCCTGAAATGGCTGATAACAGGGAGCAATAGATTGTATTCTCTTGCCCTACAGTCGTCCTCTCCACTGAAATGGCTGATAACAGGGGGCAATAGACTGTATTCTCCTGTCCTACAGTCATCCTCTCCCCTGAAATGGACGATAACACAGAGCAATCAACTGTATTCTCTTGTCCTACAGCAGTGCTTCTCAATTATTTTCTGTCATGCCCCCCCTAGGAAGAAGAAAACATTGCGTGCCCCCCCCCGCGCGACTGTAAATAGTATTATTTGTCTATAAAATTGTTATATGTACACCAATCTCCCCACAGGCGAGGGCCATTAACACCCACAGTGGAAGCGTTCATCTCCTGTGACCTGGAGCCCCCCCATACGGAGCCGCGCGCCCCCCACTATTTGAGAAACACTGTCCTACAGTCATCCTCTCCCATGAAATGGCTGATAACAGGGAGCAATAGACTGTATTCTCCTGACTTACAGTAATCCTCTCCCCTGAAATGGCTGATAACAGGGGGCAATAGATTGTATTTTCCTGTCCTACAGTCATCCTTTCCCCTGAAATGCTTGATAACAGGGGGCAATAGACTGTATTCTCCTGTCCTACAGTCATCTTCTTCCCTGAAATGGATGATAACATGGAGCAATTGACTGTATTCTCCTGTCCTACAGTCATCCTCTCCCCTGACATGGCTGATAACAGGGGCAATAGATTGTATTCTCGTGTCCTACAGTCATCCTCTCCCATGAAATGGCTGATAACAGGGAGCAATAGACTGTATTCTCCTGTCCTACAGTCATCCTCTCCCCTGAAATGGCTGATAACAGGGGGCAATAGACTGTATTCTCCTGTCCTACAGTCATCCTCTCCCCTGAAATTGCTGATAACAGGGAGCAATAGACTGTATTCTCCTGTCCTACAGTCATCCTCTCCTCTGAAATAGCTGATAACAGGGGGCAATAGACTGTATTCTCCTGTCCTACAGTCATCCTCCCCCCTGAAATGGCTGATAACAGGGGGCAATAGATTGTATTCTCCTGTCCTACAGTCATCCTGTCCCCTGAAATGGCTGATAACAGGGAGCAATAGACTGTATTCTCCTGTCCTACAGTCATCCTCTCCCCTGAAATGGCTGATAACAGGGAGCAATATACTGTATTCTCCTGTCTTACAGTCATCCTCCCCCCTGAAATGGCTGATAACAGGGAGCAATAGACTGTATTCTCCTGTCCTACAGTCATCCTCTCCCCTGAAATGGCTGATAACAGGGAACAATAGACTGTATTCTCCTGTCCTACAGTCATCCTCTCCTCTGAAATGGCTGATAACAGGGAGCAATAGATTGTATTCTCCTGTCCTACAGTCATCCTCTCCCCTAAGATGGCTGATAACAGGGGGCAATAGACTGTATTCTCCTGTCCTACAGTCATCCTCTCCCCTGAAATGGCTGATAAAAGGGGGCAATAGACTGTATTCTCCTGTCCTACAGTCATCCTCTCCTCTGAAATGGCTGATAACAGGGGGCAATAGACTATTCTACTGTTCTTCAGTTATCCTCTCCCCTGAAATGGCTGATAACAGGGGGCAATAGACTGTATTCTCCTGTCCTACAGTCATCCTCTCCCCTGAAATGGATGATAACACGGAGCAATCGACTGTATTCTCCTGTCCTACAGTCATCCTCTCCCCTCAAATGGCTGATAACGGAGCAATAGACTGTATTCTCCTGTCCTACAGTCCTCCTCTCCCCTGAAATGGCTGATAACAGGGAGTAATAGATTGTATTCTCCTGTCCTACAGTCATCCTCTCCCCTGAAATGGCTGATAACAGGGAGTAATAGATTGTATTCTCCTGTCCTACTGTCATCCTCTCCCATGAAATGGCTGATAACAGGGGGCAATAGACTGTATTCTCCTGTCCTACAGTCATCCTCTCCCCTGAAATGGCTGAAAACAGGGGCAATAGACTGTATTCTCCTGTCCTACAGTCATCCTCTCCCCTGAAATGGCTGATAACAGGAACCAATAGACTGTATTCTCCTGTCCTACAGTCATCCTCTCCTCTGAAATGGCTGATAACAGGGAGCAATAGACTGTATTCTCCTGTCCTACAGTCATCCTCTCCCCTGAAATGGCTGATAACAGGGGGCAATAGATTGTATTCTCCTGTCCTACAGTCATCCTCTCCCCTGAAATGGCTGATAACAGGGAGCAATAGACTGTATTCTCCTGTCCTACAGTCATCCTCTCCCCTGAAATGGCTGATAACAGGGGGAATAGACTGTATTCTCCTGTCCTACAATCATCCTCTCCCCTGAAATGGCTGATAACAGGGAGCAATAGAATGTATTCTCCTGTCCTACAGTCATCCTCTCCCCTGAAATGGCTGATAACAGGGGGCAATAGACTGTATTCTCCTGTCCTACAGTCATCCTCCCCCCTGAAATGGCTGATAACAGGGAGCAATAGATTGTATTCTCCTGTCCTACAGTCATCCTCCCCCCTGAAATGGCTGATAACAGGAAGCAATAGACTGTATTCTCCTGTCCTACAGTCATCCTCTCCCCTGAAATGGCTGATAACAGGGAGCAATAGATTGTATTCTCCTGTCCTACAGTCATCCTCTCCCCTGAAATGGCTGATAACAGGGAGCAATAGACAGTATTCTCCTGTCCTACAGTCATCCTCCCCCCTGAAATGGCTGATAACAGGGGCAATAGACTGCATTCTCCTGTCCTACAGTCATCCTCTCCCCTGAAATGGCTAATAACAGGGAGCAATAGACTGTATTCTCCTGTCCTACAGTCATCCTCTCCCCTGAAATGGCTGATAACTGGTGGCAATAGACTGTATTCTCCTGTCCTACAGTCATCCTCTCCCCTGAAATGGCTGATAACAGGGGTCAATAGACTGTATTCTCCTGTCCTACAGTCATCCTCTCCCCTGAAATGGCTGATAACTGGGAGCAATAGACTGTATTCTGCTGTCCTACAGTCATCCTCTCCCCTGAAATGGCTGATAACAGGGAGCAATAGACTGTATTCTTCTGTCCTACAGTCATCCTCTCCCCTGAAATGGCTGATAACAGGGAGCAATAGACTGTATTCTCCTGACTTACAGTAATCCTCTCCCCTGAAATGGCTGATAACAGGGGGCAATAGATTGTATTTTCCTGTCCTACAGTCATCCTTTCCCCTGAAATGCTTGATAACAGGGGGCAATAGACTGTATTCTCCTGTCCTACAGTCATCTTCTTCCCTGAAATGGATGATAACATGGAGCAATTGACTGTATTCTCCTGTCCTACAGTCATCCTCTCCCCTGACATGGCTGATAACAGGGGCAATAGATTGTATTCTCCTGTCCTACAGTCATCCTCTCCCCTGAAATGGCTGATAACAGGGAGCAATAGACTGTATTCTCCTGTCCTACAGTCATCCTCTCCCCTGAAATGGCTGATAACAGGAACCAATAGACTGTATTCTCCTGTCCTACAGTCATCCTCTCCTCTGAAATGGCTGATAACAGGGAGCAATAGACTGTATTCTCCTGTCCTACAGTCATCCTCTCCCCTGAAATGGCTGATAACAGGGGGCAACAGACTGTATTCTCCTATCCTACAGTCATCCTCTCCCATGAAATGGCTGATAACAGGGAGCAATAGACTGTATTCTCCTGTCCTACAGTCATCCTCTCCCCTGAAATGGCTGATAACAGGGGGCAATAGATTGTATTCTCCTGTCCTACAGTCATCCTCTCCCCTGAAATGGCTGATAACAGGGAGCAATAGACTGTATTCTCCTGTCCTACAGTCATCCTCTCCCCTGAAATGGCTGATAACAGGGGGCAATAGACTGTATTCTCCTGTCCTACAGTTATCCTCTCCCCTGAAATGGCTGATAACAGGGGGCAATAGACTGTATTCTCCTGTCTTACAGTCATCCTCTCCCCTGAAATGGCTGATAACAGGGAGCAATAGACTGTATTCTCCTGTCCTACAGTCACCCTCTCCCCTGAAATGGCTGATAACAGGGAGCAATAGACTGTATTCTCCTGTCCTACAGTCATCCTCTCCCCTGAAATGTCTGATTACAGGGAGCAATAGACTGTATTCTCCTGTCCTACAGTCATCCTCTCCCCTGAAATGGCTGATAACAGGGGGCAATAGACTGTATTCTACTGTCCTACAGTCATCCTCTCCTCTGAAATGGCTGATAACAGGGAGCAATAGACTGTATTCTCCTGTCCTACAGTCATCCTCTCCCTTGAAATGGCTGATAACAGGGGGCAATAGACTGTATTCTCCTGTCCTACAGTCATCCTCTCCCCTGAAATGGCTGATAACAGGGGGCAATAGACTGTATTTTCCTGTCCTACAGTCATCCTCTCCCCTGCAATGGCTGATAACGGGGGGCAATAGACTGTATTCTCCTGTCCTACAGTCATCCTCTCCCCTGAAATGGCTGATAACAGGAGGCAATAGACTGTATTCTCCTGTCCTACAGTCATCCTCTCCCCTGAAATGGCTGATAACAGGGGGCAATAGACTGTATTCTCCTGTCCTACAGTCATCCTCTCCACTGAAATGGCTGATAGCAGGGAGCAATAGACTGTATTCTCCTGTCCTTTAGTAATTATCATAGAAAACATCCTGCCACCATAGAAGTCCAATAGCCTCCACAGTAGAAGCTCTCTAGCCACTACACAACTTCATACTCCACAGAAGACTTTTATAGTCAAATAATTCCAACCACCACAGTGGACCCCTGAGCCAAATAAGACTTTAACATAGAAAACTTCGAGCCACCACAGAAGAACTCCAACCACACAAAGACCCCAGCCACTACAGCAGAAGACCTTCAGCTACCCTCAAGAACTCCAGCCACTGCAGAACTGTAGGCTCCACAGCAACCCTCCAACCAACATAGTAGATTACCCAAAAGCCATCGTTGAAAACTAGAGATGAGCAAAATTTTCAAACATTCGATTCGTCGGTATGCCGAATTTTTCGGAAAAAATTTGTTGTCAGGCCCCTTTCTCTTCGTTACTACATCTCTCCCACCTCCAATCCTTCTCCATTGCGGCATAGTGCCTGATGAAGGCCGTACTGGCCGAAAACGTTCGCGCACTTGTATTGGCCGCACATGTACCAATAAAATCATTTGTGATTTTCTACTACCTTTGGGCTGTGATTTACGTAGAAGAATAGGATAAAGCTGTTCTAGGGGATGGATTTCAGTGGCGTTGGGCATTCTATGGATGCAATACATTCTAAGGATATAACACATATTCGGAGTGGGTCACCTATATCCGTACAAATAAGGATGAACGGCGCAATGTTTAAGAAAGATGCTCATTTATGAAGGACATAAAGAAACGTATAATACCATTATATCTGTCTATATAAAGATAAGATCCCAAAAACGTATAGATTCTTTTATGGTGGATGTTTGGGTTCTGATTGGTTTTGGACCACCCAAATTTGTGTCTATCCTAATGCGTTCCACCGATGATCGCCACGGACCGAAAGTGGATTTGTCTCCCGGTCCCGAGAAAAATAGCGATCCGCCCGGCTATGGGCATTCAATGGGGCACATACTGGGTTTGTCTTTTAAAGGGGCAGGCTTCCCCCTTTTTCATTCACTACTTAATTTGACACCCTTTTCATATTATTCACGGTCAGATGTTTCCCATGAGCACCCGTGAATCGGAAGTGACATCATCCTGTGGCCCCTCCCCACCATGTGCTCCTTCTAATGGGGTGATTACATTGTAAGGTATTTAAATCCACAGGTAGTTTGTTTGTATATGTCTTCTGTATTTGTATGTACATTTATTGCTCCTGAAGAAGGGGGTATCTTCTGTAAACCCCCGAAACGCGTTGAGCCTTGATTGGAATAAAGGGAATTTTCCAGAAGTACCGTCCGTGGTGACTGCGGTTATTCCTGTGACTCTACAAGCGATCCTGGCAGGGGAGTGTGGCCAATGGCTGTCTTGAGCTTTATCCCATAGACTGCCTCCCCTTGTGAAGTGAGTTATTTGTACATTTAGAATTTCCTTTTGATTGATGCTTTTAGCCATGTTTTAATGCTTTTATGCAAATTGGCTTCCAACGGTGCATTAGGTCATTGACCCTGCTCTTTATTTTATCCTGTTACTATTGGCTACCGTCTGTCGAATGTTCTTTTTAGCCAAACTGGTTTTACTATCATATTTATACCTAGTCTGGTGATTGGCGCCTTGGAAGGTGGGTGGGCCGTTTGTTATTCTCTCCATTACTGAATGCCTTTGCCTTGATGCATATCTGACCACCACTGGCAGCCTCTCACCACTTTTTTGGGATATACCTCTTCCCTTCTTTCTGGACTTCCGTTTTTCTTCACCTCTTCAGGTTGGCGCCTGTCCGTTATTTTCAATACTTCCTTTTGATCCTTTCTGGGGTAATACTGTGACTAACACTCGTTTTATGTCGTTTTTGTCCCCTTCTCCTCCTCTAGAGTGTTGAGGTGGCAGCAGCATCAGGAGACCAAAGAGTGGCACAACGACAGAGTCTGGAGGTGGCGGCAGCATCAGGAGGTCACAGAGTGGCACAATGACAGAGTCTGGAGGTGGCGGCAGCATCAGGAGGTTACAGAGTGGCACAATGACAGAGTGTGGAGGTGGCAGCAGCAGCATCAGGAGGAGGCCACAGAGTGGCACGATGACAGAGTGTGGAGTTGGCAGCAGGAACATCAGGAGGCCACAGAGTGGCACAATGACAGAGTCTGGAGGTGGCGGCAGCATCAGGAGGTCACAGAGTGGCACAATGACAGAGTGTGGAGGTGGCAGCAGCAGCATCAGGAGGAGGCCACAGAGTGGCACGATGACAGAGTGTGGAGTTGGCAGCAGGAACATCAGGAGGTCACAGAGTGGCACAATCACAGAGTCTGGAGGTGGCGGCAGCATGGTGGGTGTAAGAAGGAGCACTTGGCATCAGATGTGTGGCATAAGGCGTGTGGCAGCATCAGAATAGTAGCTGAGGCAGGTAGCCAGAAGAAACCGGTCTCTTTTGTCAAGGTTTTTGTGACCACAAATCAAGTGTGGCTGCCCAGTAGTCCAGCTGATTTTCAATGACGGCTGGCAGGGAGTACTCCAAGTATGCCATCACCTGCTCGTTCAGGTTCTTCTCTATGCCTAGCTGCTGGCGAGTAGTTTCTTTACTAGGTGGGTGAAGAAAGCTGCTCATCAGCAACTCTAGACTCAGGCTGCTGCTGCTGATGGAGCTGGTACTGCTCCTGCCACCCCCCCCCCCCACCACCACCTAGCAGCCATGGCAGTGGAACGTGAGCGCAGAGGGCCCCCCCGGTCAGACCTGCGAGAGGATGGACGATGGCGCAGATAGGCAGTGGCCAACTGACTACATAGGATGTCTCTATAGTAGTTCAGTTTGTCCTCCCTCTCAGCGGGTGTAAAAAATGCCCCCATTTTGGACTGGTAGCGAGGGCCCAACAAGGTGGAAAGCCACGAGTCATCCCTCTGCCGAATGGTGACAATTCGGCTGTCACTACGCAAGCAACTGAGCATGCATCGGGCCATTTGTGCAAGTAAAACAATGGGACTCCCTGCCTCCATCTCCACGGTATACTGCCATGGTGTGTCCGGGTCCTCTGCCTCGTCTTCCTCATCGCCCTGTAGCTCCCCCGGCTGCTCCTGCTCCTCCTCTCCTGTCACCTGTGTAGAAAAAACCACCCATTTCGCTACACATTGCCCGTGCTCCAATGTCCTCCTCCTCCTCCAGTTCAGCCCCCACAGGGCTCATGTGGCCTTGAGATTTAGGCGTCACATCTCCAGTCCCCTGACCAGCCAGATTTACCAGCATCTGTTCCAGGACATGAAGCAGTGGAATTACATCGTTCATCCTGTAGTCCTGGCGACTGACAAATAACGTGGCCTCCTCAAAGGGCCTGAGCAAACGGCAGATGTCACGCATGAGCTGCCACTGGCTGACATCGAAGTTACACAGAGGGGTAATCCTGTCCACTTGCACCCCAATAACAAGAACGGTTTGCTGATTATACAGAGCTGTATAATTGCAATTTGGATCCGCAGTCAGTGCAGCAAGGTGTAATCGGATTGTTCCTATTACCCAGGCTGTAACCTCCCCTACTGAACCCTGTTCTACATAAATGCTGTGGAATGATTCCTCCCTATCCTTTCCCTATACCTTGAATAATTTTTCCCTGAACTTGTAAATCGTTTTTTTAGCACAAATATCATTTTTTTAACACTGTCCCTAGCGCCTGCTGACATCTCTCCCTGCACTAAGTACACTGGTAAATGGCAGAATCTAAGATGGCTGCCTCTATTTATTGGGCTGTGACATCACAGGGCTGACTGGCTGCTGATTGGCTGCATGCATGTCAGTATGGGTGATCCCGCCTTCCCAGAGTTCCTTGCTCCATGTCCTCACACATGCAGCAGCCATTTTAGAAATCAAATTTTTCCTGAAATTCGGATCGAATTCCACTTCATCAGCTTCGATTCGCTCATCTCTATTGAAAACCATACCCACAACAGAATATCAGCTGTCTTAGAAGACCTAACCACCACAGCAGAAGGTGATACTCCCACTGGAGAAGACCCACATATCCCAGTATAAGAGAGCATGAGATCCATACAACCCAGTATAAGACCCAAACATACAGTATAAGATATAGATAAGATATACTGTAACACAAAACCTACCTGCGACAGTAGAAGACCCTTCCCACCACATTGTTGGAAGACATTTGTTCCTCAGAAGACCCAAACGCCACAAAGAAAAACCGAATCATCTCAATAGATGTACCATTCACCTGATGATCCAATTGTCCTCATAGAAGACCCAACTACCATGGCAGAGGCCCACTCATAGGAGTATAGGACCTGTAGCTGGCCAGCTAAGACCTGCCCTAGGTTGCTAATATGACTTACATGTTTATATAGCTAGACCTGCCAATACATTTAATACAGTTTCTATGTTTAGATATTAGAGGCAGAAAGATAGTTATTTACTGTGACTTCATGTTTCTGGATGTCATGTAACAGTTATATATTGTGTTCACAGAAGCAGAAAAGATAATATGCCTTTAAGATTCAGTAAATGAATGTGAAGTAAGCTTAATGACACAGCAGAATTAGCAACAGAAAGCATAGAGTTAAGCTGTTGTTACTGCCCAGGAGTCTTAACCAATCACAGCCAACCTCACACTGAGCAGGAGTCTTAACCAATCACAGCCAATCTTACACTCAGCCTGTGTGGGAAATCCCCTGGCAGAATCTTCTGGAGTCAGTATAGACCAGAGAAGAGGAGCTGAACAGACACATCCAGTCAGAGCTGTGTTTTATGGGAACAAGAGGCCAAATAGGTATTTAGAACAGTTATATAATCTTCATATCGTTAATACTGTGATCAGAACTATATACTCAGACCAGTTGTATATGTTTGTTTACAGTTCCACCAAACTGCGACCAAACTACGCAAATCATATCGCAAACTGCGCAAATAGAACTATTGGTTAAACCTAAGATATGCCTCTCAGAGAGAATAAAGTGCTTAAATAACTTAAGGTGAGAGTACAGATACTGAAAAAAGAAATATATCCACCATTTTATGTTGAATGACAAGATTGAACAGTTGAACTGCCATTTTGTGATACTTTATTCAACACGTGTTTTGTACATGAACTATCTGCTGCGGAGGTGGCAGTGTTATATATGAAGAAAAGTTGAAGTTAATAAAGAAGTTATTTTAAGCATTTGATGTGCTCTTTAAACCTACTGCTTCCATAGAACGGCGCTAGAAGAATTAGCTCAAAAGAAACAAGACTGAAGCAGAGTAATAGACAGTCTGGTTGGACTAAAAGGTTAGAGATATCAAATTCTTCTAATGCCACAGGGCAAAAGGCACTTCATCGTGCTGCGCATGCCACAGGACCTAACTGCCATAGTTTGAATCTGTGGACAACAGAGTAGAAGAACCAACCGTGTAGGATGAAGACCAACTAAAACAACAGACAGACCAATATATTGGGTTATAAGAGCTAACTGCCATAATAGATGACCCAACCATCTTGCTGGAAGAATCCACTACCACAGTAGAAAGACCAAGACATAAGCGCCATACGTGCCATAGTAAAAGGCGTAACTATCTAAATAGTAGAACTTCTTGGTAGAAGATTCAGTCATTTTGGTAGGGGACAACTATTACAGTAAAAACACCCAGATACAGACCAAAAGCTAACGCCATAGAAGAACATTTAGCCATCTCAGCATCTTACTACTAAAGGTAGAAGACTCAACTGTCTTGTTTGCAGACCCCACTACGACAATGGAAGACTCAAACGTCTCAGGAGAATATTGTCCTACCATGGCCGACCCAGTCATTGGAGTACAAGACCCAACCATCTCAGTAGAATACCCAGTCATCAGAAGACCCAACAACCATAGATGAAAAACCAACCCTATCTGTAGACAGCTCATCCACCACAGTAGAAGCCAAACCACTATGCTTTCTACCCCTTTTCTATAAGGGTTCCATATGATTGCGCACTTCTCTTGATCAGCACATGTTTTCTCCTAACATTTTTGGTAGTGGTTGCTATGGAAATTTCTGGGGCCCATGTCCAAGGGCCCATATTTACCTACATCTCTCTACAACCTAGAAGATGACAGTAAAAAACTGCTATAACTGTGGATGTAAACAGGCCACCATACAAAACGTTTGCCCTGTCTCTGGACTCCAGGTTGTCACCCCCGTTTCTCCTCTGTACTGGAACTTTGCCGTTTAGTCTCCAGGAGCGAGAGTTGCGATATTGGAAGTGAGATGTAAATGCATTTTTTAAAACATCTAAAACGTTCACACCTTGGGCTGTCGTGTAAAACTAGGACATGTCTTCACCGGAAAAAGTGCGAACAGAGTCAGGGAAATGCGGTGCAGGTTGGAAGAGATTGTACGCTGTCACAAATAAGGTTTAATAGAGAGAAATAACATGGTGTGGTGTCAGGGAGCGGTGCTGAGAGCGGACATGTGTCTCCAGCGCCGGGGCTCAGATGTGACTCAGTGGACAGCTCCGGGAGACAGGAGAACGAGACTTCCTAATGAATGAGAGGGACAGAGCTGGGGGGAATCTCCTGCTGGCGGGCGCTTCTCCCCGATTACTAGCCAAATGCCACATCACAGATACAAGCGCAGGGCGGCGTGTTTACGGCTGTCAGCTCCAATGATCGTTCATCCCAACACAAAGCTTGGTGGATGGATGGCGGTGTAACGGACCGTTGCTGCAGACAAGGGGTAAAAACCGTTTAGGCGATCGGCCCCCTTTACAGAGATATAGGCACAGCTACTGCAGAACACCAAACTCCCGAACTGGATACAAAATAGCACTCCAACTCCCGTACTGGAACCTCCCAAATAGCTGCTAGCAGACGAACAGGAAAAGCAGACAATCAGCTTACACTCCTGGCAATCAGTCTCTAACAGCATACAGTGAATCCCCCCAAGAACGAGACGAGGCTCCGTATTGATGGTAAACAGGAATTCTAACATTTATTAACGGCTACCTGCCTGGTATTTATCCAGATCTCCCACCTGGTGGACACTCCCTAGAGGACCAGAAGGAAGACTGCGACACGGGATACAGCAGCCAATCACACACATTGGGACAATACAGACACCCCCAGCATATCCCTCCCCTCTGCCTGTGATACCATCACCCTACATGGGTAATGCAATCATCACAGGCAGACGAATACACAATGTCTTCTGTCCTGGAGACAATTGAGGAGTCATTCAATTATCTCTCAGGACAAAGGGAAATCGCCAATACACATGTGGGGACAATAGGACAGACATCACTATTCAATACACAATGTCCCACCCTTTACAATACACACAGACATTTCAGAGACAAGACTCCATTATGCACATGGGGACACAGAACAAGCATTACTGTTAAAATACACCAGGTAAGACACATTACATTAAAACTATACATTTAACATATCCCCAGATAGCTCAGGTCTGAGCGCACATTATTAAGTGAATGGCGCTCAGACCACACGAATACAGTTTAATCGCCATGGAGCCAAAGTCTTTACAGTCAGTTTCATACGAATGGGCTCCATGGGATTCCTATCTGGGGTATAACACATTCAACCAAAACTACCGAACCCCAGGCAGAAAAGCACGAATTAAGCTTTTCTGCAGGTAAAAAGATGTCTTTTAACAGGGGGCCATAGTCCAAAGGCAGCAGGCGAGCAACCAGGTTTCTCCAATGCAATGTGGCGAGATTGGTCTCGTCACATCTCTCCCCTTTTCCAAACAGACTAACAGGGTATCTGACCTCCTGCCGGTCAGTGCCCTTGTTAGTCCAGCAGCCCACCCACAAAACACAATCAACAGCACAGCCCACCCACAATAAATAGTTACTGCAACTGGGTAGAGGAGAAGCTTGTCCATGTCCAGGTGCCTCACCACGGCTGTGCTGGGTACGGGTACGCTGACTTGGTGGGGTGCTGCATGGGCAGAGACCCGCGTCACTCTGCCCTGTTGCTAGCGCTACGGGGAGGGTAGCCTGGTTGAAGCCTGGTTGTTGGAGGGGGAGACCGACTGTCTCCCCTTTAGATATACCGTCCTGCTGCTGGAGACCGACTGTCTCCCCTTCGGTTACACAGCTCTGCTGCTGGGGAAAGGAGACTGAGCTCTCTATTCCCTGCCCATTAATGATCCTCCGCTGGGGAGAGGTGGTAGTAAGCTCCTCTCCCATACATTCCTTCCTCCTCAGTGGAGGGAGACCAACTGTCTCTCCTCCCAATACAGAGTCCTGCTGCTGGAGAAAGGAGACTGGGCTCTCTATTCCCTGCTGGTTACTCTGCCGCTGGGGACTGGAGACCGGGCTCCCAATTCCCAACAAATAATACTGCCGCTGGGGAATGGAGACCGGGCTCCCAATCCCGAAAAATCACGCTGCTGCTGTGGGGCAGGAACAACTACCTCTGCCCCCTGTAGCTCAGCTCTGCCGCTGGGGAATGGAGCTCAGGCTCCCAATTCCCTGCAATATCTCCCGCTGGGGAATGGAGCTCAGGCTCCCAATTCCCTGCAATATCTCCCGCTGGGGAATGGAGCTCAGGCTCCCAATTCCCTGCAATATCTCCCGCTGGGGAATGGAGCTCAGGCTCCCAATTCCCTGCAATACCGGTGGAGAGACCTCGGTCCCATCTCCACCTGCCGCCTGGGGTTCCTCCCAGTAAATTTCAATAATATCTTCCCAGCGGAATGGGTCTGGAACTGGATCTGTCACCTTGCTGTCCTGCTGAGCCTTCCCAATGGAGTGGAAGAGATCTCGGTAGTCCTGCTCCAGTTCCCACTCCAGGGTTGCCAGGTGAGCCAGGTCTTGCTCTACCTCATGGGGGTCATCCCCGTCATGCCTAGCCTCCCTCTCGTAGAAAATGTCCTGAAGTCTGTTCTGCGCAGGACTCCCGAAGTCAGGCTCTGCAAAGGACTCCCATAACAAGCCAGAACCATCAAACTCCTCTCCCTCTGGCTTGTCATGCTCGGCTGTCCAGGGTATATACTGTGCCATATACCACCAGAGCGCCTGGTAGGCATTCTCCAGCCATAGCTCCTGCCATACCCGGTGCTCTAGTTCCTTCACCCATTCATCCAGGGGCTGCTCTCCCAGAAAGGGCATCCGCAGGGCCACTTGCTTCTGCCACCGCTGCTCTTCACTGGGGAGACTCTCACCCCGCTGGTATTGTACATTGTCCAGGGCCTGGTACCAGATGCCTTTCCTTAATGCATCCCGGCCATCCAGGTCCTCCTCCTCGTATGAC
Organism: Bufotes viridis; assembly: GCA_033119425.1. Classification (NCBI taxonomy): domain Eukaryota; kingdom Metazoa; phylum Chordata; class Amphibia; order Anura; family Bufonidae; genus Bufotes; species Bufotes viridis. The sequence continues at coordinate 274,204,127 of CM065594.1, read as the reverse complement.
ACTGCTGGTTCCATTCTGTTGCTTTTAGGGTCGCTGTACTGGGACATGCGTTGCCCCCACTTGTAAATCCAAGGAAATGGTGTCTCCTGTAGCTGTCCTTCTGGCTGTAGGAACGATCCCGCTGCTCGCCACCAATTGTAACGGACCGTTGCTGCAGACAAGGGGTAAAAACCGTTTAGGCGATCGGCCCCTTTACAGAGATATAGGCACAGCTACTGCAGAACACCAAACTCCCGAACTGGATACAAAATAGCACTCCAACTCCCGTACTGGAACCTTCCCAAATAGCTGCTAGCAGACGAACAGGAAAAGCAGACAATCAGCTTACACTCCTGGCAATCAGTCTCTAACAGCATACAGTGAATCCCCCAAGAACGAGACGAGGCTCCGTATTGATGGTAAACAGGAATTCTAACATTTATTAACGGCTACCTGCCTGGTATTTATCCAGGTCTCCCACCTGGTGGACACTCCCTAGAGGACCAGAAGGAAGACTGCGACACGGGATACAGCAGCCAATCACACACATTGGGACAATACAGACACCCCCAGCATATCCCTCCCTCTGCCTGTGATACCATCACCCTACATGGGTAATGCAATCATCACAGGCAGACGAATACACAATGTCTTCTGTCCTGGAGACAATTGAGGAGTCATTCAATTATCTCTCAGGACAAAGGGAAATCGCCAATACACATGTGGGGACAATAGGACAGACATCACTATTCAATACACAATGTCCCACCCTTTACAATACACACAGACATTTCAGAGACAAGACTCCATTATGCACATGGGGACACAGAACAAGCATTACTGTTAAAATACACCAGGTAAGACACATTACATTAAAACTATACATTTAACATATCCCCAGATAGCTCAGGTCTGAGCGCACATTATTAAGTGAATGGCGCTCAGACCACACGAATACAGTTTAATCGCCATGGAGCCAAAGTCTTTACAGTCAGTTTCATACGAATGGGCTCCATGGGATTCCTATCTGGGGTATAACACATTCAACCAAAACTACCGAACCCCAGGCAGAAAAGCACGAATTAAGCTTTTCTGCAGGTAAAAAAAGATGTCTTTTAACAGGGGGCCATAGTCCAAAGGCAGCAGGCGAGCAACCAGGTTTCTCCAATGCAATGTGGCGAGATTGGTCTCGTCACAGGCGGCACAAGGCTTCGCCTGATGTAGACTACCTCCAACCAAGAGACTGCATAATCACTCACCTAACACCATCCTGAAGACAAAGGAACACCGCCATATTCACTAGACATATATCAGAGTATCAGCTGTTACTCCGTATATACGGACATGGCACAGTACCACTTCTCCTGTCCTGTATACTGGGTGTAATCCTCAGTAGCTGCTCTTATTCTGTATATATATATATACACTGCACAGTACCACTTCTCCTGTCCTGTATACTGGGTGTAATCCTCAGTATCTGCTCTTATTCTGTATATATATACACTGCACAGTACCACTTCTCCTGTCCTGTATACTGGGTGTAATCCTCAGTATCTGCTCTTATTCTGTATATATATATACTACACAGTACCACTTCTCCTGTCCTGTATACTGGGTGTAATCCTCAGTATCTGCTCTTATTCTGTATATATATACACTGCACAGTACCACTTCTCCTGTATACTGGGTGTAATCCTCAGTATCTGCTCTTATTCTGTATATATACACTGCACAGTACCACTTCTCCTGTCCTGTATACTGGGTGTAATCCTCAGTATCTGCTCTTATTCTGTATATATACACTGCACAGTACCACTTCTCCTGTATACTGGGTGTAATCCTCAGTATCTGCTCTTATTCTGTATATATATATATACACTGCACAGTACCACTTCTCCTGTCCTGTATACCGGGTGTAATCCTCAGTATCTGCTCTTATTCTGTATATATACACACTGCACAGTACCACTTCTCCTGTCCTGTATACTGGGTGTAATCCTCAGTATCTGCTCTTATTCTGTATATATACACACTGCACAGTACCACTTCTCCTGTCCTGTATACTGGGTGTAATCCTCAGTATCTGCTCTTATTCTGTATATATACACTGCACAGTACCACTTCTCCTGTATACTGGGTGTAATCCTCAGTATCTGCTCTTATTCTGTATATATATATATACACTGCACAGTACCACTTCTCCTGTATACAGGGTGTAATCCTCAGTATCTGCTCTTATTCTGTATATATATATATACACTGCACAGTACCACTTCTCCTGTCCTGTACATCGGGTGTAATCCTCAGTATCTGCTCTTATTCTGTATATATATACACTGCACAGTACCACTTCTCCTGTCCTATATACTGGGTGTAATCCTCAGTATCTGCTCTTATTCTGTATATATATACAGACACTGCACAGTACCACTTCTCCTGTGCTGTATACTGGGTGTAATCCTCAGTATCTGCTCTTATTCTGTATATATACACTGCACAGTACCACTTCTCCTGTATACTGGGTGTAATCCTCAGTATCTGCTCTTATTCTGTATATATATACACTGCACAGTACCACTTCTCCTGTCCTGTATACTGGGTGTAATCCTCAGTATCTGCTCTTATTCTGTATATATATACACTGCACAGTACCACTTCTCATGCCCTGTATACCGGGTGTAATCCTCAGTATCTGCTCTTATTCTGTATATATATATACACTGCACAGTACCACTTCTCCTCTCCTGTATACTGGGTGTAATCCTCAGTATCTGCTCTTATTCTGTGTATATATATACACTGCACAGTACCACTTCTCCTGTCCTGTATACTGGGTGTAATCCTCAGTATCTGCTCTTATTCTGTATATATACACTGCACAGTACCACTTCTCCTGTCCTGTATACCGGGTGTAATCTTCAGTATCTGCTCTTATTCTGTATATATACACACTGCACAGTACCACTTCTCCTGTCCTGTATACTGGGTGTAATCCTCAGTATCTGCTCTTATTCTGTATATATATATACACTGCACAGTACCACTTCTCCTGTCCTGTATACTGGGTGTAATCCTCAGTATCTGCTCTTATTCTGTATATATATACACTGCACAGTACCACTTCTCCTGTATACCGGGTGTAATCCTCAGTATCTGCTCTTATTCTGTATATATATACACTGCACAGTACCACTTCTCCTGTCCTGTATACCGGGTGTAATCCTCAGTATTTGCTCTTATTCTGTATATATATACACTGCACAGTACCACTTCTCCTGTCCTGTATACTGGGTGTAATCCTCAGTATCTGCTCTTATTCTGTATATATATACACTGCACAGTACCACTTCTCCTGTCCTGTATACTGGGTGTAATCCTCAGTATCTGCTCTTATCCTGTATATATACACTGCACAGTACCACTTCTCCTGTCCTGTATACTGGGTGTAATCCTCAGTATCTGCTCTTATTCTGTATATATATATACACTGCACAGTACCACTTCTCCTGTCCTGTATACTGGGTGTTATCCTCAGTATCTGCTCTTATTCTGTATATATATACACTGCACAGCACCACTTCTCCTGTCCTGTATACTGGGTGTAATCCTCAGTATCTGCTCTTATTCTGTATATATATATACTGCACAGTACCACTTCTCCTGTCCTGTATACTGGGTGTAATCCTCAGTATCTGCTCTTATTCTGTATATATATATATACTGCACAGTACCACTTCTCCTGTATACCGGGTGTAATCCTCAGTATCTGCTCTTATTCTGTATATATATACACTGCACAGTACCACTTCTCCTGTCCTGTATACAGGGTGTAATCCTCAGTATCTGCTCTTATTCTGTATATATATACACTGCACAGTACCACTTCTCCTGTCCTGTATACTGGGTGTAATCCTCAGTATCTGCTCTTATTCTGTATATATATACACTGCACAGTACCACTTCTCCTGTATACTGGGTGTAATCCTCAGTATCTGCTCTTATTCTGTATATATACACTGCACAGTACCACTTCTCCTGTCCTGTATACTGGGTGTAATCCTCAGTATCTGCTCTTATTCTGTATATATATACACTGCACAGTACCACTTCTCCTGTCCTGTATACTGGGTGTAATCCTCAGTATCTGCTCTTATTCTGTATATATACACTGCACAGTACCACTTCTCCTGTCCTGTATACCGGGTGTAATCTTCAGTATCTGCTCTTATTCTGTATATATACACACTGCACAGTACCACTTCTCCTGTCCTGTATACTGGGTGTAATCCTCAGTATCTGCTCTTATTCTGTATATATATATACACTGCACAGTACCACTTCTCCTGTCCTGTATACTGGGTGTAATCCTCAGTATCTGCTCTTATTCTGTATATATATACACTGCACAGTACCACTTCTCCTGTATACCGGGTGTAATCCTCAGTATCTGCTCTTATTCTGTATATATATACACTGCACAGTACCACTTCTCCTGTCCTGTATACCGGGTGTAATCCTCAGTATTTGCTCTTATTCTGTATATATATACACTGCACAGTACCACTTCTCCTGTCCTGTATACTGGGTGTAATCCTCAGTATCTGCTCTTATTCTGTATATATATACACTGCACAGTACCACTTCTCCTGTCCTGTATACTGGGTGTAATCCTCAGTATCTGCTCTTATCCTGTATATATACACTGCACAGTACCACTTCTCCTGTCCTGTATACTGGGTGTAATCCTCAGTATCTGCTCTTATTCTGTATATATATATACTGCACAGTACCACTTCTCCTGTCCTGTATACTGGGTGTAATCCTCAGTATCTGCTCTTATTCTGTATATATATATATTACACTGCACAGTACCACTTCTCCTGTCCTGTATACAGGGTGTAATCCTCAGTATCTGCTCTTATTCTGTATATATATACACTGCACAGTACCACTTCTCCTGTCCTGTATACTGGGTGTAATCCTCAGTATCTGCTCTTATTCTGTATATATATACACTGCACAGTACCACTTCTCCTGTATACTGGGTGTAATCCTCAGTATCTGCTCTTATTCTGTATATATACACTGCACAGTACCACTTCTCCTGTCCTGTATACTGGGTGTAATCCTCAGTATCTGCTCTTATTCTGTATATATATACACTGCACAGTACCACTTCTCCTGTCCTGTATATTGGGTGTAATCCTCAGTATCTGCTCTTATTCTGTATATATATACACTGCACAGTACCACTTCTCTTGTCCTGTATACTCGGTGTAATCCTCAGTATCTGCTCTTATTCTGTATATATATACACTGCACAGTACCACTTCTCCTGTCCTGTATACTGGGTGTAATCCTCAGTATCTGCTCTTATTCTGTATATATACACACGGCACAGTACCACTTCTCCTGTCCTGTATCCCGGGTGTAATCCTCAGTATGTGCTCTTATTCTGTATATATACACTGCACAGTACCACTTCTCCTGTCCTGTATACTGGGTGTAATCCTCAGTATCTGCTCTTATTCTGTATATATATATACACTGCACAGTACCACTTCTCCTGTCCTGTATACTGGGTGTAATCCTCAGTATCTGCTCTTATTCTGTATATATATACACTGCACAGTACCACTTCTCCTGTCCTGTATACTGGGTGTAATCCTCAGTATCGGCTCTTATTCTGTGTATATATACACTGCACAGTACCACTTTTCCTGTCCTGTATACTGGGTGTTATCCTCAGTATCTGCTCTTATTCTGTATATATACACTGCACAGTACCACTTCTCCTGTCCTGTATACTGGGTGTAATCCTCAGTATCTGCTCTTATTCTGTATATATATACACTGCACAGTACCACTTCTCCTGTCCTGTATACCGGGTGTAATCCTCAGTATCTGCCCTTATTCTGTATATATATACACTGCACAGCACCACTTCTCCTGTCCTGTATACTGGGTGTAATCCTCAGTATCTGCCCTTATACTGTATATATATACACTGCACAGTACCACTTCTCCTGTATACTGGGTGTAATCCTCAGTATCTGCTCTTATTCTGTATATATACACTGCACAGTACCACTTCTCCTGTCCTATATACTGGGTGTAATCCTCAGTATCTGCTCTTATTCTGTATATATATACATGCACAGTACCACTTCTCCTGTCCTGTATACCGGGTGTAATCCTCAGTATCTGCTCTTATTCTGTATATATATACACTGCACAGTACCACTTCTCCTGTCCTGTATACTGGGTGTAATCCTCAGTATCTGCTCTTATTCTGTATATATATACACTGCACAGTACCACTTCTCCTGTATACTGGGTGTAATCCTCAGTATCTGCTCTTATTCTGTATATATATATACACTGCACAGTACCACTTCTCCTGTCCTGTATACTGGGTGTAATCCTCAGTATCTGCTCTTATTCTGTATATATATACACTGCACAGTACCACTTCTCCTGTCCTGTATACCGGGTGTAATCCTCAGTATCTGCTCTTATTCTGTATATATATACACTGCACAGTACCACTTCTCCTGTCCTGTATACTGGGTGTAATCCTCAGTATCTGCTCTTATTCTGTATATATATACACTGCACAGTACCACTTCTCTCCTGTATACTGGGTGTAATCCTCAGTATCTGCTCTTATTCTGTATATATATACACTGCACAGTACCACTTCTCCTGTATACTGGGTGTAATCCTCAGTATCTGCTCTTATTCTGTATATATATACACTGCACAGTACCACTTCTCCTGTCCTGTATACTGGGTGTAATCCTCAGTATCTGCTCTTATTCTGTATATATATACACTGCACAGTACCACTTCTCCTGTCCTGTATACCGGGTGTAATCCTCAGTATCTGCTCTTATTCTGTATATATATACACTGCACAGTACCACTTCTCCTGTCCTGTATACTGGGTGTAATCCTCAGTATCTGCTCTTATTCTGTATATATACACTCTGCACAGTACCACTTCTCCTGTCCTGTATACCGGGTGTAATCCTCAGTATCTGCTCTTATTCTGTATATATACACTGCACAGTACCACTTCTCCTGTCCTGTATACTGGGTGTAATCCTCAGTATCTGCTCTTATTCTGTATATATATACACTGCACAGTACCACTTCTCCTGTCCTGTATACTGGGTGTAATCCTCAGTATCTGCTCTTATTCTGTATATATATACACTGCACAGTACCACTTCTCCTGTCCTGTATACTGGGTGTAATCCTCAGTATCTGCTCTTATTCTGTATATATATACACTGCACAGTACCACTTCTCCTGTCCTGTATACTGGGTGTAATCCTCAGTATCTGCTCTTATTCTGTATATATATATACACTGCACAGTACCACTTCTCCTGTCCTGTATACTGGGTGTAATCCTCAGTATCTGCTCTTATTCTGTATATATATACACTGCACAGTACCACTTCTCCTGTCCTGTATACTGGGTGTAATCCTCAGTATCTGCTCTTATTCTGTATATATATATACACTGCACAGTACCACTTCTCCTGTCCTGTATACTGGGTGTAATCCTCAGTATCTGCTCTTATTCTGTATATATATACACTGCACAGTACCACTTCTCCTGTCCTGTATACTGGGTGTAATCCTCAGTATCTGCTCTTATTCTGTATATATATACACTGCACAGTACCACTTCTCCTGTCCTGTATACTGGGTGTAATCCTCAGTATCTGCTCTTATTCTGTATATATATACACTGCACAGTACCACTTCTCCTGTCCTGTATACTGGGTGTAATCCTCAGTATCTGCTCTTATTCTGTATATATATACACTGCACAGTACCACTTCTCCTGTCCTGTATACTGGGTGTAATCCTCAGTATCTGCTCTTATTCTGTATATATATACACTGCACAGTACCACTTCTCCTGTCCTGTATACTGGGTGTAATCCTCAGTATCTGCTCTTATTCTGTATATATATACACTGCACAGTACCACTTCTCCTGTCCTGTATACTGGGTGTAATCCTCAGTATCTGCTCTTATTCTGTATATATATACACTGCACAGTACCACTTCTCCTGTCCTGTATACTGGGTGTAATCCTCAGTATCTGCTCTTATTCTGTATATATACACTGCACAGTACCACTTCTCCTGTCCTGTATACTGGGTGTAATCCTCAGTATCTGCTCTTATTCTGTATATATATACACTGCACAGTACCACTTCTCCTGTCCTGTATACTGGGTGTAATCCTCAGTATCTGCTCTTATTCTGTATATATATACACTGCACAGTACCACTTCTCCTGTCCTGTATACTGGGTGTAATCCTCAGTATCTGCTCTTATTCTGTATATATACACTGCACAGTACCACTTCTCCTGTCCTGTATACTGGGTGTAATCCTCAGTATCTGCTCTTATTCTGTATATATATACACTGCACAGTACCACTTCTCCTGTCCTGTATACTGGGTGTAATCCTCAGTATCTGCTCTTATTCTGTATATATATACACTGCACAGTACCACTCTCCTGTCCTGTATACTGGGTGTAATCCTCAGTATCTGCTCTTATTCTGTATATATACACTGCACAGTACCACTTCTCCTGTCCTGTATACTGGGTGTAATCCTCAGTATCTGCTCTTATTCTGTATATATATACACTGCACAGTACCACTTCTCCTGTCCTGTATACTGGGTGTAATCCTCAGTATCTGCTCTTATTCTGTATATATATACACTGCACAGTACCACTTCTCCTGTCCTGTATACTGGGTGTAATCCTCAGTGTGCTGGAGCCAGTCGACGGGTGTGGTTGTGTTTGGAGGAGCTGCTGATTGCTGACAAGCTACCAGGGATTTTTCCACCTTTCCCAGCCCAGGCCCTGCCTCTCCCCAGGGAGGTGGTGGGGTCCTGGGCAATGAAGCGACTGAAGACCCAGGATCCTACTTCCCGGGTAGGCCGGCGGGAGGTAGGGGAGGTGAGCTACCGGCCTCAGTTCCATCTTCCGCCCGGGGTCAGAAGATCTTCCAGGAGTCGTGGTGTAGCGGCCCCTGCAGCCCCCGGAGGTGAAGCCGTGTCCATCGCCGGCAGTTCCAGGAGGGCGGACGGTAGCCCTCCAAGAGGTACGCAGAGTGCTCCTGGGGGTGGGCCGGGCTCGGTTGAGGCTGACTGGGGCACCATGAAGTCCCAGGAACTAATCACCGTTTACAGCTCCCGGATCACGGCCTACCTCCGGGAGTATGAGGAAGCGAACAGGACCCTCAAGAAAATTAGGGAGAACCTGAAGCTTGAGAGGGGGAAGGTGGACAAAGCGGCGAGGAAAAACAGGCCAGAAATAACAAATAAAATAAAAGGCCTAAAAGACATCATTAAAGAGCTAAAAGAAAGAATGGCGGCCATTCTGGAAAACAGCGGTCCCTTCAAGGAAAAGCTCAAGAATGACGCAAGGTTCAATGAAATGGCTAAAAGCCAAAAACAACAAGAAGATGACTCCACAAGTGAGGAGGAAGAGTCGGACATGGGGGGGCAGCCTGCGGAAACATTTATCACCACAGGTATCCCCGCAGAGCAGGTATGCCTGCCCCCCACTAGTTCCGATGAGGAAGGGGAGTTCGGTGAGAGCAGCGGAGTTAGGGGGCAACTTATGGCCGAAATACGCCACCTGGAGTCCCCCAAAATACGTGATGACATCTGCTTCGGTAATGAATTACCTGAAGATGAGCCGATGGGAAAGAGGAGGAAGAAAAAGCCAGTGAAGCCAGAGGTGAGGTATGTCTATGTGACCCACCCTGCGTGCCCTGGGCCAACTGAAAAGCCAGCTCAGGGCACGAACCCCACCATCCTCCCTGGCCCGGTCTCTGCTGTGGGACCGGTGCGTAGGAGTGGGGAGAAAGACGCGACAAAGATGGCGCAGGACGCCGTCCCTGCTTGCGGTAACAGGGGCGGTGAGGAGAAGCAGGAGGGGTCAGACAGGAAGGCTCCCAGGACGGGCGGCGAAGGGGACATGGCTGGTGGTCAGGTGGCTCCGACCACCTCTGCTAGTGCACTGGACAAGTGCCAGGTGGAGGCTGGAAAGACTGTTAAAAATGTGTCCAGCATGAAGATGCTGGACAAAACTAATAGTGTTACCTCTGTCCCCTCTGGCCCAGTAGTGTGTGTGGGGGGAGGGGAGAGTGTGTCAGTGGCCACTGAAGAAGTGGTCACTTCTAGTAGTGTAAATACTGTTTCTGTTAGTGGTGTTGCTCCGGGCCCTGATGGAGGGGTGAATGTTGGAGGTCGGCCGGCCACTGTACAAGTGGCTGGTGCGCCTCATGTAGCCCCTTTAGAGGGGTCTGGAGTGGCACCTGCTGTAGATAGGTCTGGGGGGGGAGGGGGTGGGCCCGGTTCGGCTGCCCCTCCTGCGTCGGTTACGCCTGGCAGAGGTTATGCTGGTGTGGTCGCCGGCGCAGGGGGGGAGGGGCGGTCCCCATTGTCCTCCCCATTACCAATGTCTGGTGACGGTAACTTGCAGCGGCAACTTCTTGAGGCTCTTAGGAGAGGGGAGAATTCCATTACAGTAGGGGGGCAGCAGGTGGATCTATCCTTCTGGATAGACAGGCATGGCGTGCGTGCCTTCCGAGAGCAAGGCGGGGGCGAGACCACCTGGTCCTCACCCACAACCGGCCCCGGGTCAACCAGACGGAATGTTGTCTGTCTGAAATGGAGAGGCAATGAAGCGTGCCCTACCAGGAAGAGGGTGGCAGAGCTTCTCTTTCAGATGGGCATCAGGGCATGTGACATCTTTGCCCTGATACATCCGTATGGCACCCGGGAGTTTGATGTCAGTTTTGCCCGGCCAGAGGGTCTTGAACTTTTCTGGTCTGGGTATGAACTGGCAAAAGACCAGCCGGACTGGCAGGGGTTTTTCGTGCAAGCGATAACCCGCCAGAATGAGGTCAAGAAAGTGACCGTTCTGACCCGTAACGAATCACTTTCTTGTGTTGACATCTTGACCTGGTTGAGCAGGTACGGGACGCCCAGGGTCTTCCTAGCAAGAACCTGGATGAGTTTGGCATCTGGTCGGGTGCCTGGACGTTTCAGATTAAGTTGAAACATTCAGGGGGTCGGTTTCCCACATACCATCATCTGCTTTCCTTGGTCGGGATAGGATCATGGTGTTCTACAGGGGGCAGCCTAAGCTGTGTTACAAGTGCGGCAGCCCTTCGCACTTCAGCGCCAGCTGCCAAGTGCAGAGGTGCGCGTTGTGCAGGGGTGAAGGTCATCTAGCTGCATCTTGTGGGCAGATTAGATGCAACCTGTGTGGTGAGCTAGGGCACCCGTTCAGTCGTTGCCCACGCTCTGTCGCCAACGTGGCTCGTGCACGCGCGGAGGTGAGCCGGGAGGCCCCCACCGCCGAGGCGAGTGCTGGCGAAGGTGACAGGGCAGTGGGGTCGATGAAGAGAAAGACGGCCCGTCCCAGCAGAGACGGAGGGAGAGGCGTCAAATGGAGAGGGGACAGGTGGAACCCCGTCCTGGGGTGATGCCTGCGCCTCCCAAGAGAATGCCTCTCCTAGAGCTGAGACCCTGGGGGATAACGAGGTGAATGAGGAACTCAGGAGACTAGACCGTCCCGAGGTGACTCTGTCCTCTTGCTACGAGAGTGCAACAGAGGGGAGTGTGACAGAGTCTAAAAGAACAAGAAGGAAACGTCTGACCAAAAAAATCTAGCCCGACCAGAGTGGCTGCGGAAGGCGAAGCCAGCTCCCCCTGGACCTCTCTAATCCTGACTCTCTTCCCTGGATCTTTCCAACCGGTACCTCATCTTGATGAGATCTCCGCCTCCTCTTCTTCTGGGGAGGAGGTCGAAGGTGGGGAGCCGGAGGGGCAAGAGAAGGAGCCTTCTGGAAGGGCCCGCGCCCCTCCAGTGAGGATGCAAGGTCCTCGGGAGGTGGGGCGGGTCCAGACACTGCGAATGGGAATGACAAGGGTGGTGCGAAGGGGGAGGCGGTGGTGACTAATGAGATGGACACCACTGTCTCTCTCAAAAGAAATCGTGCCACCTTAGGGGTAGCCCCGGGAGGGGTAAGAAGAAGAATGGGAAGGGAAGGAAGAAGGCCGTCTAACTTAATCACTCTGTATGGCGGCACTCACTCGTTGACCCTGGCGACCATTAATGTCGCCAGTATTAAATCGGATGCGGCTAGGTTTGCAGCCTTTGATTTTCTCAGCCGGGTTGAAGCTGATATTTTATTTTTGCAAGAGACCAGGCTGCCAGATTTGGCGGCTGTATATAAAGCAAAAAGGAGTGGAGGTGTGGTCCATCATATTGGTCTCTTGCGGCTGAGCCGTATAGCGGAGTGGCGGTCCTTTTACCGCACCAGTAGAAAGCCGACGAGTGATTGAGTTAGAAATGGGGAGGTGTTTGATTTTAGATGTCCTCATGAAGGGTCAAGAGCTTCGCCTGATAAACATCTATGGTCCCCAAACCAAGCGGGATCGGAAGCATCTCTTTTTGAGGATCAAACCTTTCCTTTTACGAGTCGGCAGGTGGTCTTTGGCGGGGACTTTAATACAGTCACAAGGTCCCAAGACCGGGAGGCGCCAGAGACCGGCTGGCTTATGATAGTGTATCCCTGAATAGCATAGCTAGCGAGGCTCGCCTGGTGGATGTCCACATTAGGCACACCCCAGGCCACGGGGGTTTCACTTATTATAGAGGTAGTCAGATTAGGTCTAGAATAGACAGGTTTTATTTAAAGGAGGAGACTACTTTTTCACCTTTAAAGGTGGTAGAGGTGGAATTCTCCGATCACTGTATGATTATGTTCTCTTTGAATGTTGCAGAATCCCCCAAATGGGAAGAGGCTATTGGAAGCTAAATTCGGCCCTCCTGGAGGAAGCAGAGGTGAGACAATCCTTTGAGGACTTCCTTCAGACTCAGGTAGAGTTGCTGGATCTTTGTGACACTAAGTCGGAGTGGTGGGAGATATTCAAAGATCGGGTGGCAAAATTCTTCCGCCAGCTCTCGAGCCTCAGGTCCCTGGACAAGTATCGCTTGTATCAGGGTCTGAGGAGGAAACTCGAACAACTGGTCTCGACTGGAGGTAGCCGAGAGGATATCTCCAGGGTGAAATCTTTGCTTAAGAGGTGCCAGTACGATAGGCACACATCTTTGGTTTTTGAGAGGGATTTCGGAAGTACCGCTCGCCCGACCCTTACAGAAACTGTAAGATGTCAGTGAAAAGTAAGTTGGTGACGGGACTGGTCGATGGTACGGGATCTCTGGATAGGTCCAGATCAGGGATCTTGGAAATCGTCAAGTCCTTCTACTCGTGCCTCTTGAGGAAGAAGGATCTGAATCGGGACAGGATTTCGGCTTTCCTGGCTGAAACCATCCCTGAGTCAAGAGTAGACCTTTCTCTTGGCGTTTTGATAGAAGAAATCAGAGAAGAGGAAGTCAGCCTGGCGATCGAAGGGCTTGCCCTAAAGAAGTCGCCAGGCCCGGATGGCTTAACATCCGAGTTTTATAAGACCTTTAAGGACTTCTTGGTTCCCCTCTTGACTAAGGTATTAAATGAGTGCCTATCCTCGGGTGCTCTGCCGAGGTCAATGAGGAGGTCAGCTCTGATCCTTATATCAAAGGGTAAAGATCCGAGCCGTATTGAGAATTGGCGTCCCATAGCGCTTCTCAGTACGGACAGAAAGATCCTGGCCAAGATACTGTTTAATCGGTTGGTGCAGTTTGCACCCGGCTCCTTTCGGAGACCCAACATTGCTCAGTTCCAGGCCGAAGCACGTTTAGTGCTGTACTCGGTGTCCGAGAGGCAGTGGAGCAGGGTAGGGCGGGTAACTGGAAGGGGTACATGCTGGCCTTAGATCAGGCAAAGGCTTTTGATCGGGTTAACCACGAGTACCTCTGGTCAGTCCTTCTGAAATATGGCCTGCCGGGGGTTTGTCGATTGGTTAAAGATCTTGTATGCAGGGGCAGAGAGTTTCCCGCTGGTGAACGGTTGGTCTGGCAGCCCTTTGAGGTCGGGTCTGGAGTCCGCCAGGGTTGTCCATTGAGCCCGCTCTTATACGTGTTTGCGATTGATCCTTTTATTAGGAGGATTGATCGTGGGCCGTTAGCGGGAGTCAGGATGAGTCTGGAGGAGCCAGAAGCCACTCTGAGGGTGGTGGCTTATGCCGATGACGTCACTGTTTTCGTGTCCTCGGGAGGGGAGGCGGAATACGTGATGTCGGAGGTAGAACGCTACTCGGAAGTCTCCGGGTCCGTGATTAACCGGGATAAGTGTGAGAGTCTCTGGCTGGGAGGGGTGATCCATCTTTCGGTCTCCCGGACACCCTCCCAGAGCCCCAGTCGTCAGCCAAAGTCCTAGGCGTTCAATTCGGCCATGGGGATTATCCCACCCAAAATTGGGATAGCAGGCTTAAGATCGCCGCTCAGAAGGTTGACCAGTGGAAGGGTTGGTCTTTGACCCTCAGGGAAAGGGTGAGCCTGATCAAGACTTACCTTCTCCCTTTGCTTATCTATTTGGCCAGTGTATGTGTCTTGCCAGAACCTCTCTGGACTCGGGTTTACAGTCTGTTCTTCCAACTGTTATGGGGGAATAGGCTGAACCTAGTCAAGAGAGAGGTGACATACCGTACGAGGAGACTAGGGGGTTGGGTATGGTCAACCCCGTGGTGTTCCTTGTGAACACCTTTGTTAAGATCAACCTGGCAAACCTCTGGAAAGAGAGGGCTCCTCCGTGGGTAGTCTCTTGCAGGGGTTGGTTTCGGCCTTTCTTCCAGGAGTGGGAGACAGGAGGGCAAGTGAAGGATTTGCGTACACCTCATGGATATCTTCCGGCTTATGTCACCCCGATTCTGAAGGTGATCCGCCGGTGGGGTTTGGGAGTGAGGGAGATCAGGACCCAGTCAAGGAGATCCCTTGACGAGAGGGTCTTGTTGACCCACTTCCAAAAGCCCCTGGCCCTTAAGGATTGCCCAAGCCGGGATCTAGACAAGGGGTTACAGTTGTTAAATTCGGCAAGGATCCCCTTGAAGTTTTGGGACTTGGCTTGGCGCTGCTTTCACGGGAAGCTGTATGTAAGGGGCAACTTGAGGTATAGGAACTCTGATGAAAGGGGTTGTCCCCGGGAGGAGTGTGGCGACATACTGGAAAGTATGGAGCACTTCCTGCTTCAGTGTCCCTTTAATACAGAGGTATACAAACGGGTGGGTGCATCCATTGGCTGGCCTAGGCTAGCCAACCTCTCCTATGCGGAGTGGGCTTATGGAGCATTCAAAGGTTTGGGAAGAAGGGACCCATGCACAGCTTTTATAGTTAGCATAGTGGTCAGGTACTTCACATGGAACGCACGGTGTTTAGTTTCAACCCAGCAGAAAGTCCTCCCTGTGGAAGAGGTGTGTAGGAACATTCTCGGTGACCTGGTGAAGGTTCGCTCTCTCGAGTGCGAAAGGGTGGGTACGGATGGGGTCTCTTACCTCTGGAGAGGCTTCACCTTCGATGTGCCTTAGCCTCAGTAGCACTTTTCCTGGTGTTGGGCTGAGGCTTTCACACTAGGTTTTTGTTTTGTATTTAAGATGAGTTTTTGAAGAAAGGTTTGCAAATGACTGAACTTGGGCCTTCGGGTGTATTTTGATATTGGTTTGTATAGATTGTATGTTTGTTTGTATAAGTTGTATATATTGTATGATAGGGTAAGTGGGTGTAGTTAGGTTGGGTGGGATGGGGTGGGGGGGTCATATTTTTGTGTGGGGAGGCCTGCATCCAGCCCTGGACTATGCGGACATAGGAGGACATGAGGCGAGGGGCTGGGTGTGGGTGGTGGAGGAAGGGCTGGCCTCATGGAGGGACAAGAGGCGGAGGTTGGCCCTGGGTGAAGGTGATGGGATAGATAGATTGGTAGGGGTAGTATAGGTTTGTAATTTCTTATAATATGTGTGTGTTTAAAAAAAAAAAAAAAAAAAATATAAAAAAAAAAAATAAAAATTAAAATAAAATTAAATTGGAAAAAAAAAAATGTATTGTTATATTATGATTGTTTAATTTTTGTTTATTATTATTTATTGTGACAAGTTGTCATTTATTTTCTGTTAGAAACAATTTGTATAAATTTGTATATAGTCGGGGTTCAGCCGGATCGGATGTTTAGGTTCGGCTAGGTTTCATTTTCTCTTTTGTAGTAGGTATGAATGAGAGTCTGCGTGTAGCTGGGCCAGTAGGGTGAGTGTATATACGTTATTCCTTGTTTTATATCTTGTTTGGAAATTTTTATGGCAAAGTTTTTGCATTTTTGTATAAAATTAATAAAGAGTTCCTCAGTATCTGCTCTTATTCTGTATATATACACTGCACAGTACCACTTCTCCTGTCCTGTATACTGGGTGTAATCCTCAGTATCTGCTCTTATTCTGTATATATATATATACACTGCACAGTACCACTTCTCCTGTCCTGTATACTGGGTGTAATCCTCAGTATCTGCTCTTATTCTGTATATATATACACTGCACAGTACCACTTCTCCTGTCCTGTATACTGGGTGTAATCCTCAGTATCTGCTCTTATTCTGTATATATATACACTGCACAGTACCACTTCTCCTGTATACCGGGTGTAATCCTCAGTATCTGCTCTTATTCTGTATATATATACACTGCACAGTACCACTTCTCCTGTCCTGTATA
This sequence comes from Bufotes viridis, assembly GCA_033119425.1. Taxonomy (NCBI): domain Eukaryota; kingdom Metazoa; phylum Chordata; class Amphibia; order Anura; family Bufonidae; genus Bufotes; species Bufotes viridis. The sequence continues at coordinate 274,187,456 of CM065594.1, read as the reverse complement.
CTGGGTGTAATCCTCAGTATCTGCTCTTATTCTGTATATATATACACTGCACAGTACCACTTCTCCTGTATACCGGGTGTAATCCTCAGTATCTGCTCTTATTCTGTATATATATACTCTGCACAGTACCACTTCTCCTGTCCTGTATACTGGGTGTAATCCTCAGTATCTGCTCTTATTCTGTATATACACACACTGCACAGTACCACTTCTGTCCTGTATACTGGGTGTAATCCTCAGTATCTGCTCTTATTCTGTATATATATACACTGCACAGTACCACTTCTCCTCTCGTGTATACCGGGTGTAATCCTCAGTATCTGCTCTTATTCTGTATATATGTACACTGCACAGTACCACTTCTCCTCTCGTGTATACCGGGTGTAATCCTCAGTATCTGCTCTTATTCTGTATATACACACACTGCACAGTACCACTTCTGTCCTGTATACTGGGTGTAATCCTCAGTATCTGCTCTTATTCTGTATATATATACACTGTACAGTACCACTTCTCCTCTCGTGTATACCGGGTGTAATCCTCAGTATCTGCTCTTATTCTGTATATACACACTGCACAGTACCACTTCTCCTGTCCTGTATACTGGGTGTAATCCTCAGTATCTGCTCTTATTCTGTATATATACACTGCACAGTACCACTTCTCCTGTCCTGTATACTGGGTGTAATCCTCAGTATCTGCTCTTATTCTGTATATATATTTCCCATTTCGTCCTAAGGCAGCACCGAAGGGTTAACCTTGTCATGATCTCTTCCCAGGACCGCCCACATAGAACATATTTAATCAATTAATTAATTACCTAGCTCCGTCCTCCTATAAGATCCACTCCCCATAATGCCTCCTTGTGTTTTTTTATTGTCCTCATCCGAGGATGAAGCCCACCTATGTCTTGTTGCGTCAGGGTTCATAGGCCTCAGAGTGGGGATGGCCATGTATTCTCCCTGGCTCCACTTCTGACCCGCTTGCGTCATCCTTTCCTGGGACTCCGTCGGGGAATGACTGTTAGGCGGCGTGTGTACATTGCTGGCTGCGATGTACTGAACTTCCGGTTTCCCTGGAACGCACCGTGGAACGCAGGCGCGCCGCGTCTGATGTCACTGCGCGCCGCCTCGCTCTCGTTCTGGCGCCAAATTCAAAGTTAAGTAGCCGGGTTTGCAGAGCTACGGTGCCCGTTGTGCCTGGCAGCCGAGCTCTAGCATTTCTAAGGTATGGGCCTGTCCTACTGTCAGGCAAACCTCCTTTTAATGATGCTCCCCTGCATTTTGTGTCTCACTGCTTTTTTTTTTATAACAGATGTCCAGTGTATCCAGCAGGGGAGAGAAGAGTTCCCACAAGAGCAGACACAGGATGTGTCAGTCCTGTGAGCAGCCACTTCCTGATGATTTCCTCCAGGATCTCTGTGTAAGATGCTATGGGGACGCTCAGGAAACTTCCCCGCCAAGGAAAAGGCAGAGGTCTAGCTCTTCTCTCTGCATCTCCTGCCTTCAACCTCTACCGCATAAACACTCCACTAATATTTGTGAGCAGTGTTCCCATCCGGGTGATTCATCGGATGATGAGACGAGTAGGATGATGTCCCTCTTTAAGTCTTTTCTCAAGAAGTCTAAAGCCAGGGGTTCTAAAAGGAGACATCGTTCCCCATCCACCTCTGAAATATCGTCACGTTCAGAATGGCGAAATCTCCTCAGTCTCTGATGCCCCTATTATTGAAGACAATTTTTTGTTTTATATAAAGGAGACACGAATGATCTGATTAAGGAGGTCAAGAGCATTATGGAGTCCAGTAAAGAGAAATCCAGCAAGCATAATGAAGAAGATCTTTTCTATTTTCCTAAAAAGAAAGCGCCAGTATTTCCTGGACACCCAGTTCTGGATGCCATAATGAAAAAGGAATGGGAACATCCGGTTGGAAGAATAAATCTGGGCTCCAGATTCAGAAGTGTGTATAAAACGGGTCCTGCTGAATCCTCATTCTGGGGGACCCCGGCTAAGGTCGATCCGGCTGTAACCAGATTGGGAGAAGAAAGATGATGGTCTCCTAAAACGGCAACATACCTACCTTACCTCTCTCAATAAGGCTGCTATGGCGACTGTCCCAGTAGCCCGGGCTCTTACCCTGGGTTCACAACTGAGCGTTTCTGAGACGCGCGTTTTTGTCGCGCGTATTACAGCGCGTTTTTGCAAATAGGAAACGCGCGTCATACGCGCGTTTGTGACTCTGGAGACCAATTGAAAAAGGCATATCTACACTTTAACGCGTGTTAAAGCGCGTTTTACGTGCGTTCCCATTGAAGTCTATGGGTGCAAACGCGCGACAAAACGCCCCAAAGAAGCTCAAGAACTTCTTTTAGTGTAGGGCGTTTTACAGCGCGTTCAAACGCGCTGTAAAACGCTTAGGTGAGAACCATGCCCATAGGGAAACATGAGTTTTCTCCTGTTGAGCGTTTTAAAGCACGTTCAAACGAGCTGTAAAATGCGCAAGTGTGAACTGAGGGTTAGAGTGTGGCTCAGCCATCTGGGCAGGGACGTTGAGGACGGAGTATCGAGAGAAGAACTTCTCAAACAATTGCCTACCCTCAAATTGGCAGTGGAATTTCTCTGTGACTTTCCGGTTGATACCATAAGACTAGGTGCCAAAAGCATGGCATTGACTAACTCGATCCGTAGGTCTCTCTGGCTGAAGATTTGGTCTGGTGACTCTTCTTCAAAGAATAATCTCTGTGCCCTTCCTTTTGAACCTGGGAAGTTATTTGGGTCGCATTTGGATAAACTGCTCGAAGCCAATACGGAGAGTAAAGCACTGAACTTTCCACAACCCAAGCTCAGGGACAAATCCAGATTTTTTCGTCCCTACAGAGGACATTATTCGAGAAGATCTAATTTCAGAGAAAGATCTGATCGTAGAGCCTGGGCCCCCTCAGAGAAATCCAAGAGAAAGGGGGAGGATAATAGACCTCCAAAATCAGAGTTCTGACTCCAGAAGGAAGAAAGTAGGAGGCCGTTTAACTCTCTCCTACGAAAATTGGCGCTGCATCACTTCAGACAACTGGGTTCTAGAAATTATACGGACAGGTTATCGCTTAGAACTCGATCACTTGCCAGGAGACAGATTCTTTCTTAACAAAGGAGAAGATCTGCAGGTTTTCCTACTGCTAAACTAGTTTCTGGAAAAAGGAGCTCTGGAGCAAGTACCGAATCATCAAAGGAATTCTGGCGTATATTAAAGGATTTTTTGTGTCCCAAAAGGAGATGGCAGAAGTCGGCTGATCATAGACCTTCGCTACCTGAACCGTTATATGAAGAAAATTCACTTGGAGACAATAAGATCCATCTCGGCAGTTCTCAGGGAAAGGGTGTTCATGGCATCCTTGGACTTAAAGGACGCGTACCTTCACGTCCCAATAAATCAAGAATCAAGGAGATTCTTAAGAATTGCCATCAAGAAAAATGGGAGAGTACTTCATTATCAGTTCAGAGCTCTGCCTTTTGGGCTATGTTCAGCCCCAAGAATCTTCACGAAGATAGCGGTCTTGATTGCGGTAACACTTCGTCTCCAAAAGATCCAAATCTTCCCCTACCTGGACGATTGGCTAATCGTAGCCGATTCAGAGGCCCTGCTGCAAATACATTTAAGGAAGACTATAGAACTTCTACAATCTGTAGGATTCCTGATAAACTGGGAGAAATCGGATATCATCCCCTCTACCTCCAAGACCTTCTTGGGTCTCACAATAGACACAACGGATATGAAGCTCTATCTCCCTCCTCAGAAAGTAAAAACACTAAAGAAGGCGATAAAAACATTATTGAGTCTTCATTCCCCGTCAGTCCGCAGAGTGATGAAGACGCTGAGACATCTCACGTCAGTCGCGGATGCGGTTCCTTGGGCAAACATTCACAGCAGGGATCTGCAACAAAATATGCTCCAATCCTGGCGTCAAAGCAGGTTCAAATTGAATGCAAGAATGAAGATGAGACCCGCTACGATCCAGAGCCTCAGATGGTGGTTACATACAAAGAATCTCACCAGAGGGAAGAGTTTCCAATTCCTTACCCCTGTGATCATCACCACAGATGCTTCTGGTCGGGGTTGGGGGGCTCATCTCCAGGACAAGTGGGTGCAAGGCCTCTGCTCTCCGAGGGAGAAGAAGCAATCCTCCAACTACAAGGAGATGAAAGCAGTTCTGCTAGCCCTCTACCAGTTCAGGACCTATGTATTAGGGAAACCTGTATTGATCTGGTCCGACAACCTATCGACAGTGTTCTACTTGAACAAGCAAGGTGGAACAAGAAGCTCCCAGCTACTGAAATTATGCAAGAAAATACTCAATTGGGCAGAATTACACCTGTCGGAATTAAGAGCGATGCATATCAGAGCTTGCTTCAATACTCGAGCGGACCATCTGAGTAGGAAGATAATCAATCAAGTGGATTGGGGGCTCAATCCGATCATCTTTCAGCAGATTATAGCCAGATGGGGGTCCCCGACCTGGGATCTGATGGCATCGGCAAAGAACAAAAAGCTGGACAGATTCTGTTCTCTGTACAGTTTCGACAATCCCACACGCATTCCCTATGAGTTGGAATCACCTGTCGGTCTACGTCTTCCCTCCAGTTCCTCTTATCCCGAGAGTCCTGAGGAAGATAGCAGAGGAGAAACCTCAAGCTATAATAGTAACTCCCTTCTGGCCAAGAAGATCATGGTTTCCTCTCCTGCTCCAGCTGTCCAGAGGGAACTTCCGGAAACTTCCTCGACGTCCAGATCTTCTGGTTCAGAACGGGCTGTATCACCAGAGTCTAGACCGTCTACATCTTACTGCTTGGAGGCTGAAAGAATTCTACTAGAAGGGAAAGGTCTTTCAGAATCAGTCGTCAATACTCCACTAACAGGAAGTATGCGAAAGTCTGGAGAAGGTTTCTGTCCTGGATGTTGAGACTGACCATGAAAATATTAATATATCTTCCATCCTTCAGTTTCTTCAAGACGGGTTCCAGAAGGGGCTGAAGCCCAATACCCTACGATCACATATGACTGCTATTAATTCCATGACGGAGAATAAGTACCTCCATCATCCCCTAATCTTCAGATTTTTCAAAGCGGTCAAGAGACTTAAACCTATACATAGGGATCCGTTACCTGTTTGGGATCTTTCCTTGGTTCTGAAAAGACTGACTCTTCCTCCATTCGAACCATTAGAGGACGCTGATCTCAAGTGGCTTTCCTATAAGGCACTGTTTCTCACAGCCATTACTTCTGCAAAAAGACTTGGGGAGCTTCAGGCGTTATCTTCCAAGTTTCCATACTTGCGTTTCCTACCAGATGGGATATTGCTTCGCACCATGCCGGCCTTTCTCCCCAAAGTCCCTTCTTCAGTAAACAAGAATAGAGAAGCATTTCTTCCAGTGTTCTGTCCTGAGCCACTTAATGAACAACAGAATCTCTGTCATACCTTGGATGTGAAAAGAACACTACAGATTTATCTTCAAAGAACAAGGGAATTTAGAAGCAGTGAGAACCTTTTTATCCTTTTTTCTGGTCCAAGAAAAGGACTCTCCCCTTCCAAGGATACACTCGCAAGATGGATAAGATCCACAATTATGGAATCCTATTCCCTGGAAGCTGTACCTCCTCCATTCCCTGTTAAAGCACATTCCACCAGAGCCACAGCTACTTCTTGGGCAGAGATGGCACAAGTTCCGATCTGCAATGCAGCATCTTGGTCTTCATCTCTCACTTTCGTGAAGCACTACCGTCTAGACATCAATGCTAGAAGCTCAGCCTTTGGTACTGGGGTGTTGTCGGCAGCACTTTCTGAGAATACCCCCCTTTGAGATCTATAAAATTCCCTTCGGTGCTGCCTTAGGACGAAATGGGAAAGGGAAAATTCTTACCTGGGATTTTACTTTCCTAGAGTCCGAAGGCAGCACAAGTACACCCTCCCTAATAAATTTTTCTGGCATCTTTTATTTGTCTGAGTCTATTTTTTAAACACAAGGAGGCATTATGGGGAGTGGATCTTATAGGAGGACGGAGCTAGTTAATTAATTAATTGATTAAATATGTTCTAGGTGGGCGGTCCTGGGAAGAGATGATGACAAGGTTAACCCCTTCGGTGCTGCCTTCGGACTCAAGGAAAGTTAAATCCCAGGTAAGAATTTTCCCTATACCAGCATGCTCCATATCACTCTATACAAGAAGATTCATAACTTATACCAGCTGTACATATATAATTATATACAGGAGATGCCCAGGTTATACCAGCTGTACATATGATTATATACAGGAGATGCCCAGGTTATACCAGCATGCTCCATATCACTATATACAAGAAGATGTATAACTTATACCAGCTGTACATATATAATTATATACAGGAGATGCCCAGGTTACACCAGCTGTACATATATAATTATATACAGGAGATACCCAGGTTACACCAGCTGTACATATATAATTATATACAGGAGATACCCAGGTTATACCAGCTGTACATATATAATTATATACAGGAGATGCCCAGGTTATACCAGCATGCTCCATATCACTATATACAAGAAGAAGTATAACTTATACCAGCTGTACATATATAATTATATACAGGAGATGCCCAGGTTATACCAGCTGTACATATATAATTATATACAGGAGATACCCAGGTTATACCAGCTGTACATATATAATTATATACAGGAGATGCCCAGGTTATACCAGCATGCTCCATATCACTATATACAAGAAGAAGTATAACTTATACCAGCTGTACATATATAATTATATACAGGAGATGCCCAGGTTATACCAGCTGTACATATATAATTATATACAGGAGATGCCCAGGTTATACCAGCATGCTCCATATCACTATATATAAGAAGATGTATAACTTATACCAGCTGTACATATATAATTATATACAGGAGATACCCAGGTTATACCAGCATGGTCCATATCACTATATACAAGAAGATGTATAACTTATACCAGCTGTACATATATAATTTTATACAGGAGATGCCCAGGTTATACCAGCTGTACATATATAATTATATACAGGAGATACCCAGGTTATACCAGCTGTACATATATAATTATATACAGGAGATGCCCAGGTTATACCAGCTGTTCATATATAATTATATATAGGAGGTGCCCAGGTTATACCAGCATGGTCCATATCATTATATACAGATGTATAACTTATACCAGTTGTTCATATATATTTATATACAGGAGATACCCAGGTTATACCAGCTGTACATATATAATTCTATACAGGAGATACCCAGGTTATACCAGCTGTACATATATATTTATATACAGGAGATGCCCAGGTTACACCAGCTGTACATATATAATTATATACAGGAGATACCCAGGTTATACCAGCTGTTCATATATAATTATATATAGGAGGTGCCCAGGTTATACCAGCATGGTCCATATCATTATATACAGAAGATGTATAACTTATACCAGCGGTACATATATAATTATATACAGGAGATGCCCAGGTTATACCAGCTGTACATATATAATTATATACAGGAGATACCCAGGTTATACCAGCATGCTCCATATCACTCTATACAAGAAGATTCATAACTTATACCAGCTGTACATATATAATTATATACAGGAGATGCCCAGGTTATACCAGCTGTACATATGATTATATACAGGAGATGCCCAGGTTACACCAGCTGTACATATATAATTATATACAGGAGATACCCAGGTTATACCAGCTGTACATATATAATTATATACAGGAGATACCCAGGTTATACCAGCATGCTCCATATCACTATATACAGGAAGATGTATAACTTATACCAGCTGTACATATATAATTATATACAGGAGATACCCAGGTTATACCAGCATGCTCCATATCACTATATACAGAAGATGTATAACTTATACCAGCTGTACATATATAATTATATACAGGAGATGCCCAGGTTATACCAGCTGTACATATATAATTATATACAGGAGATGCCCAGGTTATACCAGCTGTACATATATAATTATATACAGGAGATGCCCAGGTTATACCAGCTGTACATATATAATTATATACAGGAGATGCCCAGGTTATACCAGCATGGTCCATATCACTATATACAGAAGATGTATAACTTATACCAGCTGTACATATATAATTATATACAGGAGATGCCCAGGTTATACCAGCTGTACATATATAATTATATACAGGAGATGCCCAGGTTATACCAGCTGTACATATATAATTATATACAGGAGATGCCCAGGTTATACCAGCTGTACATATATAATTATATACAGGAGATACCCAGGTTATACCAGCTGTACATATATATTTATATACAGGAGATGCCCAGGTTATACCAGCTGTACATATATAATTATATACAGGAGATACCCAGGTTATACCAGCTGTTCATATATAATTATATATAGGAGGTGCCCAGGTTATACCAGCATGGTCCATATCATTATATACAGAAGATGTATAACTTATACCAGCGGTACATATATAATTATATACAGGAGATGCCCAGGTTATACCGGCTGTACATATATAATTATATACAGGAGATACCCAGGTTATACCAGCTGTACATATATAATTATATACAGGAGATACCCAGGTTATACCAGCTGTACATATATAATTATATACAGGAGATGCCCAGGTTATACCAGCTGTACATATATAATTATATACAGGAGATGCCCAGGTTATACCAGCATGCTCCATATCACTATATACTAGAAGATGTATAACCTATACCAGCTGTACATATATAATTATATACAGGAGAAACCCAGGTTATACCAGCTGTACATATATATTATATACAGGAGATACCCAGGTTATACCAGCTGTACATATATAATTATATACAGAGATACCCAGGTTATACCAGCATGCTCCATATCACTATATACAAGAAGATTCATAACTTATACCAGCTGTACATATATAATTTTATACAGGAGATGCCCAGGTTATACCAGCTGTACATATATAATTATATACAGGAGATGCCCAGGTTATACCAGCTGTTCATATATAATTATATATAGGAGGTGCCCAGGTTATACCAGCATGGTCCATATCATTATATACAGAAGATGTATAACTTATACCAGCTGTACATATATAATTACATACAGGAGATACCCAGGTTATACCAGCTGTTCATATATAATTATATACAGGAGATGCCCAGGTTATACCAGCATGGTCCATATCATTATATACAGAAGATGTATAACTTATACCAGTTGTTCATATATAATTATATATAGGAGGTGCCCAGGTTATACCAGCTGTACATATATAATTATATACAGGAGATGCCCAGGTTATACCAGCTGTACATATATAATTATATACAGGAGATACCCAGGTTATACCAGCATGGTCCATATCACTGTATACAAAAAAAAAAATGTATAACTTATACCAGCTGTACATATATAATTATATACAGGAGGTACCCAGGTTATACCAGCATGCTCCATATCACTATATACAAGAAGATGTATAACTTATACCAGCTGTACATATATAATTATATACAGGAGATGCCCAGGTTATACCAGCTGTACATATATAATTATATACAGGAGATGCCCAGGTTATATCAGCTGTACATATATAATTATATACAGGAGATGCCCAGGTTATACCAGCTGTATATATATAATTATATACAGGAGATACCCAGGTTATACCGGCTGTACATATATAATTATATACAGGAGATACCCAGGTTATACCAGCATGCTCCATATCACTATATACAGGAAGATGTATAACTTATACCAGCTGTACATATATAATTATATACAGGAGATACCCAGGTTATACCAGCTGTACATATATAATTATATACAGGAGATACCCAGGTTATACCAGCATGCTCCATATCACTATATACAGGAAGATGTATAACTTATACCAGCTGTACATATATAATTATATACAGAATACCCAGGTTATACCAGCTGTAGATATATAATTATATACAGGAGATACCCAGGTTATACCAGCTGTACATATATAATTATATACAGGAGATGCCCAGGTTATACCAGCATGGTCCATATCACTATATACAAGAAGATGTATAACTTTTACCAGCTGTAGATATATAATTATATACAGGAGATACCCAGGTTATACCAGCTGTACATATATAATTATATACAGGAGATGCCCAGGCAGCGGTGCACCTAACTTTTCTGCTGCCTGAGGCAAAATCTGAAACGGCGCTCCCCCTTCCCCAATGCCAATTTCTTAACCTAAACTCTTCCCTTCAGCCCATGGCCCTTCGGCTGCCCCTCTCTTGTCCCTACCTGGTGCTGCCTGAGGCGATCGCCTCAACTGGCCTCATTGGTGGTGCACCCCTGTGCCCAGGTTATACCAGCATGGTCCATTTAAATCTCAGATTGTGAGCCTGTCCTCCACCTCATCCTCATCAGACTGTGAGCCTGGCCTCTACCTCATCCAGCCTTAGACTTTGAACCCGGCCTCCACTGTATTCCTCTACCGCAGCCTCCATACTTCAATGAATTATTTCCACACCAGTTGTATGACCCCTCCAGTCAGTGGTGGTCCGCACTGGTCAGTGACTAGATCCTTCATTATGGGATTTTTATATCATATTGGGATGGGAAAAATAATCTCATCATCCACATTCAATATTGCAACAATCCAGGAGGGGAGCAAAGAGGATCGGAGTAGAGGTATTTCCAGTGGCAGTCCTAGCTATATCGCTCCCTGGGCCGTGCAGTGATGGGAACCTCCTGGTTCTGGGGTTCTTCTGCCTGGTGTTGCTTTGGGTTCTCCTGCCTGGTGTTGGTTGGGGTTCTCCTGCCTGTTGTTGGTAGGGGTTCTCCTGCCTTGTGTTGCTGGGTGTTAGGGGTACCAGGTAGGGCCCCAGTGAAGGTTGCACACGGCAGTGCCGTACTATGAGGACACAGGTGTTGGTGCACACAGCTAACAACTGTTCACTTGGTAGTGGAGCTCAGCACAGAAGGAGCCGCTGTCATGTTTGGAGCGGCAGATCTTACACAGGTTCCTGCAGTTTCTGGCAGATAGGCCTAAGACTCCCTGACTACTCGCCCTCTGAACAGACGATGCAGTCTTCCCCATCCAAGCATGGGGCGGCCCCCTTTATGACTAAGTCCTGCTCCTCCTCAGAGGCAGTTGGTGGCAGTTGTTGGTCTCTCAAGCTGGCTGGATGGTTTCCTCAGGGGCTTTCTGTTTCCACTCTCCTCACTGCTGGGGCTCCTACTGACTGCAGAAGACAATCTAAGCCCCCTAAGGGGCTGGCGCAGCCACCCCAACTTGCAAGGCCAAATAACCCTTCTGCAGCCTGCAAACTACACGTTACCTCATTTCAGACGTTTTAACCCTTTCAGCAGTGGAGCTCTGCATTATCCTGTAAAGTATTAGTCAGGGATGTTCTCAGGTAGATAGATGTTGGTTAGTTATATAATACCCCCCCCCTCCCCCCCATTCGCCACCAGGGCATCATTATAATGTAGAGTGTAATAACTGTAATTACTCCGCGCCTCAGACCTATCATTAACTGCCAACAGGATGAACTACTCCGCCATCATCCTCAGCCTATTAATGTCAGGGCACAGGAGAGTAGACACAGTCTACAGAAGTAAGAATACACAGGTGAGGGGCGAATGTGCGCTGTATGTTATATGTCTCACATGTGCATGTGAATGTGTGCATGTATGTTAAATGTAGAGATGAGTAAATTTTTCAAAAATTCGATTCGGCTGAATTGCCAAATTTTTCTAAAAAATTCTGTTTAATCCGAATTTATTCGCAGCGAATCAAGTTAATAAACGGCTATTTCCTGGCTGCAGAGAGCCTTTATAGTGGTGTAAAAAAACTGTGCCTTGAGGTAACACGCATAGGGAGTTTGCTGTGGTAGTAATATAATACTGTGAGTCCGTATGACATGCAGATGACAGGCGTCGCTCATAGAATCACTGCACACTTCATGGGGCACAAACTGACCAAATAACTAATGTGTGAACCTAGCCTTACAGGTCAATGTTAGCATCAAGAAGAAGCGCACTCCTTTTACACCGTCGCCAGCTGATTCCACATAGATCTCTACAGAACCTGTCCTATTAAACGCTTATACAAGTAGAGCCCCCCCCCGACAGAGTGGAGAGGGTGTCCGCAGTAAGTTTGTGTTGACGTCACTGATTAATTTGCCCTTCCTCTGATCCGTCAGAAAAATAACCCACAAAAAACGGATCCTGTCTGTGGAGCATCCGCATTCACTCGGTCAGCATTTGGTTAGTAATCCATCAGTATTGCTAATGCCAAAAAAAAAAAAACAGGAGTGGATCTAAAATAGAGATGACACATGAATGGAATATTTGCATGTCTTCTGTGTTTTGTACCCACTCCTGCTTTTGGCTACCAAATCACAAGCCAATTCTGATGGGACCATACAGGCCTTACTGCTGCTACACAGACAGGATCCGTTGTGCGTCCCATTTTTCCTTCCTTCTGACAGATCAGAAGGAGGGTTAAATAAATGATGATGTCAGCCAGGCCGAAAGGCAAAATAGTGGCCCAGTCATAAAGTGGGGAGGGTGGGAACAGCATGAGAAGTCCACAGAGTGGCCCTATGACATAGTGGTGAGGTGGAAGCAGCATGAGCAGACCACAGAGTGGCCCAATGACAGAGTGTGGAGGTGGCAGCGGCAGCATCAAGAGGCCACAGAGTGGCACAATGACAGAGTCTGGAGGTGGCGGCAGCATCAGGAGGCCACAGAGCGGCACAATGACAGAGTGGGGAGGTGGCAGCAGCATCAGGAGACCACCGAGTGACCCGGTGACAGAGTGGGGAGGTAGGTGGCAATACAAGTACCCGCTGAAGATGGTGGGTGAAAGAAGGAGCACTTGGCATCAGATGTGTGGCATCAGGCGGGTGGCAGCATCAGAATAGTAGCTAAGGCAGGTAGCCAGAAGAAACCGGTCTCTTTTGTCAAAGTGTTGGTGTGGCACCATGGATGAGCTAGTCTGATGCATCAGGCATTGGTGGGTGGAAATCCTGGCTGATCCACGCCTGATTAATCTTGACAAAGGTCAGTCTCTCCACATTTTGGGCGGACAGGCGAGTTCTTCTTGGGGTAACTATGGCCCCCACCGCACTAAACACCTGCACTGATGCCACACTAATGGCCAGGCAGGACAGCTTTTCCAGGGCTAACTCGTCCAGTTGCCGCCACAAATCCAGTTGGGCTGCCCAGTAGTCCAGTGGATCTTCAATGACGGCTGGCAGAGTGCGCTCCAAGTATGCCACCACCTGCTGGTTCAGGTTCTGCTCTGTGTCTAGCTTCTGGTGAGTAGTTTCTTCACTATGCGGGTGAAGAAAGCTGCTCATCAGCGACTCTAGACTCAGGCTGCTGCTGATGGAGCTGGTACTGCTCCTGCCACCCCACTCCTCTCCAGCAGCCATGGCAGTGGAACATGAGCGCAGAGGGACCCCCCAGTCAGACCTGCGAGAGGATGGACGATGGCGCAGATAGGCAGCAGCCAAATGACTACATAGGATGTCTCTAAAGTAGTTGAGTTTCCATCTCCACGGTGTGTCTGGGTCCTCTGCCTCGTCTTCCTCATCGCCCTGTAGCTCCTCCGGCTGCTCCAGCTCCTCCTCTCCTGTCACCTATGTAGAAAAGCCACTCATTTTGCTACACATTGCTTGTGCTTCAAATGTCCTCCTCCTCCAGTTCAGCCCCCAAAGGGCTAATGTGGCCTTGAGATCTAGGCGCCATGTCTCCAGTTCCCTGACCAGCCAGATTTACCAGCATCTGTTCCAGGACATAAAGCAGTGGAATGAAATTGTTCATCCCGTAATCCTGGTGACTGACAAATAACGTGGCCTCCTCAAAGCGCCTGAGCAAATGGCAGGTGTCACGCATGAGCTGCCACTGGCTGACATTGAAGTTACACAGGGGAGTACTCCTGTCCGCTTGGATCATCAAGAAATCTTTTATGGCCTTTCTCTGTTGGTATAGTCGGTCCAACATATGGAGGGTGGAATTCCAACGGGTGGAAACGTCACATATCAGCCTATGTTGGGGGATGCCGTTCTGCCACTGCAACTCAAGGTGGGTGTGCTTTGCAGTGTACGAGTGGCTGAAGTGCATGCAAAGTTTACTGGCCATTTTTAGGATTTCTTGCAGATGGGTGGAAGACTTCAGGAACCACTTTACAACCAGATTGAACACATGCACCATGCAGGGCGCATGGCTCAGCCCCCCTTGACGCAGCGCCGACACCATGTTCTTCCAGTTGTCGGTCACCATGGTTCCGATTTCGAGTTGTCGAGGAGAAAGCCAGGATTCGATTTCTTGATACAGAACAGCATGACACCACCATGCCCAGCACATGCGGAATGCTAGAGGGGCACTGTGAATTGTCCCTGCAGTGGAGGCTGAGGACACGGTGGAGGATAAGGAGGCAGAGGCGGACATTGTTGCAGGACCAATGGCGTTAGAATCTGGAGGTGGAAACGGCGTCACCTGGCCAAGTTGCTGGTGTGGCTGGGCAGGAACAACATTTACCGAGTGGGCCATAAAGAACATGTATTGTCCTTGACCATAGTTACAGCTACCGACCAATTTTCCAAACAAGTTTGACCACTGAATGTCTAATCGACATAATTATTCAGTCCATACAGAAGAAAGTCTACAATCACCCATCAATTTAAAAAAATCTGTATCACAAAAAAATGTCACCACTGAATGACAATGTAAATTCACCGCAGAACGGCTAATAACACATACTTATTTTTCCCAATAATACACCCCAACAATGGCTGTATAGCAATGTTGGTTCACTTTTTTTTCCTCACTAATACACACCAAAAAGGGCTGTAATTTTCTCACTTCAACACACAACGGCTAATAAGCCCCCCCCCCACTAATACACCTAATACACTCCAAAAAGGGCTTTAGAACATATAACTGCACCGCTGAATGGAAATAATATATATTTTTTTGCCACTAATACACAAAAAAAGGGCATTAGAACATACAACTGCACCGCTGAACGGCAAATAGGCCCTTATTTTTTTCCACTAATACACACAAAAAAGGGCTTTAGAACATATAACTGCATAGCGGAACGGCAAATAAACCCTTATTTTTTACACTTATATAGGCCACAAAATGCATTAGAACATATAACTGCACTGCTGAACAGAAAAAACTTTTTTGTGGCACTAATACACATAAAAAAGGGCATTAGAACATATGACTGCACCGCTACACGGCAAATAGGCCCTTATTTTTTTACACTTATACAGGCCACAAAAGGCATTAGAACATATAACTGCACCGCTGACCGGCAAATAATATATATTGTTTTGCCACTAATATACGACAAAAAGAGCTTTAGAACATATAACTGCACCGCTGAATGGCAAATATATTTTTCTTTTTTCCACTAATCCACTCCACAAAAGGGCTTTAGAACATATAACTGCACCATTGAACGGCAAATAGGCCCCTATTTTGTTCCACTTATACACGACAAAAAGAGCTTTAGAACATATAATTGCACCGCTGAACGGCAAATATATATTTCTTTTTTCCACTTATACACTCCACATAAGGCTTTAGAACATATAACTGCACCGCTGAACGGCAAATAGGCCCTTATTTTTTCCACTTATACATGCCACAAAAGGCTTTAGAATATATAACTGCAACGCTGAACGGCAAATATATTTTTCTTTTGCCACTAATACACGACAAAAAGGGCTTTAGAACATATAACTTCACAGCTAAACGGCAAACAGGACCTTATTTTTTTACACTTATACAGGCCACAAAAGGCATTAGAACATATAACTGCACTGCTGAATGGCAAATACTTTTTTTGTGCCACTAATACACGTAAAAAAGGACATTAGAACATATAACTGCACCGCTGAACGGCAAATAGGCCCTTATTTTTTCCACTTATACAGGCTTTAGAATATATAACTGCACCGCTGAATGGCAAATATATTTTTCTTTTTTCCACTTATACACTCCACAAAAGGCTTTAGAACATATAACTGCACCGCTGAACAGCAAATAGGCCCCAATTTTATTCCACTTATACACGACAAAAAGGGCTTTAGAACATATAACTGCACCGCTGAACGGCAAATATATTTTTCTTTTGCCACTGATACACAACAAAAAGGGCTGTAATTTTCGCATTTCACCACACAACGGCTAATAAGTAATTTTTTTTCCCACTAATACAAGCCAAAAAATACTTTAGAACATATAACTGCACCGCACGAGGGCAAATAAGACATATAAATATTTCCTTGTTATATGTCTCACATGTGTGCTGTATGTTATATCTCTCACATGTGTGCTGTATGTTATATCTCTCACATGTGTGCTGTATGTTATAAGTCTCACATGTGTGCTGTATGTTATATCTCTCACATGTGTGCTGTATGTTATATCTCTCACATGTGTGCTGTATGTTATATGTCTCACATGTGTGCTGTATGTTATATCTCTCACATGTGTGCTGTATGTTATATCTCTCACATGTGTGCTGCATGTTATATCTCTCACATGTGTTATATCTCTCACATGTGTGCTGTATGTTATATCTCTCACATGTGTGCTGTATGTTATATGTCTCACATTGCTACAAACAAATATACAACCATCTCCAGACTTTACCTTATGTTTCCTAACAAGGCAACCGATTCCAAGACAGATTAGAACAGAGGGGCCCCTCTAATACTGGCCGCAAGAAGACTCAGCCCAAAAATGGAAAAACCCGGGACCTCCTCCCATGACAGAAGTGTGGACATCGAGCGAACAACACGGAGATTAAATACGCCTCATACTCTCTATCCTTGAATAAAATATAAAATATTGGTCTCTGTGGAATCCAAACTACCTTAATAATACACCAAACTGACTCTTTATGTATGTTATATATGTTCCAATAACATACGTGTGTGAGACATACATGTAGGTATATATGTACACTGTACACGTGTAATGTGTGTCTGCATATATGGACATATACACTGAACATATATGTAGGTGTAGGTGAACATCAAAACCTCCCATACATGGATGGACATGGACACAATATAATTATTGATGTATGTGTGCTGGCCCTATAATTACATGTCTATTGACACGTGTCGGCGTGCCCCACTACTTGTTCCAATGTAAAAACAACAAACCAATGACATTGCTGCAAACGCTGGGTTTATTTACATTTATTGCAAACATAATTAAGAAAATAGTAATTTTAAATATACAAAAAGGAAAAAACAATAAAAAACACTATTAAAAAAAATCTCCCATGTGCACTGTATGACCTGAGCAGTGTATGACCTGTATGACATGTGCTGTGTATGATCTCTATCACATGTGCAGTGTATGATCTGTATGACCTGAGCAGTGTATGATCTCTATCACATGTGCAGTGTATGATCTATATCACATGTGCAGTGTATGATCTGTATGACATGTGCAGTGTGTGATCTGTATGACATGTGCAGTGTATGACCTGTATGACATGTGCAGTGTATGATCTGTATGACATGTGCAGTGTATGATCTGTATGACATGTGCAGTGTATGATCTCTATCACACGTGCAGTATATGATCTCTATCACATGTGCAGTGTATGACCTGTATGACATGTGCAGTGTATGATCTGTATGACCTGAGCAGTGTATGATCTGTATGACATGTGCAGTGTATGATCTCTATCACAAGTGCAGTGTATGATCTGTATGACATGTGCAGTGTATGATCATTATGACATGTGCAGTGTATGATCTGTATGACATGTGCAGTGTATGATCTGTATCACATGTGCAGTGTATGATCTATATCACATGTGCAGTGTATGATGTCTATCACATATGCGCTGTATGATCTGTATGACATGTGCAGTGTATGATCTCTATCACATGTGCAGTGTATGATCTCTATCACATGTGCAGTGTATGATCTCTATCACATGTGCAGTGTATGATCTCTATCACATGTGAAGTGTATGATCTGTATGACATGTGCAGTGTATGATCTCTATCACATGTGCAGTGTATGATCTCTATCACATGTGCAGTGTATGATCTGTATGACATGTGCTGTGTATGATCTCTATCACATGTGCAGTGTATGATCTCTATCACATGTGCAGTGTATGATCTATATCACATGTGTAGTGTATGATGTCTATCACATATGCGCTGTATGATCTGTATGACATGTGCAGTGTATGATTTGTATGACATGTGCAGTGTATGATCTGTATCACATGTGCAGTGTATGATCTGTATCACATGTGCAGTGTATGATCTGTATCACATGTGCAGTGTATGATCTGTATGACATGTGCAGTGTATGATCTATATCACATGTGCAGTGTATGATCTCTATCACATGTGCAGTGTATGATCTCTATCACATGTGCAGTGTATGATCTGTATGATATGTGCAGTGTATGATCTCTATCACATATGCGCTGTATGATCTGTATGACATGTGCAGTGTATGATTTGTATGACATGTGCAGTGTATGATCTGTATCACATGTGCAGTGTATGATCTGTATCACATGTGCAGTGTATGATCTGTATCACATGTGCAGTGTATGATCTGTATCACATGTGCAGTGTATGATCTGTATGACATGTGCAGTGTATGATCTCTATCACATGTGCAGTGTATGATCTGTATGACATGTGCAATGTATGATCATTATGACATGTGCAGTGTATGATCTGTATGACATGTGCAGTGTATGATCTGTATCACATGTGCAGTGTATGATCTGTATCACATGTGCAGTGTATGATCTGTATGACATGTGCAATGTATGATCATTATGACATGTGCAGTGTATGATCTGTATGACATGTGCAGTGTATGATCTGTATCACATGTGCAGTGTATGATCTCTATCACAAGTGCAGTGTATGATCTGTATGACATGTGCAGTGTATGATCATTATGACATGTGCAGTGTATGATCTGTATGACATGTGCAGTGTATGATCTGTATCACATGTGCAGTGTATGATCTCTATCACATGTGCAGTGTATGATCTCTATCACATGTGCAGTGTATGATCTGTATGACATGTGCAGTGTATGATCTGTATGACATGTGCAGTGTATGATCTGTATCACATGTGCAGTGTATGATCTCTATCACATGTGCAGTGTATGATCTGTATGACATGTGCGCTGTATGATCTGTATCACATGTGCAGTGTATGATCTGTATCACATGTGCAGTGTATGATCTGTATCACATGTGCAGTGTATGATCTATATCACATGTGCAGTGTATGATCTGTATGACATGTGCAGTGTATGATCTGTATGACATGTGCAGTGTATGATCTGTATCACATGTGCAGTGTATGATCTGTATGACATGTGCAGTGTATGATCTGTATCACATGTGCAGTGTATGATCTGTATGACATGTGCAGTGTATGATCTGTATGACATGTGCAGTGTATGATCTGTATCACATGTGCAGTGTATGATCTCTATCACATGTGCAGTGTATGATCTGTATGACATGTGCAGTGTATGATCTGTATGACATGTGCAGTGTATGATCTGTATGACATGTGCAGTGTATGATCTCTATCACATGTGCAGTGTATGATCTGTATGACATGTGCAGTGTATGATCTGTATGACATGTGCAGTGTATGATCTGTATGACATGTGCAGTGTATGATCTGTATGACATGTGCAGTGTATGATCTGTATGACATGTGCAGTGTATGATCTCTATCACATGTGCAGTGTATGATCTGTATGACATGTGCAGTGTATGATCTCTATCACATGTGCAGTGTATGATCTGTATGACATGTGCAGTGTATGATCTCTATCACATGTGCAGTGTATGATCTGTATGACATGTGCATGTATGATCGATGACATGTGCAGTGTATGATCTGTATGACATGTGCAGTGTATGATCTCTATCACATGTGCAGTGTATGATCTCTATCACATGTGCAGTGTATGATCTGTATGACATGTGCAGTGTATGATCTGTATGACATGTGCAGTGTATGATCTCTATCACATGTGCAGTGTATGATCTGTATGACATGTGCAGTGTATGATCTCTATCACATGTGCAGTGTATGATCTGTATGACATGTGCAGTGTATGATCTGTATGACATGTGCAGTGTATGAACTGTATGACATGTGCAGTGTATGATCTCTATCACACGTGCAGTGTATGATCTCTATCACATGTGCAGTGTATGATCTCTATCACAAGTGCAGTATATGATCTGTATGACATGTGCAGTGTATGATATGTGCAGTGCATGATCTGTATGACATGTGCAGTGTATGATCTGTATGACATGTGCAGTGTATGATCTCTATCACATGTGCAGTGTGTGATCTGTATGACATATGCGCTGTATGATCTGTATCACATGTGCACTGTATGATCTGTATCACTTGTGCAGTGTATGATCTGTATCAATTGTGCAGTGTATGATCTCTATCACATGTGCAGTGCGTGATCTGTATGACGTGCGCTGTATGATCTGTATGACATGTGCAGTGTATGATCTGTATCACATGTGCAGTGTATGATCTGTATGACATGTGCAGTGTATGATCTCTATCACATGTGCGCTGTATGATCTCTATCACATGTGCAGTGTATGATCTGTATGACATGTGCAGTGTATGACCTGTATCACATGTGCAGTGTATGATCTCCATCACATGTGCAGTGTATAATCTGTATGACATGTGCAGTGTATGATCTGTATGACATGTGCAGTGTATGATCTGTATCACATGTGCAGTGTATGATCTCTGTCACACGTGCAGTGTATGATCTGTATGACATGTGCAGTGTATGATCTGTATGACATGTGCAGTGTATGATCTGTATGACATGTGCAGTGTATGATCTGTATGACATGTGCAGTGTATGATCTGTATGACATGTGCAGTGTATGATCTCTGTCACACGTGCAGTGTATGATCTCTATCACATGTGCAGTGTATGATCTCTATCACAAGTGCAGTATATGATCTGTATGACATGTGCAGTATATGATCTGTATGACATGTGCAGTGTATGATCTCTATCACACGTGCAGTGTATGATCTCTATCACAAGTGCAGTATATGATCTGTATGACATGTGCAGTATATGATATGTGCAGTGCATGATCTGTATGACATGTGCAGTGTATGATCTCTATCACTTGTGCAGTGTATGATGTCTATTACATGTGCAGTGTATGATATGTATGACATGTGCAGTGTATGATCTGTATCACATGTGCAGTGTATGATCTGTATGACATGTGCAGTGTATGATCTGTATGACATTTGCAGTGTATGATCTCTATCACATGTGCAGTGTATGATCTGTATGACATGTGCAGTGTATGATCTCTATCACATGTGCAGTGTATGATCTGTATGACATGTGCAGTGTATGATCTGTATGACACGTGCAGTGTAAGACCTGTATGACATGTGCAGTGTATGACCTGTATCACATGTGCAGTGTATGATTTGTATCACATGTGCAGTGTATGATCTGTATGACATGTGCAGTGTATGATCAGTATCACATGTGCAGTGTATGATCTCTATCACATGTGCAGTGTATGATCAGTATCACATGTGCAGTGTATGATCTCTATCACATGTGCAGTGTATGATCTGTATGACATGTGCAGTGTATGATCTGTATGACATGTGCAGTGTATGATCTCTACCACATGTGCAGTGTATGACATGTATGACATGTGCAGTGTATGATCTCTATCACATGTGCAGTGTATGATCTGTATGACATGTGAAGTGTATGATCTGTATGACATGTGCAGTGTATGATCTCTATCACATGTGCAGTGTATGATCTTTATGACATGTGCAGTGTATGATCTCTATCACATGTGCAGTGTGTGATGTGTATGACATGTGCGCTGTATGATCTGTATGACGTGCAGTGTATGATCTGTATGATATGTGCAGTGTATGATCTCTATCACATGTGCAGTGTATGATCTGTATGACATGTGCAGTGTATGATCTCTATCACATGTGCAGTGTATGATCTGTATGACATGTGCAGTGTATGATCTCTATCACATGTGCAGTGTATGACCTGTATGACATGTGCAGTGTATGACCTGTATGACATGTGCAGTGTATGATCTGTATGACATGTGCAGTGTATGAACTGTATGACATGTGCAGTGTATGATCTCTATCACACGTGCAGTGTATGATCTCTATCACATGTGCAGTGTATGATCTCTATCACAAGTGCAGTATATGATCTGTATGACATGTGCAGTGTATGATATGTGCAGTGCATGATCTGTATGACATGTGCAGTGTATGATCTGTATGACATGTGCAGTGTATGATCTCTATCACATGTGCAGTGTGTGATCTGTATGACATATGCGCTGTATGATCTGTATCACATGTGCACTGTATGATCTGTATCACTTGTGCAGTGTATGATCTGTATTACTTGTGCAGTGTATGATCTCTATCACATGTGCAGTGCGTGATCTGTATGACGTGCGCTGTATGATCTGTATGACATGTGCAGTGTATGATCTGTATCACATGTGCAGTGTATGATCTGTATGACATGTGCAGTGTATGATCTCTATCACATGTGCAGTGCGTGATCTGTATGACGTGCGCTGTATGATCTGTATGACATGTGCAGTGTATGATCTGTATCACATGTGCAGTGTATGATCTGTATGACATGTGCAGTGTATGATCTCTATCACATGTGCGCTGTATGATCTCTATCACATGTGCAGTGTATGATCTGTATGACATGTGCAGTGTATGACCTGTATCACATGTGCAGTGTATGATCTCTATCACATGTGCAGTGTATAATCTGTATGACATGTGCAGTGTATGATCTGTATAACATGTGCAGTGTATGATGTCTATCACATGTGCAGTGTATGATCTGTATGACATGTGCAGTGTATGATCTCTGTCACACGTGCAGTGTATGATCTGTATGACATGTGCAGTGTATGATCTGTATGACATGTGCAGTGTATGATCTGTATGACATGTGCAGTGTATGATCTCTGTCACACGTGCAGTGTATGATCTCTATCACATGTGCAGTGTATGATCTCTATCACAAGTGCAGTATATGATCTGTATGACATGTGCAGTATATGATCTGTATGACATGTGCAGTGTATGATCTCTATCACACGTGCAGTGTATGATCTCTATCACAAGTGCAGTGTATGATCTGTATGACATGTGCAGTGTATGATCTCTATCACTTGTGCAGTGTATGATGTCTATTACATGTGCAGTGTATGATATGTATGACATGTGCAGTGTATGATCTGTATGACATTTGCAGTGTATGATCTCTATCACATGTGCAGTGTATGATCTGTATGACATGTGCAGTGTATGATCTGTATGACACGTGCACTGTATGACCTGTATGACATGTGCAGTGTATGACCTGTATCACATGTGCAGTGTATGATTTGTATCACATGTGCAGTGTATGATCTGTATGACATGTGCAGTGTATGATCAGTATCACATGTGCAGTGTATGATCAGTATCACATGTGCAGTGTATGATCAGTATCACATGTGCAGTGTATGATCTCTATCACATGTGCAGTGTATGATCTGTATGGCATGTGCAGTGTATGATCTGTATGACATGTGCAGTGTATGATCTCTATCACATGTGCAGTGTATGACCTGTATCACATGTGCAGTGTATGACCTCTATCACATGTGCAGTGTATGATCTCTATCACATGTGCAGTGTATGACCTGTATCACATGTGCAGTGTATGATCTCTATCACATGTGCAGTGTATGACCTGTATCACATGTGCAGTGTATGACCTGTATGACATGTGCAGTGTATGACCTGTATGACATGTGCAGTGTATGATCTCTATCACATGTGCTGTGTATGATCTCTATCACATGTGCAGTGTATGATCTCTATCACATGTGCAGTGTATGACCTGTATGACATGTGCAGTGTATGACCTGTATGACATGTGCAGTGTATGATCTCTATCACATGTGCAGTGTATGATCTCTATCACATGTGCAGTGTATGACCTGTATCACATGTGCAGTGTATGACCTGTATCACATGTGCAGTGTATGATCTCTATCACATGTGCAGTGTATGATCTCTATCACATGTGCAGTGTATGATCTCTATCACATGTGCAGTGTATGATCTGTATGACATGTGCAGTGTATGACCTGTATGACATGTGCAGTGTATGATCTGTATGACATGTGCAGTGTATGATCTGTATCACATGTGCAGTGTATGATCAGTATGACATGTGCAGTGTATGATCTCTATCACATGTGCAGTGTATGATCTCTATCACATGTGCAGTGTATGATCTCTATCACATGTGCAGTGTATGATCTGTATGACATGTGCAGTGTATGATCTCTATCACATGTGCAGTGTATGACCTGTATCACATGTGCAGTGTATGATCTCTATCACATGTGCAGTGTGTGATCTGTATGACATGTGCAGCGTATGACCTGTATCACATGTGCAGTGTATGATCTGTATGACATGTGCAGTGTATGACCTGTATGACATGTGCAGTGTATGATCTGTATGACATGTGCAGTGTATGATCTGTATGACATGTGCAGTGTATGATCTCTATCACATGTGCAGTGTATGATCTCTATCACATGTGCAGTGTATGATCTCTATCACATGTGCAGTGTGTGATCTGTATGACATGTGCAGCGTATGACCTGTATCACATGTGCAGTGTATGATCTCTATCACATGTGCAGTGTATGATCTCTATCACATGTGCAGTGTGTGATCTGTATGACATGTGCAGCGTATGATCTGTATGACATGTGCAGCGTATGATCTGTATGACATGTGCAGCGTATGATCTGTATGACATGTGCAGCGTATGATCTGTATGACATGTGCAGCGTATGATCTGTATGACATGTGCAGCGTATGATCTCTATCACATGTGCAGCGTATGATCTCTATCCCATGAGCAGCGTATGATCTCTATCCCATGTGCAGCGTATGATCTCTATCCCATGTGCAGCGTATGATCTCTATCCCATGTGCAGCGTATGATCTCTATCACATGTGCAGCGTATGATCTCTATCACATGTGCAGCGTATGATCTCTATCACATGTCCAGAGTATGCTCCCGGTTCCGCAGCACAGTGTGGACAGCATCCTGCAGCAGTCCGGTCCTCGGTGCCTCCCCGTGCCTCGCACCTCATCAGCTCCATCATCACCTGTGCAACTTTCCCTTCAGCTTCTTTGCAGAAGTCTTCACCTCCCCCGGAGACAGCTGCAGATATCAGCCTGAACTTGGTGCCAGGACCGGGGGCCCCTAGGTGTGGGGCCCCCAGCGCTGGACCCGAGGAGAGTCTCCAGGTTTCAGTGATAATGCCGGTTACCAGGCAACAAGGCGACCCTGACACACTGCACCGGAGCCGCAGCACTTACCCTCGATGCAGCAGACCCTCCAGAGCCCGGAGTGGGTGAGGTCCCCCCTGGTCTTGCGGGGCTGGCTCTGGGGGTCCTCGGTGCTGACGTTGGTCCCGTTACAGATGTGAGCCCGGGAGTAGAGCCAGTAGTCGGTCCCGATGGCGATGGTCATCAGGCTGAAGGCGGCAAAAGCCCCCACGGTGGTCAGCAGCATCTGGACCCCACGATCACACCAGACCATGGTGCCTCATACCTCAGCAGTGCAGCAACAGGAGGCGACTGGGTGAAGCACCGGCACAGACAAAGGACTGCGAGGCATGAGGACCGCTGTGCCTCCTTCGGCGGGGGGAGGGGGTCAGCACTTTCTGCACTTGTAGAAACCTGTCATTGTCATCCTAGGAGCCTCCTGGAATGAAGAAGTCATCAAGATGCTGGGACTCCTCACCTCCCAGCCGGGGCCCGCCCCCTGCAGCCTCCACCAATCAGCGAGCACTCGAGAAGACCCCCAGGGACCACCAGAGAGGAAAACAAGCCGATGGCTGCAGAGCAGCTCCATGCATGGTCAGGAGGATGGGAGTGCTACTGCTGAGCAGTGGGCTGAAAGGGGGGTAATGATAGCAGGAGGGGGCAGCTGGCAGATAAGGGGTTAAACCACTGCACCGACCTCCTTAACCCATTCACTGCTCAAAAAACCACGGACTGAACGGAAAGATCTGATGGGGGTTATACTGATGTACAGGGAGCAGGCGGCGTCTGGAGGTACAGGGAGCAGGCGGTGTCTCTGGAGGTACAGGGAGCAGGCGGCGTCTGGAGGTACAGGGAGCAGGCGGCGTCTGGAGGTACAGGGAGCAGGCGGCGTCTGGAGGTACAGGGAGCAGGAGGCGTCTGGAGGTACAGGGAGCAGGCGGAGTCTCTGGAGGTACAAGGAGCAGGCGGCGTCTGGAGGTACAGGGAGCAGGCGGCGTCCGCAGGTACAGGGAGGAGGCGGCGTCTGGAGGTACAGGGAGCAGGCGGTGTCTCTGGAGGTACAGGGAGCAGGCGGTTACCCTGGAGCTACAGGGAGCAGGCGGTTACCCTGGAGCTACAGGGAGCAGGCGGCGTCTGGAGGTACAGGGAGCAGGCAGTGTCTGGAGGTACAGGGAGCAGGCGGGGTCCGGAGGTACAGGGAGCAGGCGGCGTCCGGAGGAACAGGGAGCAGGCGGAGTCTCTGGAGGTACAGGGAGCAGACGGCGTCTGGAGGTACAGGGAGCAGGCTGAGTCTGGAGGTACAGGGAGCAGGCTGAGTCTGGAGGTACAGGGGGCAGGCGGAGTCTAGAGGTACAGGGAGCAGGCTGAGTCTGGAGGTACAGGGAGCAGGCGGCGTCTGGAGGTACAGTGAGCAGGCGGCGTCTGGAGGTACAGGGAGCAGGCTAAGTCTGGAGGTACAGGGGGCAGGCGGAGTCTGGAGGTACAGGGAGCAGGCGGGGTCTGAAGGTACAGGGAGCAGGCGGAGTCTCTGGAGGTACAGGGAGCAGCCGGCATCTGGAGGTACAGGGAGCAGGCGGTGTCTGGAGGTACAGGGAGCAGGCGGCATCTGGAGGTACAGAGAGCAGGCGGCGTCTGGAGGTACAGGGAGCAGGCAGAGTCTGGAGGTACAGGGAGCAGGCGGCGTCTGGAGGTACAGGGAAGTGGTGGTGTCTCTGGAGGTACAGGGAGCTGGCTGAGTCTGGAGGTACAGGGAGCAGGCTGAGTCTGGAGGTACAGGGAGCAGGCTGAGTCTGGAGGTACAGGGAGCAGGCTGAGTCTGGAGGTACAGGGGGCAGGCGGAGTCTAGAGGTACAGGGAGCAGGCGGAGTCTGGAGGTACAGGGAGCAGGCGGTGTCTGGTGGTACAGGGAGCAGGCGGCATCTGGAGGTACAGGGAGCAGGTGGCGTCTGGAGGTACAGGGAGCAGGCTAAGTCTGGAGGTACAGGGGGCAGGCGGAGTCTGGAGGTACAGGGAGCAGGCGGTGTCTGAAGGTACAGGGAGCAGGCGGGGTCTCTGGAGGTACAGGGAGCAGCCGGCGTCTGGAGGTACAGGGAGCAGGCGGAGTCTGGAGGTACAGAGAGCAGGCGGGGTCTGGAGGTACAGGGAGCAGGCGGCGTCTGGAGGTACAGAGAGCAGGCGGAGTCTGGAGGTACAGGGTGCAGGCGGCGTCAGGAGGTACAGAGAGCAGGCGGCGTCTGGAGGTACAGGGAGCAGGCTGAGTCTGGAGGTACAGGGAGCAGGCGGCGTCTGGAGGTACAGGGAAGGGGTGGTGTCTCTGGAGGTACAGGGAGCAGGCGGGGTCTGGAGGTACAGGGAGCAGGCTATGTCTGGAGGTACAGGGAGCAGGCGGAGTCTGGAGGTACAGGGACGTCTGGAGGTACAGGGAGCAGGCGGCGTCTGGAGGTACAGGGAGCAGGCGGCGTGTGGAGGTACAGAGAGCAGGCTGAGTCTGGAGGTTCGGGGAGCAGGCGGCGTCTGGAGGTACAGGGAGCAGGCGGCGTCTCTGGAGGTACGGGGAGCAGGCGGCGTCTGGAGGTACAGGGAGCAGGCGGAGTCTGGAGGTACAGGGAGCAGGTGGCGTCTGGAGGTACAGGGAGCAGGCGGCGTCTCTGGAGGCACAGGGAGGAGGTGGCGTCTGGAGGTACAGGGAGCAGGCGGCGTCTTTGGAGGTACAGGGAGCAGGCGGCGTCTGGAGGTACACGGAGCAGGCGGAGTCTGGAGGTACAGGGAGCAGGCGGCGTCTGGAGGTACAGGGAGCAGGCGGGGTCTGGAGGTACAGGGAGCAGGCGGGGTCTGGAGGTACAGGGAGCAGGCGGGGTCTGGAGGTACAGGGAGCAGGCGGAGTCTGGAGGTACAGGGAGCAGGTGGCGTCTGGAGGTACAGGGAGCAGGCGGCGTCTCTGGAGGCACAGGGAGGAGGTGGCGTCTGGAGGTACAGGGAGCAGGCGGCGTCTTTGGAGGTACAGGGAGCAGGCGGCGTCTGGAGGTACACGGAGCAGGCGGAGTCTGGAGGTACAGGGAGCAGGCGGCGTCTGGAGGTACAGGGAGCAGGCGGGGTCTGGAGGTACAGGGAGCAGGCGGGGTCTGGAGGTACAGGGAGCAGGTGGCGTCTGGAGGTACAAGGAGCAGGCGGCTTCTGGAGGTACAAGGAGCAGACGGCGTCTGGAGGCACAGGGAGCAGGCTGAGTCCGGAGGTACAAGGAGCAGGCTGAGTCTGGAGGTAGAGGGAGCAGGCTGAGTCTGGAGGTACAGGGGGCAGGCGGAGTCTGGAGGTACAGGGAGCAGGCAGAGTCTGGAGGTACAGGGAGCAGGCGGCGTCTGGAGGTACAGGAAGCAGGCGGCATCTGGAGGTACAGGGAGCAGGCGGCGTCTGGAGGTACAGGGAGCAGGCGGCGTCTGGAGGTACAGGGAGCAGGCGGAGTCTGGAGGTACAGGGAGCAGGCGGAGTCTGGAGGTACAGGGAGCAGGCGGAGTCTGGAGGTACAGGGAGCAGGCGGAGTCTGGAGGTACAGGGAGCAGGCGGAGTCTGGAGGTACAGGGAGCAGGCGGAGTCTGGAGGTACAGGGAGCAGGCGGCGTCTGGAGGTACAGGAAGCAGGCGGCGTCTGGAGGTACAGGGAGCAGGCGGCGTCTGGAGGTACAGGGAGCAGGCGGGGTCTGGAGGTACAGGGAGGAGGTTGCGTCTGGAGGTACAGGGAGCAGGCGGGGTCTGGAGGTACAGGGAGCAGGCGGCGCCAGGAGGTACAGGGAGCAGTCGGAGTCTGGAGGTACAGGGAGCAGGCGGCGTCTGGAGGTATGGCAAGCAGGCGTCGTCTGGAGGTACAGGGAGCAGGCGGAGTCTGGAGGTACAGGGACGTCTGAAGGTACAGGGAGGAGGCGGCGTCTGGAGGTTCAGGGAGCAGGCGGGGTCTGGAGGTACAGGGAGCAGGCGGCGCCAGGAGGTACAGGGAGCAGTCGGAGTCTGGAGGTACAGGGAGCAGGCGGCGTCTGAAGGTACGGGAAGCAGGCGGCATCTGGAGGTACAGGGAGCAGGCGGGGTCTGGAGGTACAGGGAGGAGGCTGCGTCTGGAGGTACAGGGAGCAGGCGGAGTCTGGTGGTACAGGGAGCAGGTGGAGTCTGGAGGTACAGGGAGCAGACGGAGTCCGGAGGTACAGGGAACAGGCGGCGTCTGGAGGTACAGGGAGCAGGCGGGGTCTGGAGGTACAGGGAGCAGGCGGCATCTGGAGGTACAGGGAGCAGGCGGGGTCTGGAGGTACAGGGAGCAGGCGGGGTCTGGAGGTACAAGGAGCAGGCGGCGTCTGGAGATACGGGGAGCAGGCAGCGTCTGGAGGTACTGGGAGCAGGTGGGGTCTGGAGGTACGGGGAGCAGGCGGCGTCTGGAGGTACTGGGAGCAGGCGGGGTCAGGAGGTACGGGGAGGAGGCGACGTCTGGAGGTACAGGGAGGAGGCTGCGGCTGGAGGTACGGGGGGAAAGCGTGGTCTGGAGGTATGGGGAGGAGGCTGCGTCTTGAGGTACAAGGAGCAGGCGGGGTCTGGAGGTACAGGGAGCAGGCGGGGTCTGGAGGTACAGGGAGCAGGTGGAGTCTGGAAGTACAGGGAGCAGGCGGCGTCTCTGGAGGTACAGGGAGCAGGCGGCGTCTGGAGGTACAGGGAGCAGGCTGAGTCTGGAGGTACAGGGAGCAGGCGGCGTCTGGAGGTACAGGGAGCAGGCGGCGTCTGGAGGTACAGGGAGCAGGCTGAGTCTGGAGGTACAGGGAGCAGGCGGCGTCTGAAGGTACAGGGAGCAGGCGGAGTCTGGAGGTACAGGAAGCAGGTGGGGTCTGGAGGTACAGGAAGCAGGCGGTGTCTGGAGGTACAGGAAGCAGGCTGAGTCCGGAGGTACAGGGAGCTGGCTGAGTCTGGAGGTACAGGGAGCAGGCGGGGTCTGGAGGTACAGGGAGCAGGCTGAGTCTGGAGGTACAGGAAGCAGGCGGGGTCTGGAGGTACAGGAAGCAGGCGGGGTCTGGAGGTACAGGAAGCAGGCTGAGTCCGGAGGTACAGGGAGCTGGCTGAGTCTGGAGGTACAGGGAGCAGGCGGTGTCTGGAGGTACAGGGAGCAGGCGGAGTCTGGAGGTACAGGGAGCAGGCGGTGTCTGGAGGTACAGGGAGCAAGCAGCGTCCGGAGGTACAAGGAGCAGGCTGAGTCCGGAGGTACAGGGAGCAGGCTGAGTCTGGAGGTACAGGGAGCAGACAGCGTCTGGAGGTACAGGGAGCAGGCGGTGTCTGGAGGTACAAGGAGCAGGCTGAGTCCGGAGGTACAGGGAGCAGGCGGCGTCTGGAGGTACAGGGAGCAGGCAGAGTCTGGAGGTACAGGGAGCAGGCTGAGTCTGGAGGTACAGGGAGCAGGTTGAGTCTGGAGGTACAGGGGGCAGGCGGAGTCTGGAGGTACAGGGTGCAGGCAGCGTCTGGAGGTACATGGAGCAGGCTGAGTCCGGAGGTACAGGGAGCAGGCTGAGTCTGGAGGTACAGGGAGCAGGCGGGGTCTGGAAGTACAGGGAGCAGGCGGCGTCTCTGGAGGTACAGGGAGCAGGCGGCGTCTGGAGGTACAGGGAGCAGGCTGAGTCTGGAGGTACAGGGAGCAGGCGGCGTCTGAAGGTACAGGGAGCAGGCGGAGTCTGGAGCTACAGGGAGCAAGCGGCGTCTGGAGGTACGGGAAGCAGGCGGCGCCCGGAGGTACAGGGAGCAGGCTGAGTCCGGAGGCACGGGGAGCAGGCGGCGCCTGGAGGTACGGGAAGCAGGCTGTGTCTGGAGGCGCAAGGAGCAGGCGGTTTTTGGAGGTACAGGGAGCAAGCTGCGTCTGGAGGCACAAGGATCAGGCGGCGTCTGGTGGTACAGGGAGCAGGCCGCGTCTGGAGGTACAGGGAGCAGGCTGAGTCTGGAGGTACAGGGAGCAGGCTGAGTCTGGAGGTACAGGGAGCAGGCGGCGTCCGGAGGTACAAGGAGCAGGCGACATCTCTGGAGGTACACGGATCAGGCTGAGTCTGGAGGTACAGGGAGCAGGCTGAGTCCGGAGGTACAAGGAGCAGGCTGAGTCTGGAGGTACAGGGAGCAGGCGGCGTCTGAAGGTACAGGGAGCAGGCTGAGTCTGGAGGTACAGGAAGCAGGCGGGGTCTGGAGGTACAGGAAGCAGGCGGGGTCTGGAGGTACAGGAAGCAGGCTGAGTCCGGAGGTACAGGGAGCAGGCTGAGTCTGGAGGTACAGGGAGCAGGTGGTGTCTGGAGGTACAGGGAGCAGGCGGAGTCTGGAGGTACAGGGAGCAGGCGGTGTCTGGAGGTACACGGAGCAAGCGGCGTCCGGAGGTACAAGGAGCAGGCTGAGTCCGGAGGTACAGGGAGCAGGCGGCGTCTGGAGGTACAGGAAGCAGGCGGAGTCTGGAGGTACAGGGTGCAGGCAGCGTCTGGAGGTACATGGAGCAGGCTGAGTCCGGAGGTACAGGGAGCAGGCTGAGTCTGGAGGTACAGGGAGCAGACAGCGTCTGGAGGTACAGGGAGCAGGCGGTGTCTGGAGGTACAAGGAGCAGGCTGAGTCCGGAGGTACAGGGAGCAGGCGGCGTCTGGAGGTACAGGGAGCAGGCTGAGTCTGGAGGTACAGGGAGCAGGCTGAGTCTGGAGGTACAGGGAGCAGGCTGAGTCTGGAGGTACAGGAGCAGGCTGAGTCCGGAGGTACAGGGAGCAGGCTGAGTCTGGAGGTACAGGGAGCAGACAGCGTCTGGAGGTACAGGGAGCAGGCGGTGTCTGGAGGTACAAGGAGCAGGCTGAGTCCGGAGGTACAGGGAGCAGGCGGCGTCTGGAGGTACAGGGAGCAGGCTGAGTCTGGAGGTACAGGGAGCAGGCTGAGTCTGGAGGTACAGGGAGCAGGCTGAGTCTGGAGGTACAGGGAGCAGGCTGAGTCTGGAGGTACAGGGGGCAGGCAGAGTCTGGAGGTACAGGGTGCAGGCAGCGTCTGGAGGTACATGGAGCAGGCTGAGTCCGGAGGTACAGGGAGCAGGCTGAGTCTGGAGGTACAGGGAGCAGGCGGGGTCTGGAGGTACAGGGAGCAGGCGGGGTCTGGAGGTACAGGGAGCAGGTGGAGTCTGGAAGTACAGGGAGCAGGCGGCGTCTCTGGAGGTACAGGGGGCAGGCTGAGTCTGGAGGTACAGGGAGCAGGCTGAGTCTGGAGGTACAGAGAGCAGGCGGCGTCTGAAGGTACAGGGAGCAGGCTGAGTCCGGAGGTACAGGGAGCAGGCGGGGTCCGGAGGTACAGGGAGCAGGCTGAGTCCGGAGGTACAGGAAGTAGGCGGGGTCTGGAGGTACAGGAAGCAGGCGGGGTCTGGAGGTACAGGAAGCAGGCTGAGTCCGGAGGTACAGGGAGCAGGCTGAGTCTGGAGGTACAGGGAGCAGGCGGCGTCTGGAGGTACAGGAAGCAGGCGGGGTCTGGAGGTACAGGAAGCAGGCAGGGTCCGGAGGTACAGGAAGCAGGCTGAGTCCGGAGGTACACGGAGCAGGCGGTGTCTGGAGGTACAGGGAGCAGGCTGAGTCTGGAGGTACAGGGAGCAGGCGGCGTCTGGAGGTACAAGGAGCAGGCGGCATCTGGAGGTACATGGAGCAGGCTGAGTCTGGAGGTACAGGGAGCTGGCTGAGTCTGGAGGTACAGGGAGCAGGCTGAGTCTGGAGGTACAGGGAGCTGGCTGAGTCTGGAGGTACATGGAGCAGGCTGAGTCCGGAGGTACAGGGAGCAGGCGGAGTCTCTGGAGGTACAGGGAGCAGGCGGCGTCTGAAGGTACATGGAGCAGGCTGAGTCTGGAGGTACAGAGAGCTGGCTGAGTCTGGAGGTACAGGGAGCAGGCGGGGTCTGGAGATACAGGGAGCAGGCAGAGTCTGGAGGTACAGGGAGCAGGCGGTGTCTGGAGGTACAGGGAGCAAGCGGCGTCCGGAGGTACAAGGAGCAGGCTGAGTCCGGAGGTACAGGGAGCAGGCGGAGTCTGTAGGTACAGGAAGCAGGCGGGGTCTGGAGGTACAGGGAGCAGGCGAGGTCTGGAGGTACAGGGAGCAGGCTGAGTCTGTAGGTACAGGAAGCAGGCAGCGTCTGGAGGTACAGGGAGCAGGCTGAGTCTGGAGGTACAGGGAGCAGACAGCGTCTGGAGGTACAGGGAGCAGGCTGAGTCTGTAGGTACAGGGAGCAGGCGGTGTCTGGAGGTACAGGGAGCATGCTGAGTCTGGAGGTACAGGGAGCAGACAGCGTCTGGAGGTACAGGGAGCAGTCGGTGTCTGGAGGTACAGGGAGCAGGCTGAGTCTGGAGGTACTGGGAGCAGGCTGAGTCTGGAGGTACAGGAGATCCTGACTTTTCACCTCATTGGTGGAGGGGTTGCTCTTACTGGGATGGGGGCTTTTTTACTACCACCTCCATCATCCCGGGGCTTGAGGTCTTCTGCCATGTTTAGGAGAGTTGGACTATATGACTCTAAGACCCTTCATTATTCAGAGGGGGGACACTTCAGGTTGACTCCATGTTCTTCTATGGACAGTGGTCATCATTTTCTGTCCCCCTTCCATTGGGTCCTCCAGAAGCTCTGAAGGAAGATGTTATTAGAAGACCCTCCGTCTCTTCCTTCCTCTGTATCCTGCAGGCTGACATTTAAGGTCTCTTCTGGTATCAATTAAGGAGCAGTTTTGCTGGAGAACATCGCCCTGGGGGGGCGGCAGAGGCTCAGATCACTTTCTGTATGGGTTCCCCTCAGCGGACATGTCAGAACAATCTCCTCAGTGCAGACCCTCCTCGTCCTGATTTGGAGACTGAGTGACAGGAGCCTGGGCTGTGAGTGACTGGACGCCTAACAAGACATGATGCACGACTCAAGAAGAATCACGTGATCTTCAAGACCCAAGTGGACAGATCTGGAGAGCAGCTCCACGACACTCATTATAAAGTCCAGCATAAACCGAGACGAGCCCTAGTGTAATACGGTAGAATAGCTGCTTCTGGGCGGCTCGGACTCCCGGTGGTTCCTCAGAACATCTCCTTGTGGATCTTCAGGCTTCATCATGTTTTCTTCCTCTATCTGGATCGTACTCTTTATCTTTTCTCTTTAAGTCTCTTCAAGAAGGGTGATACGGTGGAAACCTTAACTGTGTAGAGCACATTTCCCCTTTCTTCTTTCCTCCTCACCTTTTTCCTTCCTCTCTTTCATTTATTATGTTCTTCCCTTATATATTCCTTCTTATTTTCTAGTTTCATCTTTCCTTCCTCCTTTTGCCTACTTCCCTTTCCTTCTTCCTTTTTATTCACCTCTCCTTTCAAGTAATATTCATTTTATCTATTCTCCTTTCCCTTTCTCCATCTTCTTTTCCATCCAGGGGTGTAACTACCATAGCGGCAGGCCATGTGACTGCTATGGGGCCCAAGGCAAGAGGGGGCCCAGTTGGCCCCCTGGGGGTGAGAACTTGGTCAGGTCCACCCTCTAAAGGAACAACTTTTAGCAAAGGAGGCAGTGGAAAAAAATGGCCCAAGGGTAATTGAAAGGGGTTTGGGCGGAAACCCTTCTGTCCTGTGTGGGGGGCCTGGTTGATCCCTGCTATGGGGCCCTTCTCTATGTACACCACTGCTTCCATCGTCCCAACTGTCATTTGCTTAGTTCCATCCTTCACTCCCTCCTTCATTACTTCAATTCCTTCTTCCTAATGCCTTCCTTTCAGCAATCCTTCCTTCCTTTTATCCCCATTTCCTTCCACTCTTTTATTAATCCTATCCGTCCTTCGTTTTTCCAATTCCATCTTTCCTTCTTCTTTTGTCTCTTCCTTACACTCCTCTCTCTTTTCTTCCATCCATTCGTTCGTTCGTTCGTTCCTTCCCTTTTTTTCCCTTTTTCCTTCCATCCCTCCCTTTGTTCCTATTGCTCCTTATTCCTTTCTCCCTTCAATATCTCCCTTCTATCATCCATACCTCCTTCTTTCCTGTCTCCCTCTTTCATTCCTCCCGTATTCCTTCCTGCTTCATCCATCCCTCCTCCTCATGTTCTTCCTTTCCTCCTTTTGTCTCCCCCTTCCATTTCTCCCTATTTCCTTCTTACCTTCCCTCATTTCCTTCATTTACTTACTTTCTTCCCTCATTCATTCCTTAATTTCCTTCCCTTTTCCACCCTGACATCTCGTCTTTGATCCTTTCTCCTATTCTTCCTTCTCTTCTTGCCCCTTTCTTCTCTCCCTGAATTCATTTCCTCCTTTCTTCCCTTTCTTACTTCCCTGTCCCTCTTTCTTCCTTCCTTCATGTTTCTGAATAGTAGCCCTCATTCTAGCAGTGTATCGCTCGTCCCATCCCCCGGAGTGTCATCTGATTTCCTGGAGCCTCATTGTGTCCGCAGAGTACTACAACCCCCAATCTAGAGACGAGAACCTCCTTTGTGAATTGATGGATCAAGGCTTTTCCTTTCCGCACTCTCTCATTAGTTATAGCCTGGATAGTTTTATAAACTCCTGATTCGGGAAATTAGACAAGAAATGTAAGATTTTGTGCAGCGAAGTCATTCTTATTAGGCTCCATTCACACGACCGTATGTTGTCCGCAAAAAAACGGATCCGTGTCCGCAAAAAAACGGATTGCATTCCGTTTTTTTGCTGATCCATAGACTTCAATAGGACATGGCCCTATTGAAGTCTATGGATCAGCAAAAAAACGGACACGGATCCGTTTTTTTGCGGACACGGATCCGTTTTTTTGCGGACAACATACGGTCGTGTGAATGGAGCCTTAGTGTAACACGTGATATGTTAGATGGTGGGAACGCTCCCATCAACATCAGGACCCAATTTATACCGCGAGCTGAAAAGCTCCGGAATCGGCGATATATGCAGACGACACGTGTATAGGGGTCTCTCCTAAACAGGCAGGCTCCATGAGAGCTGCGAACAGCAGAGGGGGCAGCGGGCACCCAGTGCCCATTGTATGTTTACCCACTGCAGATCAACCCCATTAATTAGAACAAGTCCTCTCCCCGAATACAGATCTGGCCATGACCCGCCAGAGAAAACCTCTCCCAATGGTGTCCATTGATTTTCCTGGGATAAATCCAGATCATTTTCCCTCTCACTTTCTCTGTTGGATACCAACTTGGCCGACACCTTCACAGCTGTATTTAATAAGGAGATTGGGGGATGGGCCTCAGTGCGGACCCATTGGCAGCAGAAGGACGCCTTCCTTATAGGCAGACTCAATAATGCCAAGAGTCTCCCAAGAGTGCACCCCTTATTCCATACCTTTCCTCCATCCTCCTCTTTCATTCTCCGGGGATACATGTGGACCTGTCCATTCCCTGAGCCGTCCTCCTCCATCAGTGCGGCCT
This sequence comes from Bufotes viridis, assembly GCA_033119425.1. Taxonomy (NCBI): domain Eukaryota; kingdom Metazoa; phylum Chordata; class Amphibia; order Anura; family Bufonidae; genus Bufotes; species Bufotes viridis. The sequence continues at coordinate 274,150,494 of CM065594.1, read as the reverse complement.
CCAGTTCCTCCATCTGCTCTGTACAATCTCATCATCTCTTCAGTCGACTGGACCTATAAAGACACTCCAAATAATCTCCTTTTCTTTTACAATTTCCATGGGGCCATTTTGTTCCTTCTTTACCTCCACCCTTCATTTAGTACCTTTCCCCCTTTCATCCTTCCTTCTCTCTTTCCTTTCTTTTCTTCTTTGCTTCCTTACTTTTGTTATATTCTTTCTTTCCTTCATTTCTATTTCTTTTTTCCTCCTTATTTTCTTCTGTCTTTACTTCCTTCCTGTATTCCTTACCTCCTTCCATCCTTTTTTCTTTCCTTCCTTCTGTCTATGCATCCTTCTTTTCTTACCTTCATCTATGCTTCCTTTTTCTCTCATTCTTTCCGTCCTTTCTCTGCTGTTTGCCTTTCCTTTTTTTCATTCTTTCCCTCCGTCCTTTTCTTCTTTCTGAAACCTTCCTGCTTTATTTACATATTTCCTTCCATTCTTCCCGTTGTTCCATCCATACTTTTTTCCTTATTCCTTCCTTTAGTTCGTTCCTTCCTTTTTTATGAACCCTTCCTTCTTTCTTAACTTCCCTCTTTCCTTACCTTACCCTTTCCTTATTTTATTCCCTTCTTTTCATTTTTACTTTCTTCCCTCCTTTCATTGTTTCCTTCATTTCTTTATTTCCTTCCTTCTTTTCTTAAAGGGAACCTGTCGTCTTTTGTATGCAGCCGTGGCTGATGGCGGAGTAGTACATTGACAGACGTGTCGGGCACTGCCGGCGCTGTGAGAGAGATGAGTCCAGTACCGCACAGTGCCTCTGCTCCCCCCCCCCCCCACCTCTAGATGTTGATTGACATTCTTTTTTTCTTTTCTTTTCTTCCTGCCTTCCTTTCATTATCGTTTCTTTTCTTTCTGTCCTTCCTTTTTTACCTTCAGCACCACTTTCCATTCCTTCATTATTTTCTTTCTAGCTCCCACTTTCCCAGGGTCGCTTTTGCCTTATTCTTTTTTTGTAACAAACCAATAATTTGTGGAGGGGCACTCAGTATATCGTGACCACAGACCGGAATCGTATAAATAGCACATAAATCTCCTATAGTCAATGATACCTTTACCGCATTAAAATGCCAAAATTCATATTAATACATGCATCAGGATCAATTCATCGGCGCCAATGAACATTAATATAAAACATCCAAACCCATCCATAAGAAAATTTAATAGGAAACTATATAAAATTGCAATATAGTTGCCACTTGATAAGGTAGTAGTCCAGACCATTCAAGAGAGTATAAATGCCCAATGCAAATTGGATACATTTCACTTTCAATGTATAATTGTATTTCAAATGCTGTGTCCAGCCCGCATATCTAGTTTATCACTTTCATGTGTAATCATCGCGGTAACAACTGAAAACGCTGGACTTGATCATATATCAATACAAATCGCTCGCTCTCAGTATCAATCTGATAGTTCCCCTTACATATATTCAGTGGTACTTTACCACTCCTTAGAAAGCCTTTGGCCGTCTGTGTATCTTCTTTCGTGCCCTTCTAGGACCTGCCGCGGCGTCCCACGTGGTCCTTTACGTCATCTGCCGTGGCGTCCCACGTGATGCGGGCTATAGCTGATAGTTACTCCGACTGTTTCAAGGGATATCTGGATGATACCAACTGTAGGTATCCACAATGGAGTTTTTGTTATCCTTAGAGTGTGATTTGTTCTTTCAACAGTCCGTCTTTAAACTCTCACTACTGTTATGGCCCAACTGCATGATTACACATGAAAGTGATGAACTAGAAATGCGGGCTGGACACAGCATTTGAACTACAATTATACATTGAAAGTGAAATGTATCCAATTTGCATTGGGCATTTATACTCTCTTGAATGCTCTGGACTACTACCTTATCACGTGGCAACTATATTGCAATTTTATATCGTTTCTTATGAAATTTTCTTATGGATGGGTTTGGATGTTTTATATTAATGTTGATCGGCGCTGATGAATTGATCCTGATGCATGTATTAATATGAATTTTGGCATTTTAATGCGGTAAAGGTATCATTGACTATAGGAGATTTATGTGCTATTTATACGATTCCGGTCTGTGGTCACGATATACTGAGTGCCCCTCCACAAATTATTGGTTTGTTTCTATATTCTCCGGTCTGCGGGTGGACCCAGGGGAGCGCTCCGAATTACATAGTGTTGGACAGGTGTGCCACTACAAACATACTTTTTGGTACATTTCTTTTTTTTTTGTGTCTTCCACTCTCATATTTTCTGACAATGTATTTTTCCCTTTACTTGCTGCTATATCTTTCTATTTTTACCTATCTTAATCTTAATTCTTCTCCATTCTCCCTCTCTTTACCTCTGTCTGTTCTTCCATTATTTCCTCATCCATATTTCTTTCCCTCCTCCCTTTACTTCCTTCTTTTAGTTCTTTCATTTCCGTCCATTATGTTTGCCTTCCTAACTTCCTCTTTTCTTGTTGCTTTCCTTTCTTCCTTATCTTATCCTTTCTTTTTAAACATTCCCTTTCCCTCATTATTTCCATCCTTGCATCCTTAATTTTTTCTCCTTTCATCTTTTTTCTTTGATTTTCTTCCATCCTTTGATTTCTTCACATTCTCTCCTTACTTTACTTTCCAAATTCCTTTTTCTTTCCTTTCCTCATTTCCACCATCCCTAATGTTCCTTTACCTTTTTTGCTGACATCTTTTCCTTCTAAACTTCCTTCCTTATTTCCTAACCCTTTCTATTCCATTTTTTTTTCTTTCTTCCTTATTTCTTTACTTTCTTCACTCCTTTCTGTTTCCTATACTGTTTCTCTTCTTCCTTAATTACCTTCTCTTTCCTTTTCCTATTCCCTTCCATCCTTTTTTCTTTTTATCTTCCCATCCTTGTTTCTTTCTTCACTACTTTCTGTTTCCTATACTTTTTTCTTAACCCTTAATTACCTTCTCTTTCCTTATTCCCTTCCTTCCTTTTTTCTTTTCACCTTCTCTTCCTTGTTTCTTTCTTCACTCCTTTCTGTTTCCTATACTTTTTTCTTTTTCCTTAATTACCTTCTCTTTCCTTTCCTTATTCCCTTCCTTCCTTTTTTCTTTTCACCTTCCCTTCCTTGTTCCTTTCTTCAATCCTTTCTGTTTCCTATACTGTTTCTCTTCTTCCTTAATTACCTTCTCTTTCCTTTCCTTATTCCCTTCCTTCCTTCCTTTTTTCTTTTCACCTTCCCTTCCTTGTTTGTTTCTTCAATCCTTTCTGTTTCCTATACTGTTTCTCTTCTTCCTTAATTACCTTCTCTTGTGTTTCCCTATTCCCTTCCATCCTTTTTTCTTTTCACCTTCCCATCCTTGTTTCTTTCTTCAATCCTTTCTGTTTCCTATACTTTTTTCTTCACCCTTAATTACCTTCTCTTTCCTTTCCTTATTCCCTTCCTTCCTTTTTTCTTTTTACCTTCCCTTCCTTGTTTCTTTCTTCACTCCTTTCTGTTTCCTATACTGTTTCTCTTCTTCCTTAATTACCTTCTCTTTCCTTTCCCTATTCCCTTCCATTCTTTTTTCTTTTCACCTTCCCATCCTTGTTCCTTTCTTCAATCCTTTCTGTTTCCTATACTTTTTTCTTCACCCTTAATTACCTTCTCTTTCCTTTCCTTATTCCCTTCCTTCCTTTTTTCTTTTCACCTTCCCTTCCTTGTCTCTTTCTTCACTCCTTTCTGTTTCCTATACTGTTTCTCTTCTTCCTTAATTACCTTCTCTTTCCTTTCCTTATTCCTTTCCATCCTTTTTTCTTTTCACCTTCCCTTCCTTGTTTCTTTCTTCACTCCTTTCTGTTTCCTACACTTTTTTCTTCACCCTTAATTACCTTCTCTTTCCTTTCCTTATTCCCTTCCATCCTTTTTTCTTTTCACCTTCCCTTCCTTGTCTCTTTCTTCACTCCTTCTATTTATCCTTAATTTCCTTTTCTCTCTATTGTCTTGCTTCTTCCTTCATTACTTCTTGTTTCTTTTCCCCTCTTCCTTTATTCCCTTCTATTGTTTATTTTATTCTCCCTTCTTTCTTGATCTGTTTTTATGTCCTTCCTGATTTCTCGCCTTCTCTGTCTCTTACTCCAGCCGTACTCAGATCTGTGATATCACATAAGACGTGTCAGGAGGACAGGGAGAGATTTTGTGAGCCCTCACAGATCTCTGCTTCCACTACCAGGAATATGTGTGCTCTGTGTTTCCTCTGCAGCTCCTGCACCCCACAGGAAAGCGGGGTTTCTGTAATGCTCTGCAGTAGTCACGGAGGGGCCATCATCAGAGCCCCCAAACTGTCATCTCCTCTTATTGTCTTGGACTCCGAAAGGTTCTCTCAGCCGACTGCACATATGACAATCTTGAAAAATCAGCCTTAACATTGGAGGATACCCTGCAGCTATAGTGATTCAGCGGCCGCTCAGTGTGGGGCTTAGTCAAAGCCGATTATTACACGTTCTGTTCACACATGTGATCTCCCGGCTGCAAGAGGACATTCACTTCTTGCATTCGGAGGAAGGAACTTCCAAAAAAATTAACCCCTAAAAGCTTGGATCCCTGAAATCCCTTGAAATCTGAGTGTAGTACTGATCACTATACTCTAGTGACCTCTCACCAGTGATGTATATACAGTGATATCACTGCTCTATGTCCTGGTGATCTGGGTGTAGTACTGATCACTATACTCTAGTGTCCTCTCACCAGTGATGTATATACAGTGATATCACTGCTCTATGTCCTGGTGATCTGGGTGTAGTACTGATCACTATACTCTAGTGACCTCTCACCAGTGATGTATATACAGTGATATCACCGCTCTATGTCCTGGTGATCTGGATGTAGTACTGATCACTATACTCTAGTGACCTCTCACAAGTGATGTATATACAGTGATATCACTGCTCTATGTCCTGGTGATCTGGGTGTAGTACTGATCACTATACTGTAGTCACCTCTCACCAGTGATGTATATACAGTGATATCGCCGCTCTATGTCCTGGTGATCTGGGTGTAGTACTGATCACTATACTGTAGTCACCTCTCACCAGTGATGTATATACAGTGATATCACCGCTCTATGTCCTGGTGATCTGGGTGTAGTACTGATCACTATACTCTAGTGACCTCTCACCAGTGATGTATATACAGTGATATCACCGCTCTATGTCCTGGCTATCTAGGTGTAGTACTGATCACTATACTCTAGTGACCTCTCACCAGTGATGTATATACAGTAATAAAACCGCTCTATATCTTGGTGATCTGGGTGTAGTACTGATCACTATACTCTAGTGACCTCTCACCAGTGATGTTTATACAGTGATATCACCGCTCTATGTCCTGGTGATCTGGGTGTAGTACTGATCACTATACCCTAGTGACCTCTCACCAGTGATGTATATACAGTGATATCACTGCTCTATGTCCTGGTGATCTGAGTGTAGAACTGATCACTTTAGTGACCTCTCACCAGTGATGTATATACAGTAATATCACCGCTCTATATCCTGGTGATCTGGGTGTAGTACTGATCACTATACTCTAGTGACCTCTCACCAGTGATGTAAATACAGTGATATCACCGCTCTATGTCCTGGTGATCTGGGTGTAGTACTGATCACTATACTCTAGTGACCTCTCACCAGTGATGTATATACAGAGATAACACTGCTCTATGTCCTGGTGATCTGGGTGTAGTACTGATCACTATACTCTAGTGACCTCTCACCAGTGATGTATATATAGTGATATCACCGCTCTATATCCTGGTTATCTGGATGTAGTACTGATCACTATACTCTAGTGACCTCTCACCAGTGATGTATATATAGTGATATCACCGCTCTATGTCCTGGTTATCTGGATGTAGTACTGATCACTATACTCTAGTGACCTCTCACCAGTGATGTATATACAGTAATATCACTGCTCTATGTCCTGGTGATCTGGGTGTAGTACTGATCACTATACTCTAGTGACCTCTCTCCAGTGATGTATATACAGTGATATCACCGCTCTATGTCCTGGTGATCTGGGTGTAGTACTGATTACTATACTCTAGTGACCTCTCACCAGTGATGTATATACAGTGATATCACCGCTCTATGTCCTGGTGATCTGGGTGTAGTACTGATCACTATACTATAGTAATCTCTCACCAGTGATGTATATACAGTGATATCACCGCTCTATGTCCTGGTGATCTGGGTGTAGTACTGATCACTATACTCTAGTGACCTCTCACCAGTGATGTATATACAGTGATATCACTGCTGTATGTCCTGGTGATCTGGGTGTAGTACTGATCACTATTCTGTAGTGACCTCTCACCAGTGATGTATATACAGTGATATCACCGCTCTATGTCCTGGTGATCTGGGTGTAGTACTGATCACTATACTCTAGTGACCTCTCACCAGTGATGTATATA